>CM062289.1:109353641-109953641 GCA_031216915.1 Pictodentalium vernedei | reverse complement strand
TTCAGCTACATTATCGAGACACAAACTGTTTGCGAATATTTGCATATTTATTAACCGCGTTAGGTTTCAACATTTTCATTGCGTTAATTACATGAAATTATACAGGTAAAGTCAGAATTAATTTCCATCGGTTTATTTATTTTTCTTTCTTTCTCCATTCTATCTCATAAGTGTTGAAAAAAATATGGATAGCGTTACCCCACTTGCCCAACTGGTGTCGCTGGGTAAAGAATCGGCCTTGAAGGTGCCGAACTTCAAATGTTTGTTAAGGACGAACAGAGGATGGAACAAAAGTAGATAGCCTCACGTAGAGATGCAAGAGAGTGAGAGAAAGGTCCAACTAGAAAGAGAGCGCGAGAAAGAGTCAAGAGAGGCGAAAGCAAGGGATGAACAATTGGCATAGGAAACGAAAGAGTGAGAGGCAAGATTAAAAGGGGAAGCGCGTGACAGAGAAAAGAAATTGAGCGACAGAGGCACGAGCGAGAGTTGGAATTACTGAGAGCGCGAGCAGATGCAGAGACAGAAAGTCGGAGCTCAATGAATGGGAGTGCGGGGGAAGCAGTTTGTGTACCCCGCCCTAAGCTCCCCACCATTAATGAGCTCATCGACCATCTGGACTCCTACTTGGAGAGGTTCCAGCGTTTCACCTCCAGTCAATAGTGGCCAGAAGGCACGTGGGCTATGTGTTTAAGCCATTTGCTGTCGGAGTAAAGCCCTCGAGGCATATGCCAGTATGCCACCTGCCATTCTTGAAAATTACAGTGAGCTAAAGAACGCCACCCTTCGTAGATTCCAGCTAACTAAGGAGGGATTCCGGACCAAGTGCCGAGAAATTAAGTAGGAGAAGGGAGAAACCGTACCTCGGTTTGTTGCCATTACTAAGCGGTACTATGACCAGTGGACAGATCTCGCAGAAGTGAATGGCTCATACGAAGCCTTGCGAGATCTGTTACTCCATGAGCAGTTCCTTACAATCTGGATAGTGTTTCTTCATAAAGGAAAGGGGACCTCCAAATTTCGACGAAATGGCGACTCTGGTGGTGTTACATCGAGGCCCATTGTGGGAGCATGAGCTTACCCAAAACGGCTAGGGGGAGGGGCAAGCATGTTGGCAACGACACCCGCAAAGCAGATCCACCACAACCTACCTAACGCGGAAGAGACAACATGCTTTATATAAACAAGCGAAGGCACCTAACCAGAGACTGTTGAAGAAAGATGGCCACTGGGGAATAAAGCTGGGGTCACCCAAAAACTGGAGGGAGGTACCCTACTCCAATTAGTAGTATAAGGGGGAGTAACGTGATACAGTCTGTGGAGAAAAGGCAGACAGCGGCATCCTGTCAAACAACTGGGCCTGATTGGAGTCCACTGCGCCAAGCACTTGAGGCTGGGCAGCTCATGCTGCAAGGAGGGCAGGTATTGCAAATTATTAGTGGTCTGTGCGAAGGATACCCCCAGCGTATGAGGGTGACCGAGCAGTCCGTATTCTACGTGACATCTTCTTCGCTGTACAAATGCATCAATTCATTTTTCAACGAATGCCATCGAACCTACATAGATGTGCACCAGGTACATCAAGATGGTGGGGAAGATAGAGTGACCCTATTCCGGAAATGAGATAAAAAAATCGCCATAGCAACAAAAAGTTTGCCGGCTGCTTTCATCCAAAATGGATTTCACTTCTCCCAGTGAACATACTATTTAATCGTTACTTAATAAAAGGACCACCATTACTGGGAAATTGTTTTGGGTGCTGTATCGCATCTCGTCAATGACCTTCACCTAGAAGTATCGCACGAGTTGGCATAGCCGACTCTTTCGATACCGCTTGGTTGAAGGTCTTCAAGTCTATGAGAGTTTGAACACCAGAAAACACCACTATCATCGCTGCCGATACTGTCAAGGAAACATCCCACAAACATGAATGGGGCGATTACAGAGAGAGGTTGATCTGTGTTCAGAAGAATACTCAGCAGGGAGAATGCTGTCAGTTTATAGCACAATCCATTTGTGGTATATAGCGTTTAATAGTATTTTACCTAAGTTGTAAGTAGAATCATATTAAATACAATACACATCACAATTAACTTCGCAATGACTTTTGCTATGAATCTTTGGAACTATTTCTAATGGGTATTGTCATGTTGCAACTGTCCATTTTCCATTTTGCCTGTAATGTTTGTGTGAGACAAAAGTGCTGAATTAAACGCAACTGTACTTCCAATGAACATTTTACAGTTCGTCCGCCGTGGACTTGTCATTTTTCACGGGTGGGCAATATTTCCACCGACGCAATAATTTTAGATTCCAAACACTAACTATATGAATAATCATCAACAATTTAATTAATGAAACACCGGGTACAGTCCGGTGCTACTTTAATTAAAATCTTGCTGCTGATCATTTTTATTACTTGGTAAACGTATGCGCGGACATTACTTCCCACGCGTGGTTTACGACCAGTCAACAGCAACTGTACTATATATCCTCTGGAAATAGAACTGTCCCAAGGAGGATACCACTCAGCACTTCTCTACCGTCACTCGGGGTCTCCCGGTCTTCCGTTAGTGAACCTTTAATTCCATATTTGAACTCTCCACCCAACAAAATGTTTAATACAATGTTTAATGCGGGCTATTCCACCCGCAAAACTGTCCGACATGATATGAATCTGTTTGTGGAAAGTACCGTGAATATTCAGTAAATAAATAAATGAACTTATGCATACAGAAGCTAAAAATCCGTTTCTGGTCCTATTAGATGCCTCGTGCACTTTTTTTTATAACCAATGCCACTTACAAAAATGAAAATGAAAAGGCTTATGGCTGATATTTTATCCAAGTTAATAAAATTGAAAACTTTGTCCCTTGAGCGCAACGAGGCTTTGCAATGCTTTAGCATTGCAAAGCCTTCTTGCACTCAAGGGACGAAATACACCACCACCCATGCTATTCTGTAGATTATGAGGCCTAAAACATAGCACTAACCAAGAACATGAAGTTTTGATGGCAAAGAAATAATTACAAAAATAAAATAGAAAAGCGCCCGCCCAGATGCAATTTTACAAAAAAAAATGGCTTGAGAAAAAAAAGATAAACTTTGTGGGGGGCCTTATTCATATAAAATAAATATGGATTTATTTTATCCAAGATCGAGATATTCTTAAAATAATAATATTATATATTTTCATAGTGAAATGTTTCGGAATAGAAAGGTGAGGACACCATACCTTGTTTACACGAATGGCTTTTTTATCTGAAGTGTTTAGTCAATAAAGGATGACGTTTCAAGGGTCACAATATCGTTTCAATATTCATCAATTATTCACTAAGACTTATTGATGTTGTCGGCTGGGAGAACCTCTTTGCCGTCTATTATCAGAGACACACTGATGAGAGTTTTCGTTTACATCATGAAGTAAGGCTTATGTGTCAGATGGTTTATTGGGTTTGTTATATTCGGGAACAGATGGCCCTTGTTTAGAACTTCATGGATTGAATCCGATAACTGAAAATGACTATCGAACGTTAATGAGAAAAAACGTTGAGATATTTAATCGATTTATCAGCATGTTCAGTCATAATGATTAAAATGTCTATAGGTCATTTTCCTGTTACAGTCCAACACGACTGACACCAATATGAACGAGATGGTTTCGCGCGCCGAAGGCGCGCAGGGACGGTATGGGGAACAAGCCCCTTTCGACCCTCGTTGGCTGTTTGATTTTGGATGATGTTGAGGCGTGGTAGAGGAGCAAAAGGAAGGAGGGAAAAGGTTTATCCCCTTCTGGGCTTTTTGCGGCTCTTTTTCTTTGGTGGAGGTTGGCATGGTGATGGTGATGAGGCTGGTGGTGGTATTGATGTATGCGCGTAATGTCCTGATAATTCCCTTGATTCCTTTAAAATTTCTTTTGGCGGATTGTACTTTTGCCATCTCCCTTACTCTGAGTGCCTTTTGTACGATGACGTCAATAGGATGTGGTGGCTGTTCTGCTATTTCCGCTCCCGGGCTTTCCGGTAGTGAAGGAAGAGGGGAGTGAGGGGTGCGAGGCGGTGAAAAAGCAACTTCCAGTTCCTCCTTAGTCTCCAATGGACGTTCCTCATCCAACTGTACCGGCTCGGGAGCCGGCAGTTGTTGTGTTTACCAGTGGGACTAGGAGGAGAACTGGCGGCTGCCTCCAGAACCTCCACCCCGTCACTCAACTCTTTCTTCCTATTCCGGAAGGCCTCCAAGCGCCGGGCGTCCCTGCGCTTGATAGATGGACTCTTCTTTTTCTTCTCTTCTCTCTTTTCAGGGCCTCCGTGCCCCTTCGGGTGAGGACCAGTGGTAGAGGGGATCCTCTTGCCAAAGGTGCTACCTCTCCCAGAAGAGGGTGGTGTCTTGGACGTCTCTACCTCAAACTCCAGGTTCAGGTGGACTCTCTTGCCTGTCTCCTGGACAGTCCAGGTGACAGTGCAAGAGATGCCCAGAGCTGATATGGTTTTGATGAGTCGCTCTGGTAATTCCAGCTTTTCCATGATTGTTGGTCAGGTGCTCACGCTCTGAGTTCAGAAGTGTGAATCTGAAAACGCTGACACCAATATTTCTTCGAAGGATCGCTTATATCAGCAGTAGTGCAGTCGGGCTGGTCACTTTTCACAGGTGGGCAGTGGGCAATATTTCCTCGGACGCAATTATATTAGATTTTAAACACTGATTATAGGAATAAACATCAACAATTTAATTAATGAAGCACCGAATACAACCCAGTACTTCATTAATTAGCATTTGGATGATGATCATTTTTATTACCCGCAAAAGGCATGCGTGGACATTAGTGCCCACTCGTGGATTACGACCGGTCCACAGCGACTGTATTGTGTTGCGGTAGTGGTGCAGATGGTAGGTATAGTTGGTGTAGTGATGGCAGTAGTCATACCGTAAATTCCAGGTCGTGTGGAGAGATGTTATCCCACCAGACGCGGAGTGACCGAAACACTGACCAGGGAAGAATGTGTAACGGTGGACCCATTTTGACTAGTCCAGCGGTCCCAAATACGAACCTACCAAGCGGCGCAAAGTTGGTCAATAAAGTATTTTTCTTGTGATGAAAGAAGCGTCATAATGCCCTTCGTGGCGATCGGGGGTGGCGGTGTTTATACTACTCAAAATTTTCTAAGCACCAAATATTTGACACATCATTGTGAAATCTGCTTGTGACATATTTGCGATATTTTTGGTGGATATGATTGAAGAATGTATTGAGATGGTCCCCAGTGTTTACATTAGCTCTCTCGACAGGCAGATTTTTCGTGTCAATCATGGAAAGCATGTACTCCTTGATTTGCATGACGTTTTCGTATACTGTCGACATGTACATGACATGTGTATGGTATTCAGTCTTCATTTTAACACAAACCCTTGTGATTTAATGATTGAAGATGGCAAATGCAAATGTAAGAAGTCATTTGTCTGAAGCAGAAATGTGGCAGGTTGTAGGGGTGGTGGAGCAAGGGGCTACCCATCGTCAGATTTGTGAAGCCCTTGGTGTGCACCATACGGTGATTACCAGAGCCTGGGCAAGATTTCAGCAGTATGTCACACCAGTAAGACGGCATGATGATGGCAGAGACATTGCAACATCTGCAGCTGAAAACCGGTTTTCGACCATTCAGACCCGTAGGAACCGTTTTGCCGCAGCAACCCAGCTTCGCAGTGACCTTCAGAATGCATCCTGGGTAAATGTTTCGACGCAGACTATCCGGGCAAGGTTGTACGAAGGTGGTCTCCGATCGAGAGGACCATGTATTCGCATCCCGCTGTCCCAGAACCACCGCCAGGCACGATATGAATGGGCTATGGACCACGTTGGATGGGCCAGAGAAGATTGGCGACCTGTCCTTTTTACAGATGAGTCAAGGTACTGCCTAGATCACACAGATAGGCGGTCTGGGGTATGGAGAAGACCAGGAGTGCGATTCCATGCAGCCAACATTGCTAAGCATGATCGCTATGGTGGAGGGTCAGTCATGGTCTGGGGCGGCATCAGCAGCGATAGACGTACAAAGCTCGGTGTCCTTGAACGTGGTACATTGACTGCACAGCGGTAGCGGTCTATTGATGAGATCCTGGATGTCCACGTCAGATTGTATGCAAGTGCAGTTGTTGATAGATTCATGCTGATGGAAGATAATGCCCGTCCTCATGTTGACCATGCTGTCGGGGTGTTCCAGCAGGGGGAGGGGATTGAGCGTATGGACTGGCCAGCAAGATCCCCTGACCTCAATCCAAACGAACATGTCTGGAATGAGTTGCAGCTTGAAATTTCAGCCCGTCCAGTCCAGCTAAGAAGTGTCCAGGAGCTTAGTGCCATGCTGGTCCAAGAATGAAACACGATCCCACAAAGGACCACCAGGAACCTGATTGGGAGCATGAGAAGGCGTTGTCAAGCTGCAATTAAAAGTAATGGATCACATACTCGACATTGAAGCCGTATCAGTTCGCTCCGTCAACTTATTGTCAAATTGAAAAATTTCCTCTTTTACCAACAATATCCATTTTCCATGGTTATCGTATTCAAAAGCTAAAAAATAATGTCAAACACAAATACAATCTTAATTTCTGTACTTAAATCACTAAAGATATAATGAAATAAAAAAATATATACACTTTTCATTACAATGTTTCAATTAAAATGTAAAACAGGTAGTTGGATATATACTACTAAAAGTTTGCTAAGCACCAAGTATATCCAACTACTTGTTTTACGTTTGTAAAAGTTTGTATCGGCGACAAGAGCAGCAGCAGCAACAGTAGTAGTAGTAATAGTAATAGTAGTAGTAGTAGCAGTGGTAGTGGTAGTTTTAGAAGTAGCAGTATCAGTAGCAGTAGTAGCAGTAGTAGCAATAGTAGTAGTAGCAGCAACAGTAGTAGTAGCAGCAGCAGCAGTAGCGGTAGTAGTAGTAGTAGTAAGTAGTAGTAGTAGTAGTAGTAGTAGTAGTAAGTAGTATTATTATGCCTCACGTTTGTAACATCAGCCGTGATTGGTTAACTTGACACCTTCTAAAAGTCATAGTACTGGAGTTTGGGGGCAAAACACGGTTACTATCGGAACGTTCTTCCCTGGAGACAAGAGAACGAAAAAAAATGTAAGCTCCACTTCCATTGATCATCGTCGATTGCGCACGCTCTGACTGGAATTTCTCAACACCAAACGCTGGCGCCGTGTCTGTTTAACGTTTTTCGTCACCGATAGACGCAATTTACCAACAAATATGTCATCTTCAGTGGGTGTGTTTTCAATTTTAACTGCAAACGATGACTTCAAACGAATCAGAAATATTAAAAACTCACGTGTTGTTCACCACTTCAGTGAATCCTAAATATGAGTTATGACTTCAATCAATTATATTTCAACACGTTTAGTACTCCTCGACCTCAATGAGCCTCCGCCTCAAGTTGAAAATAAATTGTTTCAATCCGCTTAATTGTAACAACTGTCGTCGTTCAAGAAACATGAATTTACATTCCATTAATTTATACCACTTATCACACAAGCATTAATAATGAATTATAACATGAACAGCATGACGCAGTTGTAAAAACTGGCATTTGGTGATATAGAAACTCCCAAAGCGACGGCACTTGTGACAAGTCATTTTCGAATTTGGTAATCTGGAAACTCCTAAAGAGACGTCATTCGTTCGAAATGACGTCATGTTTTTGGATTCGACTACGTGGTTATCACAAGACTGATGGCATGTTCCAGTTAACGCTTAACAATGAAAGCTATTTTTTGTTCGGCATAATAAAATAATTAGAACGTTTATTTTCATGTTCTATCGGTCGATAGTACCTTCGCTGCTTCCGGTTTTATTTCAGAAATCACAAAAACTCAGGTACTATCGACCGATAGAACATGAAAATAAACGTTCTAATATTATAGTAGTAGTAGTAGTAATAGTAGCAATAATAGTGGCAGCAGCAGTAGCAGCAGCAGCGGTAGTGGTAGTGGTAGTAGTAGTAGTAGTAGTAGTAGTACTAATAGGAGTAGGTTTAGTATTAGTATTAGTAGTAGTAGTAGTAGTAGTAGTAGTAGTAGTAGTAGTAGTAAGTAGTAGTAGTAGTAGTAGTAGTGGTAGTAGTAGTAGTAGTAGTCGCAGTAGTAGACGTCGTAGTGGTAATAGTACCTGTAGTACTAGTAGTGATAGTAATAGTAGTAAGCAGCAGTAGTAGCAGTGCCAGTAGTAGTAGTAATAGTAGTAGTAGTAGTAGTAGTAGTAGTAACAATGGTAGTAGTAGTAGCAGACGTGGTAGTGGAAGTAGTAGTAGCAGTAGTGTTAGTAGTAATATCAGTAGTAATAGTAGTAGTAGTAGTAGTAGTAGAAGTAGTAGTAGTACCAGCAGTAGCAGTAGTAGTTCTAGTAGTAATAGTGGTAGTAGTCGTAGTAGCAGTAGTAGTAGTAAAGTATAGAGTAGTAGTGGTAGTAGTAGTATTAATAGTAGTAGTAGTAGTAGTGATGGTAGTGGTAGTAGTAGTAGTAGTAGTAGTAGTAGTAGTAGTAGTAGGAGTAGTTAGTTATTTATTTATTTGTGTTTAACACGATAGGCCACTTTTTCGGCAGAGAAACATGATAAATCATTTTTTCACCAAGTAGGATGGCTGCCAAGTGAATGTGTGCGGTAGAAAAATCAGTATTTTCAATGCAGCCCCGATATATTATTAATTGTTCTACCTCATATAATGAATATGGACTCTTCCAATTACTGTCACTGAACTGGCATGGAAGATGCCACCAGGGTTCAAAAGGTTAAGACCACTTTCAGCATAGTTGGTTATCTCATGACAGCAAGTTTAGCCAATCGTTTATACCCACGTTGCACACTTTAGAGGACATCCATCCGGGTCCTATTTTACTTGTAAAGCAGTAAACAAGCACTGGTCCACTTCCCGGGGTTCCCACGAGGAGGCAGCAACAGTAGTAATAATAGTAGTCCTACTAGTAGTCGTAAAACGGAGAAGGGGGGTTAGCAGCATAGGTAGTGGGGGGTACGGTGAAGAAGGAGGTGGACCTTGTATATAGATGCAAGTGGTCGACAAATCGTCCCTGAGTTCCAATGTGTTCTATGTGCCTATTTGTATATAGATGCAAGTGGTCGACAAATCATCCCCTGAGTTCCAATGTGTTCTATGTGCCAATAGGCACCTAGAACACATTGGAACTCAGGGGATGATTTGTCGACCACTTGCATCTATATACAAGGTCCACCTCCTTCTTTTTCACCGTACATAGAACACATTGGAACTCAGGGGACGATTTGTCGACCACTTGCATCTATATACAAGGTCCACCTCCTTCTTCTTCATCGTACATAGAACACATTGGAACTCAGGGGACGATTTGTCGACCACTTGCATCTATATACAAGGTCCACCTCCTTCTTCTTCTTTATACCCATGTTGCACACTTTAGAGGACATCCATCCCAAGTGTTGGTTCCGGGTCCTATTTTACTTGTAAAGCAGTAAACAAGCACTGGTCCACTTCCCGGGGTTCCCACGAGGAGGCAGCAACAGTAGTAATAATAGTAGTCCTACTAGTAGTCGTAAAACGGAGAAGGGGGGTTAGCAGCATAGGTAGTGGGAGAGTACTTGCATCTATATACAAGGTACACCTCCTTCTTCTTCACCGTACATAGAACACATTGGAACTCAGGGGACGATTTGTCGACCACTTGCATCTATATACAACGTCCACCTCCTTCTTCTTCACCGTACGTAGAACACTTTGGAACTCAGTGGACGAAATGCAACGCACGCGAAGGAGTATTTTAACAACTGCAGTAACCACTGCTGAAGCAGTAATGAAAAACGACCATAGGATTACAATGCCCCGAATGTCTAACATTTCCGGCATTTCTGTCTTCTTTAGTCACAAAAACAGACAAAATAGGAATTTACGAAATTTCATGATAAATATATTTAGCTGCTTTACTCGTCAGAATATAAAATAAGATTCTCACGGAGTAATTTGTGTAATTACGTATATACACTTTCTTGTATTCTCATTTCCGTTCACCCATTGAGGTCTTCAAATCACTTGGTGTTTATATTTCAGTATGGTGGAATGTTGATATTTCTCGCGTTGTTTTGATCTGACCCACCGCATGCTATGACACAGTCATTACTGTTGTTGTTCTTGCCGTTGTTTTAATAACCTGCGCTGACGTGGGCGGACTTTTTGGCAGCTTTTTGACTGATTGATTGTTAGAGAGAAAAGATCGAAAACCAAATTAAAATGAAGAATATTTATTGCTGAGCTCAAGACACCCGAAGGTCAAGCTCTCGAAGTCACTAAAATTTACAATTCAACTTCGGTGTTTATTTTCCTTTTTTATTATCTTTGTAGGGTTTGTATGTCTGTATGAGAATCCGTAAATTTGTGCAGCTTTTTACCCTGCCACTCAACGAATAATAAAAACACTTTGGCCGGCCGTTTGATTTGTCGCGGTTCTCAGGTGAAAAAGCTTGGATTCGCCCTGTTCTCCCAAATACCCCCTTATCCCAACGCCTCTTCTCTCCTCCCAACATTCTGAGACGAACTGCCTGATGATAGCCAGTGCCCCATTCTTCCCAATCTGTCCGATAAGCATATTAACCCTCTCCTTTGCATCACTCACTAACCACGTGCCTTTCTTTCTCCCAGGTGAATATTATTCTGTAAGTCTGGTATTTTAAACATTCTAATGGAAAGTGTTCCAGGGTTCCCGGTACGCCTATATTACACATTTGGCACTCTTTTTCATTGTCTTCCCCACTCGAAGAATATTCAACACAGCTGCCATTGACCCTGCAAAATTATCCGCAGCACCTCGCCATCTGACTCTACCAAACCTTTCAGCATAGAATTACTGGATGGGATCGCATTATAGAATATAAGCTACTGAAAAGTGGGCATTTCTGTTCAGCATTCACGGAGAGATTCAGTAATAATTTAATCAAACAGCCCCAAAGGACCGTAGGACTAAATTATTGCCGACCCTCTTAACCTATTTGTGGTATATCGATCATCTTATCACAGGGTGCAGTGACTGTCCATATGCAGAAACGAAATATGCATAACATTTAAGAGGGTTAAGGTCGTTGTTGCACACAAAAAAAGAGACGCGAGTGAAGAGAACGGATATTATCAATAATTGCCTCAGTGGTTACGGCATTGGACTTCAAACTGAATGGTCTACGGCGCTATCCCAACTAGTGGTAACTGCACTGTGTCCTTGGATAAGGTATTTAATCCCGAATTGCTTCTTGGAGGCACGATGGCTCTGTGTAGTAAGGCGTGCTGCACGTCGGCGGTGCACATGTCTTCACCAATTCTATCCCTGCATGTGTGGAGTTAATACGTTGGGGAGTCTGAATGTTGCTCGCCGCTGCTCGGTGGTTCACTCCGAGTACTCAAGGTTCCTCCACCCGTAAAACTTTCTCACACGTGATGACCTGGTTGTCCAAAGTATCAATAAACCTCAATAAATAAAATTAAATAAATAAATAAATAATAACTTGTTAATTTTACCAAGCAAATTGGACTTGGCGTTCTAAACTCTAAAAACGTATAATTTTGTTGGGTTGTTTCCTACTACATAGTTACTTTGCAAGTATCCAGACTGATTTCTGAAAAATGTTCGCTCACAAGTAGCATCGCACTGGACTTATCGGGTCGCGAGTCTTCAATTTGATAAATACTTCCTACCTGTTTATCAAATCCAATGCAGCCTTTTTTGTAAAGTTGACAGCCTTCAATGTCTTATTGAAGGAAAAACAATGCCTTATTATCCCACTCACTGAAAATTAACATTGAAAGTTTGTCCAAACACAATTTACAACACCTAACTGACAAAAAAATAACACATTTTTCTGTTTGTTTCGTCATCGGCTGTGCTCTTCACTGTCGCAGTGGCTTTCCTTCGTAAATGAAAGAAACGGTTGTGGTGCCAAAACTCTAGCCACAGGGACATAGCGACAGGTGGGTGGGGTGGGGGTGAGTCATCCCCAATCCTCGCAAAAATTTCCAGTAGTGGGAAATTCGGAGAGCAAGTCATGAGTAGTTGGAAATTTCATCTATTTGGATTTTAGAGCTTCTTTGGTGATGCTGGTGTCTCCTTTACTTACCAAAACGCCAACTCGGTTTCAAATCGGCAAATGTACCAACTGTTACTATTTACAACTACAGTGTACGCACCATCGAGCTTCATAATCATGCATGACGTCAATCGCTACGAGATTTCTACAGTTCGTATACTTATCGTAATAAAAAAATCCTCGAAATGCACTTCAAGAAAATCACATCATGTAAAACCGTTACCCTGAGTTAATTCCATCCTTCACAGTCACAAAATGATAAAACATCGAAAATTGATCATTCCTGTATAAGATCTGATTTAATGTTAGGACAGTGTGAATTGCTCAAAGTTCTCATCTTGAACATTTGTTTAGCACATATTCAGTTCCTAGAATAATACCAAATGATAAGAACATTCTAACATAAATGTTTTGGCATTTCAGTTACTAGAATCAATTTTATGGCCCCTTTCATGGCATCATTTTCAAAATGTTTTTCGGAAGGGAATTTCCATCTCGGGGGAGGAAACGGGAGGGGGGTTCCCCCTCCCCCCCCCCCCAAAGTTGGAAATTCCCTACCCTACACCTCCGCAATCGGAAACCTCTAGCCACGTCCCTGTTTAGCCAATAAATATCTGTAGCGAGAAAATATAAATACACCACTCCTACAGTCTGGGGGGGGGGGGGGGGGGGGGGGTATAGGTTGAATTGTTTCGGGTATGGTGTCAGTGATACTCATTTTATCGACTTCCAAATATTTCATTTATGCAAAGCTAATAAAAATTTGCACAAATCATCAGTATTGTAGTTTTCACCTTGCTAGTTGACCCCAAAGTTATTTATTTATTTATTTATTTATTTATTTATTTATTTATTTATTTAATTAACGAATTATTTATTTATTTATTTGTAAATTTATTCATTTATTTTCAAACCGAAAGGCCCACGGTTCGATCACCGCCAGGAGTGACATGCGTTGTGTCCTTGGGCAAGGGAGTTAATACGGGGTGGAGGGGGGGGCGGGGGGGGGGGGGCACGGTGGCGCTGTGTACAAAGACGTACATGTTGTGCACATCGAATGCGCACTTGTCTTCAACCAATGCTAACCCTGCTTGCGGGGAGTTAGTACGTTGGGGAGTCTAACGATTGCTCGCCATTGTTCGATGATTCTCTCGGGGTACTTCGACTTCCTCCACCTGTAGAAGTTTCCTATACGATATGACCCTAGCTGTCGAAAGTGTCGTTGAACCCCAAAGTTATTTATTTATTAATGTATTGTGGTTAAAGCGACACTTTAGCCAGCCAGAGTCACCTCGTATTGGACAGTTGTACGGGTTGTGGAAGCCAGAATGTCCGGAGAGACCCACCGAGCAGCGGCGTGCAACGATTTGAGGTTCAATGCTGTAACCACTGATCCACCACTCTCCACCCAACGTGACCAGACAGTATCCTTGTTTTACAGCATGTAGGAAGTTCCGACATCACATTGTGCACAGAGTGCAAACGCTTTCACAAATGATAGATCGGATAACTTGAGGGTTTTTTTTTTATAACTGTAGCAAAGCGAAGACGCGACCGAAGGGTTATTTTTGATTATTTATGGAATCCAAACATTTCACGCCCCAGTTCTATCGTTTAATTTGATGCAGGATGCGTGTGGAAATCCAATGAAACACAATATCGGCCAAACGGAGTACACACCAGACTGTTTAACGAGTGGAGTCTGAAGAATTCCACGGAAAAGAAAGAGGTATTTGAAAACATACAACTTGTAATACAATTTGAGATTTGAGATAAAACAAAATTAGAAAACGATCATTTCTCTTAACCCTTTACCCGACAAGTCGCCCACATCCGCCCGCGTAATATGTAAATTCAGCAGTTGAAAAATATTGTTTAACAAAAAATGTCAACAAAACCATCTCATGTGACCCCTCGTTGGAACGAGCTCGTCGAGCTCGTTCCAACGAGGGGTCACATGATATGGTTTTGTTGAATTTTTTTGAAAAATTAGAAAAAATGATAATATTTAAAAAAAAATAAATTTTGATATCGTCTGCGTTGGGTAAAGGGTTAACATTCTGAAGATACCATGCTATTGTGAAACAATAAACGACGCACGATGGTACACGCCACCTTATCTATAATGAGAATAATAACCATTTTTACACTCTCTCCCTGGGTTGTATTCATGCTAATACTGTCTACGAAGAAAAGGACGAATCCATTGGACATTTGTAAGGAGATTCAGTAATAATTTAATCCTACAACTCTGCAGAGCCAGGGGGGTTGAGGCGTGTTACGCCTCGGCCCACCCCCTCCCCCTCAAAAAAAAAAAAAAAAAAATCTAGTCGGGCCATTTCAGAGTCTAAGGTATGGACTCTCTCTTGCTAGTAATCATGTAAGTAGTTTGCCTTGGGTGGATAAGCTCTCTTTCGGGGAGAGCCTGAAGGGAAATGGCATCATAGTCACGTGACCCAGTTATGTCATGTGTGTTTGTCATAGTAGCCCGCGTGAGCGGCCATGTTGTGTGAATAGAACAACACCATCACAGTGCAATAACACGACCTGCTACATGTATAAAAAGTAGAAGTCGGAAAGTCCGAGCAAATAAGGTCAATTTGTGGGATTTTCGGGGGGGGGGGGGGGGTTGTCCTTGTTGGTAACTCTCGGCTTCATTTGGGTAATTGTAGGAAATAACCGTCGTTTTGGGGAAAACTCGAACCCGCAAAAGTACTCTTATCGAATACATCACCAGAACATACCATCCCTATATTAGAAGCCTCCCAAGCTCATATTAACTACGTGCCATTAAAGTAACAATGAACAAAAGAGGACTCCTGAGATTTGGGAACAAAAATTGTTACCAAAATGGCGGCCTCCAGTGTACAAAATGAACGACGGAAACCCCTATTACTCTAACAACACGCACTGCCCATGTGCACTGACATCACGCATCACTGTGGTAATGACGTCACAACATTGCCACTTACGCGGGATACATTGAAAACCCCACGTGCCGTAACTGGGTCACATGACTATGACTTCACCACCCCCCCCCCCCCCTCACCCCACCGACTCTCCCACCGGACAAAGAGGCTTATCAATCCGAAACGCACTACTCGCGTACTTTCTTAAAATGATGTACTTGATATGCGGACTTGTGTCACAAACACAGTCGGCCAGACAAATGGTGGTCTATAGTACCAAATTCGGGCTGTGGAGGGTTTTGCATGGCCAAAGCCTAATCCAGACTCACTAATATTCTAACTACATCATCATGCCTTGATGGTGTAGTCTGAATAATGGTCTGTCGGCACTTGAGCCGGGTGTACACTACCCCCATCCCATCGGTCATCTTCTCGACGCTCTTGTATAGAGTTATATTATACAGGTCCTCACTACCGATTTATTATTCATTGTGTCGTCTGCTCGTCCGCTGCCAAATATTTCTGTGCCCAAAAAAAAAAAAAAATAAGACTCTTTCACACTCCAGGATTTGCACCCCAGTTATATGGCTAACAAAGTACGAGTAAGTATTTGTTTATTTATTGGTGTCACATACTTATGCACAATGGCTAATCATGACCGTGACAGTTTTACGGGTGGAGGAAGCCGGAGTACCCGGAGAGAACCACCGTGCAACGACGAGCAGCTGCCAGCTTCCCAACATCGTAACGCCGCATTGCAGCACAGGCAGGCTTAGATTGCTTGGAGACATGCGCACCATCGACGTGCAGTACGCCTTAGTACACGGCGTCGTCGTGCCCCCATGTGGACAATCGGGTTTAAATGCTTTGACAAGGACTCAACGCGGGAGTCCGACTCGATCGCTCAGATGGTCACCCATCCAAGGATTAACCGGGCTCGTCGTTGCTTAACTTCGGTGATCTGAACGAGTAAGTATAGTCATTTGTTAATTGAATAGAGGTTTTTAAAAGAAGAGTACATAACGACAAGGGTAGGTAGTCGGGTTGTATCTTGGAAGAGGGGGACAGTTTGTTGATTTCTAAATTGCTTGTGATTGGTCTCTTAATTAGGCAACGGCGAATCATGATGCTTCTCTAGAATCGAACATCGAATCGAATCAAGCAAAAGGTTCGAAATCAAACGGAATCTATATAATCGAATCCGCTTTTCAATTGTTACGACGCTACGGCCAACTGGTGCTATCTATCTCCGTCCTGAACCCAACATCTACGGACCTAATAGGCTATTAGAAAATTGGCAGGTATCACGAAAGTGGTCGAAGAAAAAGCTACTTATCGTCCGTTGGGTGCAATAAGACGCCATCTGCAATGCCAAAGCATTGGATATGGCGCCTTCCATCCACTTAACGAACGAGCTTCAAATGCCATTTTATGAATTTTCTGACTGAATTTATGCTATCTAGTTGGAGTGGATACATTCAATCCTAATCATCAGAAATCTGCAGGGTGCGTTGTTACCTTCAGAATATTGACATTCAAAGAAATGTATGAAATCCAAATCTCTCCAGGACTCGTTATTTTTCGAAAATCGAAATGGTTTCGAATCGTATAAGTGAGAAGATTTGAAATCGAATCGAATCTCGAACGTTCGCCGGACCCTACTTTTAATCATTTTAACCCCAACCTTCCACCCCATTCGCACACACGTACAGGCTTCACAAATTCAACTCATGCTCCAACCAGCACTTGTTCTAACCAACTCGTATATGTAACATTTTATAAGACCAACGAAGGAGATCCACCCCTGATGTACGTATGTCTCAGTCAAATTTAATTTCTGGTTAATCCCCCGCTTTATTTAACTACATGTACCACAAGGTAGGCTGTCAAAGAGATATATCGTTGGCCCAAAACATCTCTCTCTCTGTATTAAAATATTTGTTCACAGTTCACAGCCGAGGAATTTTCGATGATTGACATGCAATAGCAATCACGAATCATGATTGCAATGCGAACTGTAGCACACACGCAGCGCGAGTTTGTATATCTGCCTGTGTGTGTGTGGGGGGGGGGGGGGGGGGGGAGGGGGGGGGCTATGTTTGAGTGTGCTTGGAATTTTGGCATAGATTTGTCTGTTTACATGGAAAATACAGCTGTCAAGAGGTTTATATTGTTATCTCCGTATCCACAACAGAGTGTTTTTTATGGAATTTGGGTGGTCGCCCCTGAATCTATACGTTACGGTCAAAAGTTTGTGTATTCAACGTTACTTCAGTTTGAAACATTATTAAGATAGTTATGGCAGGTATGGAACCAATTTCAATTAACCCCCCCGTTGTTCTATACGATCATATAATCTGTTTAACTGGTGGAGTGCTAAATTTTATTTGGCCACCAACATTTTTTCACATGTTTTTGCCTTGTTACAATTTATAGGAGAGTGCCAACAGGCACTCTCCTATAAATTGTACCAAGGCAAATCTTAACAGACTAAATAATATCAATATGATGCACAGCCACTGAATTTGAAGCCTTTAAGTTGCTGTACCTGCACTTCAGCATAAAGCCAAAATATGGGCTTCCAGCACTCTACCAGTTATACCAATTACTGTTTAACTACATCAGTTATTAACCCTTTGAACCCTGGTGGTATCTTCCACACCCTTACAGTGTTATGAATTGGAAGGGTCTATGCTCGTTACGTGTGGGGACCAATCAAGATTTTTAACGTGCAGCCTCAGGGCACACAAATTCATTGAGCAACTATATACTTGATGAATTCTGATCGTATCACGACCCTGGACCGTAAAATCGACATTTTGTGTTCAAAGGGTTAATGACGAAAGTAATGGAAAATAGGCCAAAGCTTTTCACAAAAATCCAGTCCTCCGATTATTGTTATTTTTTTAAAGTTTAGAATCCAAAACATAGCTTATCACTTCGACATTGGGACGAGTTTCTCGATCTCATTCCCATGGTATGTCAATGACTATGTTTTTAAGACGCAAAATTATTTTTTTTTTAGTTATTCCAGAACAGTCATCTTCTTGTCGTGTTAGATAGTGCAGAATGATAATGTTAAAATATTTTCTGTCAAGTATATACTGAGGCAGCTATTTTCATTGCGAAGTCAATAGGTGAGAAGGCCCTGGAGGAAGAGAAAAACTGATTTTCGTTCTGGAAGCACACAAACAAATTACTGTTTTTCCCGAAGTTTAAACGGTTATGTCGGAATTTGCCGTCTGCCCGACTTATAAAATTTCTCGATATGCTCGAAAGATAATTAAATATTGTATCGGTTGTTATGCACCTGTTCAGGAGAGAAAATATTTATTATTATCTTGCACTGGATTAAAGTCGGGCTTCCACAGGGTCCAAATCTAAACCCAGAGTCTTCAACTGAGTTTCAATATTTCGTCCATAGCCAGAATAGCCAGCTAGGTGGAGTGATTTCATTCACAAATAGAGGGGGCGTAGTACTGATGCACCTTCGATCTTCTGTGTCAAGGTGCAATACAAAACCAGATCCTCCCTCATAGAGCGTTAATGATGCTTTGAAGAACTTAATAAAAGGATTAGGGCTTGGAAACTCAAGGGACTGAAACCGACCCCCTCTCTAGTGGGAAACATGTATTTGGGTCGTTTCAGTGCTACTTGTCGTTCCGATAATATATTTTATTAGCCTAAAACTTGTAAAAATCTCAGGCTAAAGTTTCCAAGATATTATATTTGAAACGAATAACGGTGGAAAAGTGCGAGGCGCGGAGGTGGGCAAAGTGGGACAATACAGTACAGACGCCGTCAACGCATGCGTTTTTCAGGTAATAAAAATCAACATCAGCAAAATTTTAATTAATGAAGTACCGGGTTCTACCCGGTGCTTCATTAATTAAATTTTTGATGATTATTCCTATAATTGGTATTATTCCGATCGAAGAAATATGGCCCACCCATGGAAAGTGACCAGTCCACGGCGGCTGTTCTGTAACCGGGCACAATATGGAACAATGTTGGTTTTTTGAAACATTTATGTCATTTTATCCCATAAAAAATCCAATCTGCCGCACAGGGACTCCACTAATGGCGAGAGGGTGGGGTTAGGTGGGTGTTAATTTCCCCAATAACCTTTCCAGCATGCCTTAGTGATATAGCTGGAATATTAGTCAGTAGGGACTTGAGTCAACACAAATCTGGTTTCCACATCCCGGTTATCTTCACGAGGCCCCTACCGTCGAACATTGTTTTGCTTTGATCGCAACATGAGCATCTGTTGTGAAGCACAAGGCTTTTATGGATATTATTTGATGGAGCTTCGAGTTAGGAAGCAAGAAGTGCGTCTCTATAACATTTCTGGACAGCTGAGATATATTATTCTCTTTGTCGAAAATGATCGATGAGTACATGTTGGCTCAAGTCTCAATTTGCTTTGTTCCGTTTATCCAACAAGATAGAGTCTCGAGGCACACAGCATAACTAAGTATAAAATCCGTGTTCCGATTTATATATGAACCCTGAAGTAACAGTTGACTGTGACAACAACGAGATTATAATGAGACTAGTTAATTGTTAACAAGCTTTGACACAATATTGACGTTCTCTAAGAATGTTTGCTTTCATTGCGTGCACATGGAGCCTGCAGACAAATCACGTAGACAGTTATTAGTCTACCAATTTATCAGAAGTGAACGAACCTGCAGGTCACGATCGTATCCTGTAACAACTTTTATCATGCAATAACTCTCAAAAGACGACGGAAGTTCGTTATCAATGTGTACGTTTATGTGTCCGCAGTGCCAGTGCGTGAGCGTATGCGTTAGGCAATTGCGTAGGCAGGTTAAGATTTTATATGAGTAAGGGAAAGTTAGCTTGAAATTAGATGACAGGTTATTTTTGATGTCGCCAAAAATGTAAAGAAATACAGTGACTTTTTTGTTGTCCATCCGTGTTTACGAACAATTCTTCGCATTTTCAAACTCAAAAAATAAAATAAAAAATATAGCGTTTGTTTTAGATTTTTGACGGCATCAAATATAACATGCCACCTACTTTCAAGCTAAATTTCTCATTACTTGAAGAGCACCTTAAATGAAGTGGGGGACAAATATTTTTTCTGCTGCAATGGCAAATATTATACACAACCTCATTTTGCATCGTGCTGGATAAGGGTGTGTACTCCGACAGATGAACGTCCAGGGTCTTTCTTTTCAGGCCTTCATGAGCATCACATGCTTTTAGAATAAACATGTTGAAATGTTTTAATGACTTACTGAATCACTCAACCCTTAACCAGTTGAGTAATTTTAAGATATCTTTTATCAAATCTAATCATGGCTGCTTCAGTGCAGGCATAACTAGAGTTGATGAAAAATTCATGCATGTTTGATTTTATACAAATTTAATTTAAGAAATGATTGGTCATGACGGAAATTGGGTTAAATATCCTCATCTTTTTACTTTTTAACCCTTTACACAACGCAGACGATATCAAAATTTATCATTTTAATTACTATTTTTTCAACTCTTTTACAAAAATTTCAATAAAGCCACATCATGTGAACCCCTCACTGGAACGAGCTCATCGTTGAAATATTTTGAAAAATGTATATCTTTCAAATGCTGAATTTGAAAATCACGCGGGCGGATGCGAGCGATTCGTTAGGTAAAGGGTTAATGGAAATAAATTACCAACAATGGGCAAGAATATCCAGCAGCAGCATGGAATGAGTTAAAACTGAGGATGCGGGTTATGGAGATTAAACGGGGGTGGAGGGTTCTCGATTTGCCGGCTTCAGTTGTTTTCTGGGTAGGAGTCTGTGATGCATGTTGATTGTTAAAACAACACTTGTTTTGGAAGTTTAACCCTAGTGGTATCTCCCATGCCAGTTCAATGGCAGTAATTAGAAGAGTCCATATTCATTATTTGGGGTAGACCAATCAGAATTTTCAACGTGCAGCCTCGGGCTGCACGTTGAAAATACTGATTGGTCTACCCCATAATATTTATTGAACAGCCATTCTATATAATGACGTTATGACGTATCATGTTCCTAGCCGGAAAAGCGGCCGCTGGTGTTCAAAGGGTTAAGGCAGATTACTGTTATAGTCTAGTTCTAATAAGTACAAAAAATATACAAAGAAACTTCATTGATAGGAACCCCAAGCGGGCCGTAGGCCCGCAAAGGGTTCCACATACCCAGTCAGATAAATGTGTTCCAGAACAGAATTCTCTATAGCCGTCAATGTGATTTTTGAAGTGGACAGTAAATTTCAGTGAAAAAACTACGTAACTTCCGCTGTCGAATTGCCCATACAATTGCAATTGGCCTGCCCCCTCTAGGAATCAAATGTTCTCTGTTGCAACTTTATTCGCTTCAAGTTCAAAGCTTTGCGTGATACATTGGCCGACATATCTACACTTAAGGGGTTGCCAGGCCTTCTCACCCGAGAACCGCGACAAATCAGCGGCCGGCCAAAGTGTTATTATTATTACTCGAGTTCTGTCCTTCTGGAGGTTTGTCAATATGCTCAGCTGATGATCTCGTCATTTCAGTTCGAACTCTCAGTCCTGATTTCGTTGCAGCTTGTCTGCCAGTGCCAGTGACAACCTCAATCGAAAAAAACGTACATATAACCGATAATATAAGTTTATAACGGATAAATGTTGTTATATTGGTGCTATTGTATACAGACATGCATTGACATGTATCTCGTGAAATATCAAGATGAACAGAAACTCAGTTTTTGAATTATCCAAATGTGAAGGTGTTGTAAAGGAAAAGTTTGCTTGAAAAAAGGGTATACGGACGTTTTGTCCCCAAGCCGAGTCGTCCGCTTGTCATAATGTCAAGGAAAATATTGTCTGTACATTTTTTACATTTCGAACAAGACACCCACCCCCTACTAACGTGTGACATTTCCCCAACATATAAAGCCTCCTGATGTTGTATTTATGTTAAGAGTGTGATGTACATCATCTTTAAGTTTTGAAACACAAATGATGTCATATATTGGCTGATATAATGATATGTTTTTAAAAAATGGCAAAAATTGCACAAGTTGGAAATGCACATTTTTGGTGCACTCAAGAGACTCACCCACCCCCACATCACGTCTTGCAAATTTTTGGTGCCCCCAGGATCCCCCTCCCCCCTGAAATAATTGCAAAATTATAAGATTATGTTACAGAACTTAATATAACAAGTTTTGATGCATTTCTTAATATAATTATAACACGCTTTGATGCTTTTCTTAATATTATTAATTCCTATAATACATTTGCTAATAATTTTGTGATTATTCATTGTAAAGTGCCGGTGCTCTTCCAAGAATAATTGCAAAATTATAAGATTATGTTGCAGAATTTAATAAACCATAAATTTTGATGCGTTTCTTAATATAATTAATTCTTATAATACATTTGCTAATAATTTTGCTATTATTGTAAAGCGACGGTGCGCCTCGATGAATAATTGGAAAATTATAAGATTATGTTGCAGAACTTAATATAACAAATTTTGTTGCATTTCTTAATATAATTAATTCTTATAATACTTCTACTAATAATTTTGCAGTCATTCACTGTAAGGTGCCGGTGGAGCTCTTCAATGAAAAATTGCAAAATTATAAGATTATGTTGCGGAACTTAATATAACGTACACATACTTTAAGAACTTTTACTGTAATAATATAATTATTATAGGTAATCCATTGAATAAACAGTAATTAAAATTTATTTAATGGCTGGATAGTTTATTTTGTTCTAACATTTCTGTTTTCAGAATTTCACACGTATATGAAATTTAATGCAAGGAGGTACATTAAGATATATTACAATGGAGGTACATTAAGATATATTACAATAGGTAATATACAATAAAGTATACAATAAAATTATTATATAAATAAATAAAAAATGATTCAAAATACAATACATGAATACTTTCCCCCAGCGAACGAGTTTCGGACGTGTTGGGTATAACTGTAGAGGACGACTTGGTTAAAATTGCAGTGGACGATTTGGTTATCAGACGAAATGGGTGTAATTCGAAAAAGTGATACTGACAGGTTGCTTTCAGTCCCGTTAGAAACCAAAACAAAGTAATAATGTGTTACTTTTTGGTGCATCTGTATTTCGGAACAGTGCTTCATAGTTTCAAACACTAAAAAATGGAAAATAATAACCCTTTTGGATATTTACCGCCATTGAAAATGGCATGTCATCTTTTTTCGGGAACTGGGGGAATCTTCGGCCTGGGGAGAACTAGGCCCAAGGAAGATTCGTCCAAAAGAAAAGCAGTACACATCTGTTAGGATATTTTAGATACGCTACGATATTCGTTTTAACTCCTGAAAATAATTCTTAAAAAAAATATTAATAGATTGTTCAATATTTATTGAAAAATATTAATACAATGTATATCGTCGAGCAATTATCTCTGCAGTAAATTCACATTCAATGTGTTCTGTAATAATTAAGCCTTTTATTAAGGTCTCTCATCTGTTAGAATGGTATCCAATCACTTCGGCTCCAAGTCATTTCATCCTCTGGTCAATTCGACCTCAAAGTCATCTCTGCCCTAGTCACTTCGGTCCCTTGGTCATTTCGGCACCATTTTAAGTGTAGAGATCTACATGTATAAAGATCAGTGCATAGTTCATGTTTAGAAATAATGGGTAATTACCTTTATTAAGTAATGTTCAGTTATTTGTATTTACACAGTGTACAGAAAAGTTATACACAACATTAAAAATTATCCATGTGTTCAATTTTACATACATTTAAGATGCTATCTGTATAAGTAAGAGAAATTATTTTACTTTGAAATTTTGCAAAGTATATGCAGTCATTCATTCATATTGTTATGCACAATTCCTAGTCACCTTCCAGTTTGAGGTTCACAGGGTTTCTTTTTCTTTTCTTTTTTCTGAAACAACCACCAAACTGCCATACTACCATAAATATGTCCACATTTTCTAAAACACAGAGCAGAATCCTTGTAGTTATGCGCAATTCCTAGTCCCCTTCCAGTTTGCTGTCCACGGGGGTCTGACCCAAGTACCCCACTTCCAAGGCATACACTCAAACCAAATAACATTACTGACCCTCGCTTCCGGCTGTCGTAGATTCATAAGCAAATACAATTATTCAGGTCGCAAGGGATTTCAAATCCCACATAGTCCATGTGCACCTTCGACGTGATGAAACTTTTCTTTTATTTATTCATCATGAAAGAAAATCTACTAGACATATATCATATGTATACCTGAATATCTAATTGAGAGATATAAATGTTGAAAAAAAATTAAATAGAAAAATGTTAAAATTCAAACAATATTTGAAAATATTTAAAGAGGCCGAAATGACCTGGTATATTGGGGGCTGAATTGACCTGCGGCCGTAATGACTGGGACCGAAATGACTTGGGGCCAAAGTGACTGGAATTCATGAGAATTGCATCCAAACTGTCCTCCAACAATTTGACCCAAACTGGATACTAATCTAACCCAAACCATCCCAGGGCTAAAATTTCGACGAGAATCCAAGAATCGATTCGCGCAATAAAACCGGCGAGAATCCATGTAGATTCTCGCTGCACCTCTGCAAGGATTCGCTTGAAAAGAATTGAGTCAACTTAACCCTTTATTTAACACAGCGGCAACAAATTAACCAGCAGAAGGCTAACATTACCTGAAATATCCTGACACTTTGTCAATAAAATCTTACAAATATGGCTGTCATTGGAACCGGCTCATTGAGCCGGTTCCAACGACAGACATATTTCTAAGATTTTTTTGGTAAATATTGTTCATTTAATTATTTTATCATTTATTGATTATTTATTGTTTAAAAATCATCAAATTTAGTTTTAAAAATTAAGGTATTTTGGGTAAAATTGTAAACTTGTGTTATCAGTATACAACAGTGGTTCAACCATGGTGGCGTCATGGGATCCTGGGACACTCATAGTAGGTATGGATTCTCGCAACCATTTTCACGAGAATCCAAATGGATTCTCACAAATTTAGATGAAATATAAGCCCTGCATCCTTTGGCAATTTGCCCCGAACTGTTCTCCAGAATAGGGACACATGATTCTTATTGATTTATTTATTGGGGTTTAATGACACTTCGATAGCCAGGGTCACTTCATGTCGGACAGATTTACAGATGGGAAAAGCCAGAGAGAACCATTGAGCAATTACAAACATCTAACGTACAAACAGCACACAAGCTGGGTTAGCATTGGAAGACAAGTGTACGATTGACATGCAGTATGCCTTGGTACGCAATGGCACTACATGGGCAATGGGAATGAAGTGTATTGCCCAAGGAAACAAAGTGGTTGCCGCAGGTGGGATTTGATAGAGGACCCTTTGGCTTGCAGACTACACCTCTAACTACTGAGCCCTTTAACCTTCAAAACTGTATAGTACCAGCTAAAACATGTTGTAGAATGACCACATGAAAATTTCACAAGTACATAGTTTCATTATTAGTTTGTGATATTTGTTTTTGCTCAGTTTGCTGTACAGTGGAACCCTGTTAATTGAAGAGCCACTTTGCCAATAACATTATTCAATTAGCAGGAGTATTCAATTAACAGGGATTGTGTCACTTTCCTGTATTCCAGAGATAAACTTAGCATTTATTCTATTATATTTTGTTTGACAGAGCTCCATGAGCTCTGTCAAACAAGATATAATAGATTAAATGCCTGTATTGAATGTACTGAGTCCAAATTGGTCTATAACAAAGGAAAGCTGGGAAGAGTCAGGGCAATTTCTCAACATGTTACAAGATTTTTTATTCAATTAACAGGAGATTACTCTATAACCTATATTCAATTACCAGGTCAAATTTGTACTGGAGGCATGGTAAATGGTTTTGTGTTGGGAAATTACATTCTATTAACAGGGATATGCAATTAAGATATATCCAATTAAGTGGGCACCACTGTATAACCACCCCCTCCCCATGCCCCCCACACACACCCCAATCAAAACCATCATTCAAAGGTCTTGGATTCAGCAAATTTGATTTCTTTATTTATTGGGTTTAACAACAGTTTTTACAGCCAGGGCCACCCAACAGTTTTACTGGGGGAGGAACCCAGCCAGAGCACCCGGAGAGAACCACCGAGCAACAGTGACAAGCAACTGTCAGGCTTCTCAACATTGTTACTCCAAGCAAGCAGGGTTAGCATTGGTTGAAGACAAGTGCATCATCGATGTGCAGTACGCCTTATTTCAGTTGCCACAATTGGGATTCGAGCTGAGAACCTCTCCGCTTGTTTTGGGAAGGTTTTTTGTAGGGTCCTGCGAATATTCAAGATTCGATTCGATATCGATACCATACGCATGCTTCGAGATCGATCCCGAATCAGTCTCAGGATTCGATTTTTTCAAATCTCTCATACTAACTTCAATTTGTTACATTTCCAACAAAAATAGGATAAAACTGTCATTAGAAAATTCATTCATGTAGGCTCAATTCCTATTTATTTGAGTAATTGACAATGTTTAATTGTTAGATAAGGTGTGAATTTGGCCCAGAACATTATCCATAGTTTTGGTTTTTGAAGGCTTAACTTGTTACTATTCACGTTCTTAAGAACGTGAATAGTAACAAGTTAGGCCTTCAAAAACTAAAACTATGGACAATAGGCCTAGCTGTTTCAGCGACGGTGCTACAGAGAATATTTAGTTATTGGTGTTTAAGGTGTTCACTCCGTCGCATAAGGGTCATCACAGTGTTCCGTAACTTCCGTTTGATGCAATATGAAATAACTTGTCTTTTAAGATTCGATTTGGGATTCAATTCGATGTCGATATCAGAGACATGATTCGATTCGAGATTCAATTTGAAAAGAAATTTGTGATTCGCAGATCCCGATTTTTTTTTTAGTTCCAGCTTCATTAAGGTTTGTCTCATATCCCACTTGTAATTTTGTCATAATTAGTAATCATAAATCCTTAAAATAAAACAATAGAAAAAATGCATAGAATATTTAAAAAAAAAATTTCTGTGAGGATTTGACCGCAGAGGTGATGACATGCGACCACGACTGAGACCGAATATTCTCAGAAAAAGTATGAGGGCTGAATCTTTCTGTGACTGAATCTTCATGAACCCCTTTTTTCAAACTAAATTGCCCATTACTTATAAAGCACCATAACTAAGGCAAAAACAATACTATGAAATTTCCAAGTCTGAAATTCTATAAATTGCAAATAAATTTACACAAATTATATAGCAAAATAAAGGATGTGGTGTATAGAACCCCAAAAGTATGTGTGCACCTCACACACTGACACACAGTCGCTATCAGACATCAACGGTTCCTGAAAGTGTGCTATCGGTACCATATTTGTACCATAACTGATAATAATAAAATAATATTTCATAAGAACAAACACAGGAATTCAAAATGCAGCCTCAGGGCAGCATGGTGGTGAATGCCAATGCTGTCAGACTGTCCATGAAAGGGGGAGTCCTTTACAAATAGGTTTTTGTTTTGTGATACTCTGGATACTCCCCATTTTTAGCTCAGCTTTGACATAGTCATATTTAAGGTTATGTCATGGCCCATTGTCCGTCTGTTTGGGAACAACAATTCAATACGGCTCGGGCTAGAGGCTTTATTTATGAACCGATCTTTACGAAACTTCTTGGGTACCTTTGTTATCACCGTGGGACGAGTGTTTTTGGGGGCGGTCCAAAATGCAAGATGGCCTCCAGCAGCCATTTTGTACAGAAATTAGTGCAATCAGTTTTTTGTTCAGAACTTATGTATGAAAGTTCTGATTTGAATAAATGTTTGTATGAATGTTTAGTAACATGGAGTACATCACATATAATAAAGGGTTTTTTCTCATGTTGAAATGATGGAAATTAGATGAACTTTAATTTATTCAGTGCTACTTACATGTATACCCAGTAAGTGCACAAGTCAATACGGCTCGGCTAGGCTGTATTTATGAACTGATCTTCATGAATCTTCTTGAGTACCTTTGTTTTCACCTTGGGATGAGAATGAGTGTTTTTGGGTGCAGCCCAAAATTCAAGATGGCTACCAGTGGCCATTTTGTACCGAAATTAGGTATAATCAGTTTTTTGTACAGAACTTCTATACAACTTGGGCTAGAGGCCGTATTTATGTACCGATTTTACAAAATTTCTTGGGTACCTTTGTTATCACCATGGGGTTAGAATGAGTGTTTTTGGGGGGAGTCCAAAATTCTCGATGGCCGCCGGCAGCTATTTTGTACTGAAATTACTGCAATCAGTTTTTTGTACAGAACTTCTGTATGAAAGTTCGGATTTGAATAAATTTGTGTATGATTGTTTAGTAACATGGAATACATCACAAAAATACAGGATTTTTTCTTGTACAGAAATTATGCAAATTAGACGAACTTTGATTTATTCAGTGCTACTTATACACAGTAAGTTCACTTGTGAATACGGCTCGGGCTAGGGGCTGTATTTATGAACCGATCTTCACCAAGCTTCTTGGGTACCTTTGTTATCACCTAGGGATGAGAACGAGTGTTTTGGGGCGCGATCCAAAATTCAAGATGGCTGCCAGTGGCCATTTTGTACCAAAATTAGGTACAATCAGTTTTTTGTACACAACTTCTATACGGCTCAGGCTAGAGGCCGTATTTATGAACCGATCTTTACGAAACGTCTTGGGTACCCTTGTTATCACTGTGGGATGAGAGCGAGTGTTTTTGGGTGCAGTTTGAAATTCAAGATGGTCACTAGCAACCATTTTGTACCAAAATTAGTGCAATCAGTTTTTTGTACAGAACTTCTGCATGAAAGTTCTGATTTGAATAAATTTCTGTATGAATGTTTAGTAACATGGAATACATCACAAAAAATACGGTATAATACAGGTTTTTTTCTCTTGCAGAAATTATGCAAATTAGATGACCTTTGATTTATTCAGTGCTACTTATACACTGTAAGTGCACATGTCAATACGCTAAGGCTGGAGGCTGTATTTATGAACCAATCTTCATGAAACTTCTTGGGTACCTTTGTGATCACCTTGGGATGAGAACAAGTGTTTTTGGGTGCGGCCCGATATTAAAGATGGCTGCCGGCTTTCACACTGTTGCTTACTGAGGTGAAGTCACTTTACCATTACCAAGCTACCTACTAAATACCAAAGGGAAGATTTTTCAGCGCACTCTTTTTACTTCAGCACCCATAATTCTCAAATATGGCATTAAAACCAATCACATACTAGTACTGCTTAAATCTATTTACATAATCAGAATACACCATCAGGGATGCATTAGCTCAGTAGGTAGAGGTGCAGACTGCAAGCCGAGAGATCCTCGGTTCGAATCCCACCTGCAGCAACAGCTTTGTGTCCTTGGGCAAGACACTTCACCCCCACTACCCATGTGGGGGCAAGGTATGCTGTGTACTAAGGCATACTGCATGTTCTTGGTGCACCTGTCTTCGAACAAGGCTAACCCTGCTTGTGTAGTATGTTGGGGAGCTCATAGTTGCTTGCCATTGCTCAGTGGTTCTCCTGGGGTACTCTAGTTTCCTCCATCCATAAAACTGCCATGGTCACAATAAGCTGTTGTGCAGATAAATGTGACCTTAAACACCAATAAATAAATAAAAAGTACACACCACCTCATACCCGTTTCTCTCCTGTTTTTATTCACCTTGGTGTTCCTCGGTTTGCCTCGGTGTTTAGTATGCCTGCCAGAAAAGGAGTGCTTTCTTTTTCTAAAAGAGCAAAACAAGAAGTAATTTTTAACAGGTAGTAACGAAATAATTTTCATGAAGCGCACAATTTTATGTTAGTTAATAGCTGAAAAAATGCAGGGTGATATTTGCAAATCTTATTTTATTACTGGCACCAGGTACTGGTAATGAAAATTGTTGTTTGTCATCAATACTTGATCAGGTTTCTGACAAAGCACATTATACTAGTCCAATATGTCAGCTACTGGACATAAGCACACAATTTGATGTTGGTTTACCATTATACTGGTGCTTAGCCAGGATATCTAAGTTACATGTAGGGGCAAGAGTAATATCTAGTGGGAGTATGGCCGGGTAATAAAGAATATGATGCACAGAATCACCTGAGCCACATAGCAGTGAGATAGGGGTGAGGACAAGAGGGTGTGTGACCCTCTCATCAGTGGAGGGGTTGGGTGCACCTCAGCCCCCCCCCCCAAAAAAAAAAATTCAAGACAGTAAAACACAATTACCTTGAATCTGTGTCCATTTGTGTCCATAATAAGTTGCGAACAAGCATAAATATCTAGATATTAAAAAGTCTTTTGGGATGTTCATTATATGGGTTAATAGGAGAGAGGGGTGACGGCATGAATGAAATTGGGGACCGAATATTCTCTGAAAAAGTATGAGGGCTGAATCTTCATGAACCCCTTTTTTTCAAACTAAATTGCCCATTACTTATAAAGCACCATAACTAAGGCAAAAACAATACTATGAAATTTACAAGTCTGAAATTCTATAAATTCCAAATAAATTTACACAAATTATATTGCAAAATGAAGGATGTGGTGTATAGAACCCCAAAAGTATGTGTGCACCTCACGCACTGACACACAGTCGCCGTCAGACATCAGTGGTTCCTGAAAGTGTGCTCTCGGTACCGTATTTGTACCATAACTGATAATAATAAAATAATATTTCATAAGAACAACAACCACAGGAATTCAAAATGCAGCCTCAAGGCAGCATGGTGGTGAATGCCAACGCTGTCCCATTGTCCTTGAAAGGGGGAGTCCTTTACAAATAGGTTTTTGTTTTGTGATACTCTGGATACTCCCCATTTTTAGCTCAACTTTGACAAAGTCAAATTTAAGGTTATGTCATGGCCCATTGTCCGCCTGTTCGGGAACAGCAATTCAATACGGTTCGGGCTAGAGGGTGTATTGGTGAACCGATCTTTACGAAACTTCTTGAGTACCTTTGTTATCACGTGGGGTGAGAACAAGTGTTTTTGGGTGCGGTCCAAAATTCAAGATGGCCTCCAGCAGCCATTTTGTACAGAAATTAGTGCAGTCGCCATTTTTGTACAGAACTTCTGTATGAAAGTTCTGATTTGAATAAATTTTTCTATGAATGTTTAGTAACATGGAGTACATCACATATAATACCGTTTTTTTTCTTGTGCTGAAATTATGCAAATTAGATGAACTTTAATTTATTCAGTGCTACTTACATGTATACCCAGTAAGTGCACATGTCAATACGGCTTGGGCTAGGCTGTATTTATGAACTGATCTTCATGAAACTTCTAGGGTACCTTTGTTATCACCTTGGGATGAGAATGAGTGTTTTTGGGTGCAGTCCAAAATTCAAGATGGCTACCAGTGGCCATTTTGTACTGAAATTAGGTACAATCAGTTTTTTGTACAGAACTTCTATACAACTTGGGCTAGAGGCCATATTTATGAATCAATCTTTACAAAATTTCTTGGGTACCTTTGTTATCACCATGGGGTGAGAATGAGTGTTTTTGGGGAGGGGTCCAAAATTCTAGATGGCCGCCGGCAACTATTTTGTACTGAAATTACTGCAATCAGTTTTTTGTACAGAACTTCTGTATGAAAGTTCTGATTTGAATAAATTTGTGTATGATTGTTTAGTAACATGGAATACATCACAAAAATACAGGATTTTTTCTTGTACAGAAATTATGCAAATTAGATGAACTTTGATTTATTCAGTGCTACATATACACTGTAAGTGCACATGTCAATATGCTAAAGCTGGAGGCTGTACATTATTTATGAACCGATCTTCATGAAACTTCTTGGGTACCTTTGTTGTCACCTTGGGATGAGAACGAGTGTTTTGGGGTTCGGCCCGATATTAAAGATGGCTGCCAGCTTTCACACTGTTGCTTACTGAGGTGAAGTCACTTTACCATTACCAAGCTACCTACTAAATACCAAAGGGAAGATTTTTCAGTGCACTCTTATTACTTCAGCACCCATAATTCTCAAATATGGCATTAAAACCAATCACATACTAGCTAGTACTGCTTAAATCTATTTACATAATCAGAATACACCATCAGGTGTGCATTAGCTCAGTAGGTAGAGGTGCAGACTGCAAGCTGAGAGATCCTCGGTTCGATTCCCACCTGCGGCATCAGCTTTGTGTCCTTGGGCAAGACACTTCACCCCCCACTACCCATGTGGGGGCAAGGTATGCTGTGTACTAAGGCATACTGCATGTTCTTGGTGCACCTGTCTTCGAACAAGGCTAACCGTGCTTGTGTAGTATGCTCAGTGGTTCTCCTGGGGTACTCTAGTTTCCTCCATCCATAAAACTGCCATGGTCACAATAAGCTGTTGTGCAGATAAATGTGACTTTAAACACCAATAAATAAATAATAAAAAGAACACACCACCTCATACCCGTTTCTCTCCTGTTTTCAGTCTCCTTGGTATCCCTCAGTTTACCTCGGTGTTTAGTATGCCTGCCAGAAAAGGAGTGATTTCTTTTTCTAAAAGAGCAAAACAAGAAACAGTAATTTTTAACAGGTAGTAACAAAATAATTTTCATGAAGCGCACAATTTTATGTTAGCTAATAGCTGAAAAAACCTGGTGCCAGTAATAAACAGTGTAAAAATTTGTGGAATTTTTACACTGTTTATTACTGGCACCAGGGTAAGATAAGATAAATTGTTTGTCATCAATACTTGATCAAGTTTCTGACAAAGCACATTATACTATTCCAATATGTGAGCTACTGTACATGTACATAAGCACACAATTTGATGTTAGTTTACCATTATACTGGTGCTTAGCCAGGATATCTAAGTTACATGTAGGGGCAAGAGTAATACATGTATCTAGTGGGAGTCATAAAGAATATGATGCACAGAATCACCTGAGCCACATAGCAGTGAGGACAAGAGGGTGTGTGACCCTCTCATCAGTGGAGGGGGTCTGGTGCACCCCCCCCCCCCCCCCCCAAAAAAAAACAAAACAAAAAAAAACCAAAATTTGAAATTAAAGACAGTAAAACACAATTACCTTGACTCTGTGCTGCCTTGGACTGGTCACTTTCCGTGGATGGGCAATATTTCTGCGGATGCAATGATATTAGTTTTCAAACATTGTTTACAGCAATAATCAGAAAAATTTAATTAATAAACCACAGGATACAATTCAGTGCTTCATTAATTAAAATTTTATTGATGATGATTTTCTATTACCTGGAAAAAACATGCATGGACATCATGCACTGCCCATGCAAGGATTATGACCAGCAACTGTACTGTATGTCTGTGTTACTGCTATAAGCAGGGACTAATCTAAATGGGTGGGTGTGTTTACAAATATTAATATTTTTTAACACCTGATAACAAAGTAATATAAGTTTATAAACAACCACACAATTGACTTTTAATTACAATACTCCTAATTCCTATTAAACATATAGAAATGTTTATTAATTTTGTGGAATTTTTACTCTGTGTATGGAGCGTATTTGGGCCTGTATGTTTGTTAAAATTGCCCTTCCACTACGCGGAGGACTTTTTGAAATCAGTCTACACTGGATTGTGTGGTATTCCTTTGTGTAAGACAGTGTATTCATTGTAATAATATTCATGCATAAGTTCATGTTTTTAGTTTGTTTTAGGCCTGATAATCTACAGAATATCATGGGTGGTGGTGTATTCGGAGTATTCCATCGCTTGAGTGCAAGAAGGCTTTGCAATGCTATATATAGCATAAACCTTGTTGCACTCCAGTGACAAATTTATCAGTTTTAATAACGTGGGTAAAATATCGAACATGAACCATTTAATTTTTTTTTTTTTAACTCACTTCGACAAAGTCAAGCAGGGCATATCTAATCACTCTCCGTCCATTGTCCATCCGTCTGTCATCCATCAACACCATGTTTTGGTCAATTCAAGTTAAAGAGTGAGTAATGGTACCAAAGGGGTATTACATTTTTGTAATACATGCCCAGCCCCATAGGGAGGGGGTGGGGTAAAATGCTCCCAAAATATTTTTAAAATCTTATGAACCAGTGGGTACAGTGACTTGATATTCGTTATGGAACTGCCTTTTGAGATGTAGAATCACGTGTGTTCAAACGTACTTTGTGAAGCATTATTTGGCTTTATAATGGCAGTGGTTAGATTTTTGGTTCTACCCAAAATTTCCATTTTCCGAACCGATGGTCCGGTTTGAATGAAATTCAGTATGTGGTAATATTGGGTCATAAATACTTGCCTCATGCAAAAAAAAACTCCCAGCATCCCCATGGGAACCCCAGGAGTGAAAAATAGAAATGTTTTCAAACTCCCATGTTTCCCAAACCACTTGGAACAGAGAACTGTTATGGTATGAAGCATCCTTAGGACCAGTAGAATTGAATGGTAAAAAAAATGCCCTCTGTTGTTGTTAGAGAGTTCTGCAGAGGGCATCAGAATAATGTTGGCGCAGCATTTTTGCAAACATTTTAGAAAATCTTTTCTCAAGAACCAGTGTTCAGAATCTTTTGAAATTTGGTGTACAGCATCCATAGAGGGGTCAGATACAAGTTTGTTAAAATGAAGCCCATTCATTCATATTTGGACTCAATGCAGGAGCCCAAATTTTATGGGGAATTTTCTTTAAAAATCTTCTTCAGAACCATGAGTGAGAATTTTTTTAGGTTTGGTACCCTCATTGTTATGATGGTCAGATTCAAGATTGTTCAAACCAAGTCCATATGTTAATATTTGGGCTTCCTTTGGTAGTCCAAATTTTAACTTAGGGCTATATGGGGAAGTTTTTTTAAAAATCTTTTTCTCCAGATCCACCAGTCAGAATGCTTTCGTATTTGGTATACAATATCTCTAAGGGGGGAGGGTGGGGGGGGGGGGGGGGGGGGGAGATTCACATTTTGGGCTCGCTATGGTAGCCCAAATTTGAACTCATTGCAATACATGTATGAGGAAATTTCTTTAAAATTTTGTGCTTCAGATCCACCAGTCAGAATGCTTTCATATTTGGTATACAGCATCTCTAAGGAGATCAGATTCAACTTTGTTCAAATCGAGTGCCTGGGTTGATATTTGAGCTCCCTATAGGAGCCAGAATTGGCCAAGTAGCTGAAGAATTAGACAATTTTATTCAGTACCCTCTAGAGGTGAAGAGTAATCTACATAGGTTGTATCAAGGGTCTTGAGAGGGGAGCTCCACATTTTACATCATGATCAACTAAAGAAAAGGCATGATGCTTGGACTGTTTTTGTCACTCCTGAGGGGCTCAAAGATATGCAGTGTATCCTATGGAGATGGATTGCTTAATGTAGATTCATTCTTGGACTCTTATATCGTGTTCTGTTCTCTGTTTATATCATGTTCTGTTCAAGGTGAGCGCTTCAGGCCCTGTGGGGCCTCTTGTTTATTTATTTATTGGGTTTTAACAACACTTTCGAAAGCCAGCAGCTACAAGTTTCTTCTCTCCTTGAACCAAGCGACTCACCCAACTGCAGCACTCATGGTCCGCTGAGTTTTTAGCTCACCTGACTTTCAGTCAGGGTGAGGTGTATTGATCACCCGCCGTCCGTGAACTTGGTGCTTGCGTCTTATCCAAAACTGCTGAACCGATTAATCATTAGGTGAAATTTGAGATGCTTGTTTGTTATGACATTGCATTTTGATTTTGTTTAAATCAAGTTGCCCTGGCCCTCAGTAGGACCATGCCCAAAAATTTTGCCTAAATCTTAAAAAATCTTCTCGTGAACCAGGAGTAGCAGAGATTTGATATGTGGTGTGCTGCTTCCTTTTGAGGTGTAGACTCAGTTGTGTTCAAGAGAAGTTTGTGGGTCTTTATTTGCCTTCATTATTGTAGGGCAAGTATTTTTGCCCCGACCAAAATTTCTGTTTTTCGAACCAAGAGGCTGATTTGAACCAAATTTAATTTGTGGGTTTATTTGATCATAAGTAATTAATTTATGCCCCAAAATATTTTCCCATCCCTCCATGGGAACCGCAGGAGCTAAAAATAGAACAAAATTCAAAACGCACGTATCTCGAAAACTACATAGCACTGAGAATTCTTATTTGGTGTGAAGCTTCCTTGGGACCAACAGAATGGAATGGTCTAAGCAAATTTCTGTCAGGTCTGTCATGGGGTACTTTTTCGGGACTTTGAAAAAAATGCTTAGTCAGCATTCTGTAACACTGTGGGTAATGGAGAAAGCATTTAAGACTCTTCTTCACCCAATTCACTCCTCCAAAACCTTTCAAATTTCACATATACCATCTTTGGAAGATTTATTTACACGTTTATTGAAATCAGATCCCTGGGTCCATATTTGGGCTCTCTATGGGAGTCCAAATGTTGAAATTGGTGCAGTATGAGGAATATTCTTTAAAAATCTTTTTCTTCAGACCCACCAATCAGAATCTTTTGATATTTGCTATGCACCATCATTAGGCGGGTGAGATTTAAGTTTCTTCAAGCCAAGCCTATATTTTTGCTCACCAGTGTTTCGCAAATTGCGAGAACGGTGATTTCATTCCTATGATGTTCTTGCAAATGCTTGTTAAGAAGATCCATATTTACCATTCCCCCCAAAATATAAGCATTTTTTCATCAGATAAAATTTAATAAAATTAAATTAATTTTAGAGCTGAAACGATTAAAGGGTTTTCGTGATTGATTAATCGCATGGGTTAACCTTGGTTAACTGATTAATCACTTGCCCCAATAGGTAGCTGAATAATTGCTGTACCATTGACTATTTATATAATTAAAACTTTACTCAGCATAATGGACAAAACCGGGCAGCGCCATATACAAACATGTCCATTCATTTAATATTTTCAATTTTTGTCTTAAAACATAGCTTATGACCCTTCATTGGAACAAGCTCATTGAGCTTGTTCCAATAAGGGGGGGGGGGGTCATAAGCTATGTTTTTGAGACAAACATTGAAAATCTTTAGTAATTCAAGAATTTCTTGTGCAAGTATCGTCTGCTACCTGCATTTGGTGAAGGGTTGAGAATGACCGTTTTTAGCTGATACAGTATAATCATCATGCAAGTGAACAAGTATTTTGGCACGTAACTGGCATGCATTTCTCTGTCTCATGCAATTGATGTGAGCCAGTGTAACAATATTTGCCTGTTTTGGAGCAAGTTTGTTCCATAGTTAACCCATACAGGGTATTTTTTGTTTTTAAAAATTTGATTAGCAGTTTCCATCTTGGTTTCAGAAAGTGATGATAAATAGTGAATTTTAGCTTACCCAATATGAAAGAAAAATGGTTAGCAATTGGACATTTTTGTATAGCATTTTGCGATGTGAATCCAGCCATCAAATACCCTGCCATATAGTACCGTACTTCAAAAGTAACGGTTTACTGATCAATTACTTTTTATGTGTACCCATACTATGTATGGTACACAGAATGCCGGCATCCGGGGTGACCATCCGTCATTCGACCATCCTTTGTCCGTCCGTCCGTCTGTCTGTCTGTCCATCCGCACTCATAAATGACTACTTAGGGGGGCTAATTTTCGGTATAAACGGGGGTTAGGTGACTACCGCAATTTAGGTGGCTAGTCCCACAAGTAAATCCCAATTTTCTAGGGTGGGGTTTAGAGTTGGGGTGGGGTGGGGTTAGGGTCAGTAAAGGGTAGGGTTAGGGTTTGCTACTACCCCAAAAAATGTTTTCCCAAAAAGTTGTTTTAATAGAATGGACATGCATTTTATGATAATGTACCCTAAAAAAATAGCCATTTTCATTAGTCTAGGGTGGGGTTTAGAATAGAGGGTGGGGGTGTAGGGTTAGGGTCAGTAAAGGGTAGGGTCAGGGTTTGCTACCACCCCCAAAATTTTTCCCCAAATCACTTGTTTTAGTATAATGGACATGCATTTTATTGTAGTCCCGTAAAAATAGTCACCTAAGTACCCATTTATTAGAATGTCCGTCCGTCTGTCCATCTGGCATCCGTATCCATTTCTTTGGCATTCGATAACTTGAAAAATATTGCTTGGATTGTCAACTTACTTTATATTTGTGTTCAGGTTACTGATGTGCCGAGCTGTATAGTTTTTGGTGTAAATCGGATAATTTGATCCTGAGATATTAACCCATTATCCTTCAAATTGAAAATTCCTCCAATCCCTTTGGCATTCGATAACTTGAAAATGATGGCTTGGATTGTCTAGTTACTTTATATTTGTGTTCAGGTTACTCATTTGCCGAGCTGTATAGTTTTTGGTGTAAATCTGATAATTTGATCCTGAGATATTAACCCTTTATCCTTCAAATTGAAAATTTCTCCAATCCCTTTGGCATTCGATAACTTGAAAAATATTACTTGGATTGTCAAGTTACTTTATATTTGTGTTCAGGTTACTGATGTGCCGAGCTGTATAGTTTTTGGTGTAAATCGGATAATTTGATCCTGAGATATTAACCCTTTATCCTTCAAATTGGAAATTCCCCCAATCCCTTTGGCATTCGATAACTTGAAAATTATTGCTTGGATTGTCTAGTTACTATCCTTCAAATTGAAAATTCCTCCAATCCCTTTGGCATTCGATAACTTGAAAAATATTGCTTGGATTGTCAAGTTACTTTATATTTGTGTTCAGGTTACTGATGTACCAAGCTGTCTAGTTTTTTTGTGTTAATCTGTTATTTTAACCCTGAGATATTAACCCTTTATCCTTCAAATTGAAAATTCCTCCAATCCCTTTGGGATTTGATAACTTGAAAAATATTGCTTGGATTGTCAAGTTACTTTACAATTGTGTTCAGGTTACTGATGTGCTGAGCTGTATAGTTTTTGGTGTTAATCTGATAATTTGATCCCAAGATATTAACCCTTTATCCTTCAAATTGAAAATTCCTCCAATCCCTTTGGCATTCGATAACTTGAAAAATATTGCTTGGATTGTCAAGTTACTTTATATTTTTGTTCAGGTTACTGATGTGCTGAGCTGTATAGTTTTTGGTGTAAATCTGATAATTTAATCCTGAGATATTAACCCTTTATCCTTCAAATTGAAAATTCCTCCAATCCCTTTGGCATGAGATAACTCAAAAAATATCAATCCGATTGTATGTTACTTTATATATTTATTCAGGTTACTGGTGTGCTGTGCTGTATAGTTTTTTACGTAAATCTGATAATTTGATCTGGAGATATTAACCCTTTATCCGTCAAATTAGACACTCCTCCAATCCATTTCTATATGTACCCATACCTTGTATGGTGTACATAATGTTGGCATCCGTGGTGGCCCTCCGTCATACAGTTTTCTACTAGTTGCGCGTATGGGTACACATATGGGTTAACTGTATCAGATCTAATTAATTTGTATAAACATGATTACTGCAATAGCCTTTGATGTGGTGGTTCAACAATCTAACAATATATGTATTTGAAGATAAATAAGCATAATTCATGTGATTAAGACACATGTTGGAAATGGATCCCACAAAAATATATTTGTGAAACCCTGACTCACTGTGGGAGCCTGAATTATAATTTAGTTCAAAATGAGGAATTTGCTTTAACCCTTAAGCCCCCATATAGCCCCAAACCGCCACTTTTATATTGCATTGAAGCAGGTTCTCCCTTGTGTAATCTTTTTTATTACTCTTGTGTGTAGACTGAATTTCCCTGGCTGTGGTTCTACATCACTGATGGCTGCCTGTATAGTGATGTAGAACCACTGCCAAGTCATCAATAACTATGTAAGCAGAAAAAGGCCATAAATACTTTAAAATTAATCTGAGGACTTAAGGGTTAAAAGACTTTTTCAGATCCAGTAGTCGGACTGTTTTGATGTTTGGTGTGCAGCATCCTTACAGGGGGAGGGGTGGGGTGGGGGGGGGGGGATTCAAATTTGTTTACGCCAAGACCCTGGGTTCATATTTGGGCTCACTGTGGGAGCCTGAATTATAACTTAGTTCAAAATGAGGAATATTCTACAAAAGTATTCTTCACATTCAGCAGTCAGAATATTTTGATATATACAGTATCCTTAGGGAGGTGAGATATAAGTTTGTTAAAGCCAAGTCCCAGGGTTCATATTTGGGCTTCCTGTAGGAGCCTGAATTGTACCAAAATTTCTATTTTTCAAATTGAGAGGCTGATTTGAAGCAAATTTGATATGATGGGCTTATTGGGTTGTACATGTAAGTACCTAATTTATGCCAAAACATTTTCCGGTTGCCCTTGTGGGAACTGCAGGATCTAAATATAGAAAAAATTTAAAACGTCCATGTCTTCAAAACTACACGGCACTGAGAATTTTTATTTTGTGTGAAGCTTCCTTACCAACAGCCGAAAAGAATGGTAAAAAAAAATTGCCATCAGTTTTATCATAGGGAAGTTTTCCAGGACTTATGTGGAGTCATCATTTTAGTAATGGGAAAAACATTAAAGAATCTTCTTCTCCCATACCACTGCTCCAAAGGCTTTCATATTTTGCATATAACATCTTTGGAAGATTTATTCACATGTTTGTTGAAATCAAATCCCTGGGCCCATATTTGGACTCTCTATGATTAGATTAGTGCAATATGAGGAATATTTTTTAAAAATCTTCTTTTGATCCACTCTTCAGAATATTTTGATATTTGGGATGCTGCATCCTTAGAGGGGAGAGATTCAAGTTTGTTCGAGCCAAGTCCCCAGGTTCATATTTAGGCTCCCTGTGGGAGTCCAAATTACAACTTAGTTCAATAAGAGGAATATTCTTTAAAATCCAGTAGTCAGAATCTTTTGATATTGGTATATAGTAGCATCCGTAGGGATGTGAGATTCAAATTTGTTCAAGCCAAGTCCTTGGGTTCATATTTGGGCTCTCTGTGGGAGCCTGAATTATAACTTAGTTCAGTATGAGGAATATTCTTTAAAAATCCTTTTTTTTTGAGATCCACCGGTCAGAATCTTTTGATATTTTGTATAAGCTTTTCTCATGAGGGGCAGATGCAACTAAATGTTCAAATAAATTCCCTGGGTTGATATTTAGGCTACCATGTCAGGTGAATGCCATCAGGCCCTCTGGGGGCTCTTGTTTGTTTTTTGTTTGACAACATTGCCCTGGCTCTTCTATCTATATTTTTCATTTTAAGTTAGTCACTACTTTTATGTAGGCTTCCCAAATTTGTTACTGCATGTCTGTCTGTCCTTCAGATGAAATGTTTCTTTGCTTTTCATTCCCCCCCCCCCCCCCCCCCACACACACACACACACACACACACACACACAAATCTGGGCTGGCAAGTATTGAGTATTTTATCAAAAAAGTGGTACTCGAGTACTACAATTACTGAGTAACTTTGGACCCAGCCTATCACAAATATATTAAACATCAAAGAGTATATTATATACTTGAAACAAATACAGTACAGTGGCTGTGTACTGCTCACTTTCCATGGATGGGCAATATTTCCACGGATACAATAATATTTGATGCCAAACACTAACTATAGGTATAATCATCATAAATTTAATAAATAATGAAGCACCAGGTACAACCCCGTGCTTCAATTAAAATTTTATAGATGATGATTTTTATTGACTGGTAAACGCACGAGTGGACATCACTGTCCACGCGTGTATTACAACCCGTCCACAGCGACTGTACTGCAACTTGTCCTCTTTGTGAACATATTTTCTACAATTTTTCTCCCTTTGACAGAATGCATGCCTGTGGGGATTAAAACCAAAATAGCGAAAGTGCACTTGTGGATATTTGCAGCACAAGCACAGCACTAATGAATCAATATTTGGTGATTTTAGGAATTTTAACAGTGTCATGAGACACCACAGTAGCAGGTACTGATCATTCTGTTGGAAAAATTCACTGTTTTATGACTTGAGGTGCCTTAACTGAGAAAACTTAGGCTTTTTCTTACAAAGATTGCAAAATATCAAACACAATGTGAAATGTGTTCAGAAGAAAGATTGTGATTAAAAAATAATGGGAAATTCATGTCACCATCAATTTATTAAAAAATTAATATAGTTTTTTAGCTCACCTGAGCGAACTCAGTGGGAGCTTTACTGATCACATTCTGTCCGCCGTCCATCCGGTGTTAACTTTACATTATTCAAATGTTGGGTAAATGTTTATTACCTAATGCCAATTCAGATTTGTTCAAATGAAGTTGCCCCCTTCTCCTGGGTGGTGCCATGCCTCCAAGGGGCACCAAAATCTTCTTCTCATCAACCAGTAGTAGAGACTTGATATATGGTATGCAGCTTCCTTTGAAGGTGTAGACTTGGATTTCTTTAAGAGAAGTTTGATGGGCTAAATTTGGCGTTGTTATGGGAGGGACAAAATTGTTGGCCCGCCAAAAATTTCTATTTTCTGAACCGAGAGGCTGGTTTGAATCAAATTTTATGTGAGGGCTTATTGGGTCATAAGTACCTAATTTATGCTGAATTTTCTTTTTCTGTAGCCCCCTGGGAACCGCAGGAGCTAAAAATAGAAAAAAAGTAAAACGCCATATCTCCAAAACTGCACGGCACTGAGAATTTTTATTTGGTGTGAAGCTTCCTTAGGACCAACAGAAAGGATTGGTCCAAAAAAATTGCTATCGGTTTTATCATAGGGTACAGTTTCGGGACTTTGAAAACACTTTTTAACACTGTAGGCAATGGGAAAAACATTAAAAAATCTTCTTCTCTAGATTCAGCAGGCAGAATCTTTTGATATTTGGTATGCAACATTGTAGGGTGGATCTGATTTGAGTTTGTTCAAATCTGCCCCCTGGGTTTATATTTGGGCTCAGTATAGGAGCCCGAATTCAAACTTAGTGCATTTCAGGCAAATTTCTTAAAAAATCTTCTTCACCAGATTCAGCTGGCAGAATCTTTTGATATTTGGTATGCAACATTGTAGGGTGGATCTGATTCAAATTTGTTCAAATCAGCCCCCCGGATTCATATTTGGGCTTACTATAGAAGCATTTCAGGCAAATTTCTTTAAAAATCTTCTTCTCCAGATCCAGCAGGCAGAATCTTTTGATATTTGATATGCAACATTGTGGGGTGGATCTGATTCAAGTTTGTTCAAATCGGCCCACTGGGTTCATATTTGGGCTCAGTATAGGAGCCCAAATTTGAACTTAGTGCATTTCAGGCAAATGTCTTTGAAAATCTTCTTCTCATGATCCAGCAGCAGAATCTTTTGATATTGGGTATGCAGCATGCTTAGGGGGGTGAGATTCAAGTTGTTCAAGCCAAGTCCCCGGGTTCATATTTGGGCTCACTGTGGTAACCCAAATTATAACTTAGTTCAAAATGAGGAATTTTCTTTAAAAATCTTCTTCAGATCCAGCAGCCGGAATGTTTCGATATTTGGTATGCAGCATCCTTAGGGGGGTGAGATTCAAGTTTGTTTAAGCCATGTCCCTAGGTCCATATTTGGGCTCACTGTGGGAGCTCGAATGATAACTTGGTTCAAAATGACGAATTTTCTTTAAAAATCTTCTTCAGATCCAACAGTCAGAATGTTTTGATATTTGGTATGCAGCATCCTTAGGGGGGTGAGATTCAAGTTTGTTCAAGTTATGTCCCTAGGTCCATATTTGGGCTCACTGTGGGAGCTTGAATTGTAACTTAGTTCGAAATAAGGAATTTTCTTAAAAAATCTTCTTCAGATCCAGCAGATGAATGCTTTTGATATTTTTTATGCAGCATCCTTAGGAGGCAAGATTCAAGTTTGTTCAAGCCATGTCCCTAGGTCCATGTTTGGGCTCACTGTGGGAGCTCAAATTGTAACTTAGTTCAAAATGAGGAATTTTCTTTAAAAATCTTCTTCAGATTCAGCAGTCAGAATGTTTTGATATTTGGTATGCAGCATCCTTAGGGGGGTGAGATTCAAGTTTGTTCAAGTTATGTCCCTAGGTCCATATTTGGGCTCACTGTGGGAGCTTGAATTGTAACTTAGTTCGAAATAAGGAATTTTCTTAAAAAATCTTCTTCAGATCCAGCAGATGAATGCTTTTGATATTTTTTATGCAGCATCCTTAGGAGGCAAGATTCAAGTTTGTTCAAGCCATGTCCCTAGGTCCATGTTTGGGCTCACTGTGGGAGCTCAAATTGTAACTTAGTTCAAAATGAGGAATTTTCTTTAAAAATCTTCTTCAGATTCAGCAGTCAGAATGTTTTGATATTTGGTGTGCAGCATCCTTAAGGGGGTGAGATCCAAGTTTGTTAAAGCCAAGTCCCTGGGTTCATATATGGGCTCCCTGTGGGAGCCCGAATTATAACTCAGTTCAGTATGAGGAATATTCTTTAAAAATCATTTTTTTTAGATCCACTTGTCAGAATCTTCGGATATTTGGTATAAGCTTTTCTCAGGAGGAGTAGATGCAACTTGTTGAAATCAATTCTCTGGGTTGATATTTAGGCTACCATGTCATGTGGGCACCCTCAGGCCCCCTGGGGCCTCTTGTTTTAAGAAAAACTGCATACAGTTAGAACTAGAAGTCCTGTCCTGAAATGCGCACAAATAGCACGTCGATTTGCGCGTTAGTCTACGCGTTATGACGATGGTAAGGCTATCAAATTCTGCACATACGGCCTGTGCACAAGCAAAGTTTCAGCCAATGGACCTCCGGGTAATTGGCTGAAACTTTGCTTGTGTTTGCTATGGGTAACAAGGAGAACCTGCCATGCTTTGGGTGTCATTAGATATGGCAATTGCGCGCAATTCCTATGCGCAATTAAGCCTAGATAAGCGCACAGTTCGTGACAGGACTTCTAGTTTTAACTGTACAGGGAGGTTTGGGGGGGGGGGGGGGGCACATCCAGGGCAATAATTTATCCCATCACTAGGTAAAAGAATATTTGACATCAGTTTGTTGAGATGAAATGGCACTTTCTATTGATATTGGTGAATTATATAGCCTCAGCCAGGGCTTATAAGAATCTGAGAATCGATTCCCGTAGAGATCCGTGCAACAAAACCAGTTAGAAACCATGTAGCTTCTCGTAACATTGTAGCTAGGATTCACATGAAAAGAACTGAGTCAGTTTAACCCTTTACCTAACACAAAGGCAGCAAATTAACCAATACAACACTAACATGACCTGGCAATAAAATTTGTACAAATATGGCTGTCATTGGAACCAGCTCTCATCAGCCGGTTCCAGTAACATCCATAATTATTACGCTTGATGAATAATGTTTATTTTTAGCTCACCTGACTGTAAGTTAGGGGGTGCTTAAATGATGACTTTCTGTCAGTCGACCATCCGTCCGTCCTGTCCGGCATTAACTTTACATTATCAACCTCTCCTCATAAACAACTGAGCCGAATTGAACCAAATTTGATATTCATGTTCCTTATATATGAATTCCAGTTTGTTCAAATAACGTTGCCACACCCATAGGGGGTCCCAAGCATTTCTCTGATAGCACGCATAAATTGTTTTCCAAAATTGAAAAAAATCTTCTCCAGAACCATGTATAAGAATCTTTTGATACTTGGTATAAAGCATCTCTAGGGGTGGGGGAGGGGGGATGGGTTCAGGTTTGTTCAAATGGAGCCCCTGAGTTAATATTTGGGCTCCCTATGGGCACCCAAATATCAACAGTGCAACATGAGGAAATTTCTTTGAAAACCTTCTTCAGATCCATCAGTCAGAATGCTTTCATATTTGGAATGCAACATCTCTAGTGGGGGGGAGGAGGGGGGGGGGGGGTGTAGATTGAAGTTTGTTTGAATCGGGTCTCTGGCTTAATATTTGGTCTATTTATTGAAGCCCAAAGTTTAACTTAGTGCAGTATGAGGAAATTTCTTTAAAACTCTATTTTATTTTTTCAGATCCACCTGTCAGAATCCTTTCATATTTGGCTTACAACATCTCTAAGGGGGTCAGATTCATGTTTGTTCAAGCCAAATCTATGGGTTAATATTTGGGCTCATTATGGGAGTGCAAATTAACTCAAAGCAACATGAGAAAATTTCTTTAAAAATTTTTTTCTTCAGACCCACTAGCTTAATGCTTTAATATTTGGTGTACAACATCTCTGGGGAGGTCAGATGTAAATTTGTTCCAGTTTGGTTCCTGCCAGACAGAACCCTTTCATATTTGGTATCGCAGGAATGAGAGGGGGGGGGGGGGGTGCAGATTTGAGTTTGTCCATTTCAAGTCTGTGGCTTAATATTTGGGCAGGGGTGGGTTAAGTTCGAGGTTGTTCATAAATGTTCAAACCCATTCCTTAGAGCTTTTCCATAAAATTTGCCTTTCAGGCTGCAGTGACACAACAACCCTTGGAAGTTTGGCAGTACTTGTCTACAGCTGTCAGAATTGGAATCAATCAGGAAGACCTATGCTAATAATCATCTGACATGGACACTAGAATTATGAATAATTTCACAACATTATTCCTACATGTATGTAGTGCCCATGAACCTTGACTAACTGAATCTAACCCAAAATACTTCTCTGAACCACCTTGTCAGGTGAGCGATTAAGGCCCCTGGGGGGAGGGGGGTGGGGGTAAAAATCAGTAGTTGGTGTTGTAAAAATTAAAAAGCTGTATTGGGTAAAGGGTTAACATGTATTATCAGTATGCAACAGGGGTTCAATCATACTGACCTAATAGGATCCTGGCCCATAGCAGGTCTGAATTCTCGTAAATATTTCCGCAAGAATGCAAATGGATTCTCCCAAATTTAGAGGAACTATAAGCCCTGCACAACCCCAATTTTGAAACAAAATTGACATATTGTTTCATGGTGGTGGGGCACTATTTATCTTGCTGAATGATTAATTAAAACAGATTTTGTGAAACGGTTTTGTGTGCTGATGCAGATTTTAGTTTTATTTTGGGATTTGGGTAGTTTCAAAGAAAGCTGTGAATTCTTATCCCTCCTAACTTATTAGGTAACAGAGTAGAAATTCTGTCGGAGGCAATAACAGTTTTTAAGCCTATTTGACACAGATTGGACAGTTCTCTTCAAAAGAACAAATTTCCCATGCTTTTTACTAGACAGAAGCCAAAAGTTGAATTCTATTACAGAAATGACTCTTTCATCACATGAAAGAGGTAAATGTATCTTTGGTAGGGTTGGGTTTGCTCATAGGTATAACTGTTGTAAATATTTTAATTAGATTTACCTGCCTTAGTCTAAAAGTTGCGCTCGGAAATTATGTAATTCCCAAAACTAAGCAGTCTTGGGAAAATATATTGTTTCAATAAACATTTGAAGAAGTCTACTGACATTTTGCATTGCTGTTGAATGTTCCAGATGAAGAAAGAGGATGATTTGAGGACTTTTAGAACCTAAAAAATTGTTTGACTATTGGTGTGTTTTGTTTGGGAATTCCCTGAGAAATGTGAACATGTGACCAGCACTTCCCTTTCTGTTAGTTTTTCTTTTATTTGTTGCATGACCCATGTTTAAAAATCAGAAAAAGGTTGTCTGAAGGGCTATACTTGACAAAAAATATTTGAATGTTAAATTTAAAATGATGTGACCATATTTTTTCTCCTGAACGTTATAATTGTCGTTTATGGGAAAATATTTAGTACTGTGAAACGTATTCATGTTTGGCTGAAATTAAACAATTGCAGGAATTCGACTGAATAAACCAAAATGTTTTTGGAGTAATGGTTGCGGAATGAAATATTTCAATATGTTGGATACTTTGGGGTTCCTTCTTACGCCTTGCGTATTGTCATATTAATGGTTTCATTAAAATACACAGATACGAGGCCATAAAACATCAATATCCAGATTATCAACGGAATTTATTTTAAAATGAGACGGAAGGGAGGATTTTATTTTTATTACTTATTTGTTTTTGCCTTATTTCAATATATGGAAGAGCGCCTGTGTAACAAGTCAACTCCATACAAACGAAATAATAATAATAATAATAATAATATACACATTTATATAGCGCCAAACTTATAGTTCAGAAGATATAGAACCATATTCTAAGGCGCTGTACATGTTACTGAGCTCATGCAAATATACAAACGGAATATATACAGTATCTTACAGTCCAGAACATCACTTATAGGCTTTTTGAAACAGGTATGTTTTGAGATCTTTCTTGAAAAGGTTGACGTTTGACAGTCTTTTTAGGTATTCTGGTAAATTATCCCACAAGTGAGAGCCAGCAAATGAGAATGAACTATCTCCAAATGTCTAACACCTATGTTTTGGAAAATGTAGCAGCATTTTACCATCGGACCTCAGGTTGTATTGACACACATTCTTGGTATTAAAGAGTTCTTCTAAGTAGGCTGGTGACATGTTGTTTTGTTTCTTAAAAACTAATAATAAAGTTTTGAAAATTGTTCTGTACTTGACTGTCATAGATAATACATAGTTAATATGAAGCTTGTGGATAGAATGTAAAACCTTTAAGTTCTGTTACCTGCACTCCAAAATATGGCGCACACTAACTTTACGTGTTGATGAAGTAATTGTATTAATAAATAGTAATTATTGGTAGCAGAACATTGTTCACTTACTTAAAACAAACTATGGTTACACTTTCTATGAGCTGCGGGCAAATCGAAAACATATTTAATTAGCTTTCGGGCAGATCGAGAATTTTTAAAACTCGGGCAGCCGGCAAATCGAGACATAACCTTGTCAGACAGCCTGCCCAAAGGCATAAGATTCAGATTAGATGAAATTAAAATCCAAGTTCTCAATTACGCTCGTTATGAGAGATCGACATTTAACCCTTTAAGGTAGGTATGTATAAATGTTTGCGTGAAGAAAAAGGCAAACGGGACAGTGAAAAATACACCGTAAGCGGGGATCTGTAATAATTTAAATTTACAGCACCACAGACTGTAGGTTTACTTTTCTACTGTACCTCCCAACAAATGTGAAATAGCAGTTTTTGTATAAGACCATACCAAACATCCACGACCACATCTTTGAAAGGGTTAACGTTGTCAAATATGAAGGGATTTTCTTAACCCTTTACCCAACGTAACGGCCAAAACCGGCCAGCGCTATTCACAAAAATCGCCAATTAATTTTCATTATTTTTTTTCATTTTTGTCTCAAAAACTTTGCTTATGACCCCTCTTTGGAACGAGCTCATCGAGCTCGTTCCAATGAGGGGTCATAACCTATGTTTTTGAGACAAAAAATGAAAAACATTAGTTATTCAAGAATTTTGTTTGCAAGTGTCGTCGTTTTTTTGTGTTAGGTAAAGAGTTAAACTCTTCTTTTCGAGATCCAGTAGACAGTACTTAATAATCTAGCATTTTTGAGTGGATGATGAAAATTATCTCATGAGTGACCGAGACAAAGGTTTATTTTTCGCGATCGCTTAACACTAGATTTTCTTTTTATTATATGCGTTTTTATAAGCATCGGATCATTCCAAACATTCCACTCGTTTCAGCCTTCAATTGATGAATGAACATAAACGGCTGATGCGCATTGATACGCGGAAGTGATTTGATCGATACTCGAACAGGAAGCATCTTTCGATCTGATTCAACTGGCGGTCTTCATGCATCATTTCAAGGTGAATTCGTGTTGAATTATTGCTGGAAATGATCGGTATCCTCTCAAAAGCAGTAGATTTTCTTTTCATTACAGGTTTTAGAACAAATTGATCATTACCAGTGATAATTTGACTCGTATTCACTTTGCTTTGAAAGCCGCCATTTTGATTGAAACCGGGAAAGTGAGAATTTCTATATCTTTAAAGCGGGGGATACGATTTCTATCTTTCCGCAGAATTTTTCGATAATCTACCGTTTTGCGTATAATAAATCACAATATTCATTATAAAGCGTCAGTTATGTTACGTGATTAAAATTGGCTGAAACTAAGTCATAGCTCCAATTTGTGAAGATAGAAGGACAAATTGTATTTGGTAAAAGAAGTGGTGGTAGTAGGGATAGTGTTGTTTTTGTTGTTAGTGGTGGCGCTGCTGCTTGTGTAGACGGTGTTGCTACTGGTCCTGCTTTTTATGGTGGCAGTGTTGGTCGAGGTGGTCATAGCGGTGTTCATACTGCCGTTGCTGCTGTTTCTGCTGTTGTGCTGTTGGTTACGGTGGTGGTAGTAGTAGTGGTCGTCGTCGTGGAGGTGGCGACGGTGTTCATACTGCTGTTGCTACTGCTTCTGCTGTTGGTGACGGGTGGCGGTGGAGGCAGAGGTGGTGGTAGGACTACTACTATTGTTTCTTCGGCTACTGCTGCAGCCTACACCGCCGCGCATGCTGCTGTAGCTACTATATTAGCCGTAATACAGCGAAAAGAAATCCTGAAGCGTATAGAAAAAATTACACTCTTACCGAACACGAAATGCAGCGTATAGAAAAAAAATAACCCCTTACTAATATGAAATGCAGACGACACATGCAAAGAAAGTTCTTGAATAACCAATTGTTTGAGTTGAAAAAAATAGTTTATGACCCCTCATTGGAACGAGCTCGTTCCAATGAGGAGTCATAAACTACGTTTTGAAGACAGAAAAATAAAAAATAATGAAAATTGATTGTTGATTGTTTTTGCGAATAGCACTAGCCAGTTTTGGCCATTACGCTGAGTAAATGGACAAAGCCATGAAACGAATATCTAACATCTCGACCTTTGTCCCACCCTCACCATCACAACCATTTTGTATCCATATTTTAGATCTGCTAATTTTCTCCGTAAAGAGGTTCTGTTAGGGACTTCGCTATAGAAGGGTGTAGGTGGGTATTTTAATTATTTCTTTTACGAGACGATTACATCTTTGGTAATCCTGTAACAATGCCAGTGGAACGAAAACTCCGACACTAGAGAGAAAAACAATCAAGGAAGACAATATATACACAGATATTTTAGATATATTATAATCGATTGACACGAGTCTGGTGATGTCTGAAGAACTTTATTGGATATATGGATCGCGTAAATGCTGTTTCTACAGAAATTATGTGTTTCGTTTAAAATTATTTGTTTGATGGCAGAAAATCCAATATGTACAGATGTTAACAGGCAGCATTCTACTATAATCGGTTTATTCAAAGTGGAAGAGAATAAATGTGATAAAAATGTGCATGGCATTTTTGTCTATACCCTGAAACTGAAGTTACATTCAGACACCCCCGTCACCCAAACACTATAATATGGAAAAAAGGCTGAAATCAAATTTAATAGGAAAAAAGGTCTGGAGACCTAACAGTGCTGGATATTTTCCCACAGGCGACCATTGTGTGATAAGTTTAGAGATTCTGGAATTAACGAAATTGGTTTAAACCTTTGAAACCGAGCAGCCGCTTTTCCATCTCAGAAGCATAATACAGTACGTGCAGGGTGTATTATCACTAAATCACCCAACAGAGTGGAGATTCCACCCAAGCAATAATTGCAAATTTGTTGCAAAGCATAACCAGCACAAGCAAAGTTTCAGCCAATTGACCTCCGGGTTAAACCCGGAGGTCCATTGGCTGAAACATTGCTTGTGTTTTTTGTCGATGTGTACAAAATTTGAAAGTTATAGCTTGGGTGATATCTCCACTCCGCGGGTGATTTAGTTACAATCCACTCTCCACGTATTGTACGTAATAATTTCACTTTATTGCACGCCTGTTATATGTAATCTCCATTTACAACAACACTAAACCATGCGGAAAATGAAAATCTATTCCGAAACCGTTGATGAGCTATTTTTGAGCTATTTTGAAATAGAAGCGAAATTTGACTGGAATGTTCTACTAATCATGCACCGCAATTGCAATTTGAATCCCAGGAATAGCTAAAAATCGCCCCCTGAGTTCCAATGTGTTGTATGTACCTACTATATTGGAACTCAGATGATGAAATAGTAACACGAGCTCCCCTCGCAAATGTGGGTGGCGATAAAATGTGTTTTTTTGTTGATTGTTATCAAATCACTTGCGGAGTGTCCTTCTAATAATTGTTTTTTTTTATAGACGTGAAGACGTGTAATAAACAGAGAACGACGCGCAAGTATGAATGGGTTAATCGATATGGCACTTGTGCCATCGCGGAAGGATAACATTTGAGGCCTGTGGCCTCTCGTGTTATCCTTCCGCGCTGGCACTCGTACCATATCGATTAACCCATTCACATGCGCGCATCGTTCTGTGTGTAAGTAGGATGGCTGCTAAATGAATGTGTGGGGTTGACCAATTAATATTTTCAACGTGCAGCCCCAAATAATGAATATGGATTCTTCCAACTGCTGTCATTGAACTGACATGGAAGATGCCACCAGTGTTTAAAGGGTTAATATAGTGGTTTGAACCGAGCAACGAACGGCTCGGTTTAAACCAAACTAAATGGACTTGTATCATAGATTCCTCTTTTTTATTATGGTTAAGTTGCATAATTATTTATCACGTGGTGTCCACAACCGTTAATTATGTCAAACAAATCATTTTCCCGTGATAAGACCGTTATCAAGAGATGACAACTCCCAACAATATCTTGATTTCATATTTCTTCTACCACCGTGCCGTAACCTGCGTGGGCCCTAGACATCAATCGATTCGAACACATTTTGGGTAATTTGCAGCCAAAGGAAATGTCAGAAGGAGCCAAACCTATACACTCTGGAAGAGCTGAACTATGCAAGATCTCAGGTCAAACATATACAAAAGACTTATACAACATTATTACATGGTGTGAGTTAAGGAGGGATAAACTCGAATCTCATAAGCATGTTTCGTTAAGAGGAAAGTTTTGTCCGAAAATTGGCGTCGATTCAAGCAACGGCTTGACTTCTTTCTTGAAGCATCTGATTCAAGTGATAAAAGTGAAAAAAAAACATGTATTCTTCTGCATGTAATCGGCGAAGACGCCCTTGAGCTGTATAAATATTTTGAGTTTGCTGGGGGTGAAAAATTACAGTTCGACAAAATGTGGTTGAAAGTTTACGAATATTGTTTGCCTCGTAAAACACACTACGTATGGGCGATATTTGTTTTTTACCTGCACGAAAACCCCGAATGAAACTTGCGACCAGTACGCGAATGAACTACGAACGAAAGCCAAATCTTGTGAGTTTTCAGAACTGACTGACTCCCTTATCCGAGGGCAAATTATGTATGGAATTGATGACAATGTCCTGCGTGGGCGTTTGATACGTACCCAAGATTTAACTCTTAATCGAGCCATAACTATGTGTAGACCAACAGAGTCAAAAAAAGAACGTATAAAAAATCTGAACAGTACTGACAAACATGAAGTGAACTTCACAAAAAATATAAACTTCAAGCTTCTCACAGGCTATTCAATTCACCAGTACAAAGTCAAAATAAATGTGGTAGATGTGGACTGAAACACAATCCAAAAAAAATGTCCGCCTATGGGTCACACCTGTAATAACTCGCCCCATGAGTTCCAATGTGTTCTATGTGCCTACTGGCACATAGAACACGTTAGAACCCAGGAGACGAACTGTGGAAGGAAAAATCGTTTTGCCAAATTTTGTTTTTTATGTAAAAAAACCCCACAATATTCATGCAGTAAATATACACCAAGATGCGCCAGCCCCGTTACGAAGCGGAACGTTTACAAAATGACACTGATAGTAGTTGGGATCAGTTGTTTATGAATTATGTTGAAAAAGAGCATTCACATGAGGAATGGAAGCTTCATGTCACGACCAACAATCACAGTGTATGTTATAAATTAGATACTGGCAGTGAGGTCAATGTTCTGTCAAAAAATGACTTCAACAAACTTCAAAGAAAGCCCAAACTACACCAAACAAAAATAAAATTAACTTCATACAGTGGCGATGACATTGCATTTTGTTATTGCTGAAAATAATGTAGTGCCAATATTGGGAGCGAAGGCCTGTGAGAAATTGGGTGTAGTAAAACGGGTATTCAATATTCAGAAATAACCGGAATCTGAAAACAAACAGACCACTGAAATTGTTGAAAATGTTGAAGATTTATTTAACCCTTTGAACAATGGTGGTATCTTCCATGCCAGTTAAATGACAGAAAATGGAACAGTCCACAGCCATTATTTGGGGGTAGAACAATTAATATTAATTGTTCTACCACACACGTTCACTTAGTAACCATCCTACTTAATGAAATTATGACGTACCATGTTGCTGTACCGGAAAAGCGGTCTCTCGTGTTGAAAGAGTTAAGGGTTCAGGATGTTTTCCAGGAACGTACAAAACAGAAATCGATGAAACTGCAGAATCAGTTATACACGCTTGTAGAAAGGTGTCATTTGCTATAAATGATAAGCTTAAAAAGGATTAGAAAGAATGGAAGAAGGTGGACATGTAGAGAAAATAAACCCACATCTTGGGTTAATTCTCTTGCTATTGTACAAAAGAAAAATGGTCAGTTGCGTGTGTGCCTTGACCCCCGAGACCTGAATAAAGTGATACAACTAGAACAGTATAAACTGCCAACTAGAGAAGAAATTATGGCACAATTTTCTGATGCAAAATACTTCAGCAAATTAGACGCTTTATCAGGCTTTTGGCAAATGAAACTTGACACAGAATCATCCAAGTTAACATGTTTCAACACTCCATTTGACAGATATCGGTTCTTAAGGCTACCTTTTGCTATCTGCTCGGCAGCAGAGGTGTATCACAAAGCTATACATATATTATCTGAACATCTTGAAGGAGTTTTCACAATGATGGATGGCATCATAATTTGGGGATCAACAATTGAAGAGCACAATTAAATCGAGATAAGTGTCTTTTTGGTGCACAAGAATTGGCCTTCATTGGTGATGTTGTTTCATCTAGGGGAGTAAAACCTGGCCCTATGAAAATAAATACAAAGAACGACAAACGCGTGTGAATGGATTTATCGATATGGAACGAGTGCCAGCGCGGAAAGATAAAACGAGGGGCTGGAGGCCTGGAGTTTTATCCTTACGCGATGGCACATGTGCCATATCGATTAACCCATTCACACGAGTGTGTCGTTGTGTGTTTATCACATGCCTTCAAGTCTATCAGACAATTATTATGACACTCAGCAATTCATTTAACAACTATCAACAATAACATATTTTATCGCCAACCAAATTTGCGAGGGGAACCCGTGTTACTAATTCGTCCCCTGAGTACCAATGTGTTCTATGTGCCTTCTGGCACATAGAACACACTGGAAATCAGGGGGTGATATTTAGCTATCATTCAAATTGTAATTGCGGTACACGATTTGTAGAAAATTTCAGTGAAATTTCGCTTCTTTATAAAAATAGTCCGTCAACGAATTCCGTTCCGCACATATGTGCGGAACACATTTTCATTTTATGCATGGTTTAGTGTTGCTGTGAATGAGGATTACATAGAACAGGCGTGTAATAAAAGTTATTACTGACTTTCCAACGCCAACCTGCAAAAAGGACATCCAGAGATTTTTAGGCATGATCAACTTCAAGGGCGATATTTATCGTGCAAGACATTTCCACTCAGAAAGGTGTTAGAAGATAATAATGAATTTATGTGGGGTAAATGTGAAGAAAAAAGCCTTCTATGAACTCAAGCTCCTTTTAGCAAAAGACCCCATCTTAAAAGTCTTTTGAACCAACAAAATGAATTCAAATATCTGCTGATGCTTCAAAAACTGGGCAGGGATCAGTCCTTCTTCACGACTTCGATGGGATATGGTCACCTATAGCTTACGCATCTAGAGCTACGACGAAAGCTGAAATACAATATGTCCAAATTGGAAAAGAAACTTTAGCCACCACCTTTGCATGTGAACGGTTTCATCAATTTACACAGGGCTCAAAATACCTGTTTTTCTATGCATAGCAAAATGCAACACATTTCCGAAAAATGAATAGCATTTTGTTTAAATTGCATAGCAGTTCTTGTATACCGGAGTTATGCCATACTGTTTTGTTTTGAAATCTTCTGAGCAGATAGAATAATGTCCATCCATTCCAGCTATGTTTTTCAACCGAACTGCCTTTAACAACTGCATGGACTCAGATATTTCCAACTGCGTAACATTTCTTAATTTGATGGGCTTAAAGTTACTTTGACTGGTAGCGGGGGAGGAATTCGTCACATACAGGTGAATTGTGCACTTGGTGATACCTTCTTGAAATTTGGCACACTGTTAGTGTAGGCTATGAGGTTCTCAAAAACGATCGGCTACAAGTTGACACCGACCGGTGGCGACCAGTAGCGGCACAATCCAAAATGGCCGCCAGCGGCTGAAGGGAACCTCCTTTTCGACGGTCTACCGACTATACATCCGATTGTAAGGGCGCGAAAGTGAACTCTGATCCACGCACGTGTTGGAAACAGACGTGGGAGATGATGTAGAATAAAACGAGATTCTCTATACGGACGCATCAATTTCTTGGAACTTGAAAAGAGCGTTGTTTCTCCGGGATCAGCGTCATTCAGGCAAACCTGAATGACGCTGATCCCGGAGAAACAACGCTCTTTATGAAGCAGTCTCTTTGCCATACAATCTCTTGTTTGGCGTAATTCCGCAAGCAATTCTGATTTGTCTGTCGAAATTAATTCGAGAACGCGATTGTTCACAAAAATCATTCACAGAATGAGTGAGAATCCTCTTCGTGTACGGACTAGTACTGACTGGGAACGTTGTTGCTTTTGCCAGCAAGACAGTTCCAAGAAATTGATGCGTCCGTATAGAGAATCTCGTTTTCATGACGCCTATAAAGCTATTGAGGAAGACATAACGCGCTTCCTAGATAATGGCGTTGAGCTTCCATATAATTTGACCATTGATTGTTTGATGAGAGAGAGTGATGAGTGTATGTCGATGTCACTGTTGACGAATAAGGCAATATATCATAAGACATGCCGTGACAGTATTCGGACTCACATCGTACAGCGCGTGCTACACAAGCGAGAGCGAAATGAGGCAGTGGCATCCTGCTCCACGCTGAGTCCTAAAAGAACACGGACAAGTTTTGAATCTGGCTGTGACAGGAAACTGCCCCAGTGTGTTTATTGTCACAAACGCGAAGGTGACAGCAGTGAGCCTATTTGCAGATCAATGTCTGATAACAATAAACTCAAAATTATGGCAAAGGAAGCCGAGAACTGGGTTGTTTTTTCTCGGGTCAATGCAGCATTTGATTCCGCTGCTAGTGATCTTTACTATCACAAAACCTGTTATTGTAAGCTTGCCAATGAAGCACGAGCGGCTAAATCTAAAAAGTCGAAGAACGCCGAACATTCCGCGTCAGGCCTGCCCTATGACCCTCTCGTTATGGCAGAGCTCATAACATTTGTTGAACACAACGATTCCGCGATGAAGCTTGTCGATCTCAAGAATCTGTACAGTCGGAGGTTGAAGCAAGTCGGTTCTGATTGGCTTAGTGAAGAAATACATTCCACTCGATTCAAAGAACATTTGTTGCAGAAATTGGGCGATGGCTGGGACGCCTTCACACAGGGTAGAGATGTGTTTATTTCAAGTAGGTTTCGAGTTGGCTCCTTGTTGTCCGAATCTTTAACTCGTATAGTGTCTGAGGAAGAGGCAAAAAAGATAGTTGATGTGGGTCTTCTTCTGCGTAAACACATACTCATATCTCAAGCTCCTTTCACGGGATCATTTTCATCTTATTGCTTGAGCGAGCCTGTACCCAACTCACTCCTGACTCTTCTTAGAGTTCTACTTGAGGGCACATGTAGTATACAGAACTTAGGCGATGATGAGACTGTTAATGCCAAGACTCGAGTGGCTTGTACTATTTCACAGATGTTGATCAGCAATTCAGCGAAACGCTCCGAACATGCACAAAATGTTCACCAGAGACGTGACAGAGAAACTCCAATGCCTCTTTATGTGGGTTTGAAGTTGCATGCCTATGATCGTATGAAAAATCTTATCAGAGATTTTCATCAAATGGGACTCTCTGTCTCTTATGATCGCGTAATGGATGTTCGCAGGAGTTTCGCGAGAGCTGTTTCACTGCGGTTCAAGAACGAAGGTGTTGTAGTCCCAGCTAACTGCAAACGTAATGTTTTCTCGATAGGAACCACTGATAACATTGATGTATCTGGTAGATCTGATATGCATGGTACGTCCATCACACTCATTGGTCAACTGAGCAGGGACAATGTGGGTACTGATCCCCCACCACTGAGTTTAGATGTTCCAGAAGACACACAAATTGAACTCCCAGACGACTATGCATTTGTTCCTTTCGTTGAAGACTTTGGTGGGGACATCAGGCTTGAATCTCCAGATGAATGTAATGTACGGCCCAATGAATATGCAGATTTGAACGTGGGAGAGAATGACTGGTTGTCTCATGTGTCACAGATCAGCAATAAAGGGAAGGTTGATGGCAGCTGGCAGCTTGATGAAGTCCCTGTGACCTTTTCAGGCTTCTTTTCAAAACATGAAGATCAAGACAATGTCAAACCTCGTGCAGTTATTGGGGTATTCCCTGTTTTCAGTGAGCAGAAAGCGGACTCACTCAGTATGCAGAAGCATGCTATGTATGTGGTCAGGGAAGCTACTGCTTTCGTAAACCCCGGCCAGATACCTGTCATTGAAGGTGACTGTCCCTTGTATGCCAGGCAGAAAAAATGTCAATGGCTGTTCCCAGAGGAGATAGGTGAGGATCGAATGGTGTGTATGATTGGATTCCTGCATCTTGAAATGTGCACCCAAGAAGCTGGTGGTAAGCTTATGGGTGGTTCTGGTTGGGAGCGAATGTTTCACCTCGCAAAGATATTCACACCCGGTGTAGCATCATCCCTACTTGGTGGGAAACATGTCAAGAGGACGCGACAGGCATATCTTCTCACTCTAGCTTGGCTTGAGATCCTCAGAAAGAATGCTTATGAGATTTACTGTCAGCAGACTGGGCCCCATGAGTCATTTGAAATGTGGGAACAGAGGATTCTTTCACAATCTCCAACTGCGCGCTATTGGGGTGAAATCGTTCGGAACTTTCTCTTGACAAGCTGTCAATTCGTTCGGAACCAACGAATCGGTAACTGGCCTGGTACACTGTGTTCTATCGATGAGTTGTGCAGTTACTTTTTTGCCCTAGGACATACAAATTATTGTCGGTGGGTCCCCGTATTTCTGAGAGACATGTCTCAGCTACCCGGGCGGCATCCTTCAATCCACAACAAATTCATGGAAGGCCATTTTGTGGTCCAGCGTAGTGAGAGGAAGTTCAGTATGATGGGTTTAGATCAGAGCCAAGAACATAGTATCCAACTACTCAAAGAAGACAGTGGTCCAAAAGGTCTCTATGGCCAGGCTGAAGAGAAAGTCGTTATTGAGCTTTCAAGGTCAGAAGTTCTGCGTGTTATAGATGAGTATGAATATGCAAGTTTCCACACAACATCATCAGATAACACGGAACACCCGGAAAGTTCGGTATCAGAGCAGAAAAAATTTCTGAATCAATTGAAATCTCTCCTCGATCTGGTGAATCAGGGACTCATTATCAACCCTTATGATGAAACTAGTGGTCAGCTGGTGACATTAGATACTGGTGAATATATGGACCCCGAAGTTAGTAAGAGTTTACGGTCATTACCCGAAAGGGGCAAGCATTTATATTCCACTTTCTTGAAGGAAAGGCTTGTGGAATGCACCGTACCCCTGAATGATGTTATTCCCAAGGCAAATATATATACCTTCCTTAACCCACCCCCAGCCAACCTGGACAAAGGCCGAGACAAACTCATGTCAAGTAAAGCAACTGCCGCAATAGTTACCCAGATGTTCGTTTCACTGCAAGCCCGGCCTGATTCAAACATGGATGAGTTTTTCATGCACGAGAATGCACGTGATCCGCCAGCATTATCCGATAGAGGTAAGCTACGGAGTGGGACAAAATCTCAAATTCTCAATTGTTTACCAGCTATTCCTGCACAAGGGAAGAATTCAGCAGCTAGACAAGCTTCAGTTGTCATCTTGGATATGCCTGCTGTAGTCCATGTAATCAAACCACAGAAAGCGGATCTGTTTGGAGAATATGCTCGATTGCAATTATTGCCATACATCGAATCTCTGATTAACACGAACACCACAAGGGTTGATGCGATCTATGACTGTTACCCCGAAGGCAGTTTGAAGAATCAGACGCGAGCAAAACGCCTCGGTGAGACAGCAGTTAGGTTGATACGGGTGTCCGAGAACGTCCCTTTACCTAAAGGGAAGAATTGGCAGGCATTCTTGAAAGTTAGTGAGAATAAAGACGAATTTTTCAAGTTCCTGTCTGCTGAACTGCTGAAATTAACATCAACATCCGAGTACCAGTTGTTAACGACATCAGGAGAATATGTACTATGCAATAAGGATGTTAGCTTATGTGACATATCTCCATCGAACCACGAGGAAGCAGACACGCGCATGATGCTTCATCTCAACCATGCAGTCTCACAAGGTCACAAAATAGCTTTTCTTCGCACGGTTGATTCTGATGTCGTCATTCTGTCTTTGCACCATTTCGCAACATTCCGTGACCTTGGACTCAGTGAGCTGTGGATTGGGTTTGGAATTGGAAAGGCATATAAAGATATGCCAATTCATGAGATAGCTTCACAACTTGGACCTGATTACTGTAAGGCCCTGACTTTCTTCCACGCCTTCACAGGTTGTGATGTAACATCCAGCATGCTCGGCATTGGGAAGAAGACAGGATGGAATGCATGGATGAATTTTCCCGCATCAACTGAAATGATGATAGAATTGACTGAGAATCCGCAAGTCTTTTCAGAGGATTCCCCTCATATGCAGCATATCGAAAAACTCACCATACAGATGTACAGTAACAGTTGTGTCAGTACACGTGTCAATGATGCGAGACGGCATATGTTCACACATGGCCTTAAGTCTATGGAAAACATCCCGCCCACCAAAGCAGCTCTGTATCAACATGTAAAAAGGGTAATTCTTGTGTCATCTTTCATTTGGCATCGTGCTCTGCAGAAACACTTATGTGTGCCAGACCCATCACAGTACGGATGGGAGTGGAATCCACGTCTCAATATTCTGGTCCCATTTTGGACTCACCTAGGAGACGCAAGTGCTGCATGTGCACTGATGCTCCACTGTAGTTGTGCCAAGGCCTGCAAGGGCAATTGCAAATGCTTGAAAGCTGGATTAAGGTGCACACCTTTGTGTAAGTGTGAAGGTGGCTGTTGTAACAATATTGAGTAGTATACTGTCATGTTAGGACCAGTCATCTCCTATTCTGGTATTTTTTTTTCCATTTTCGGCCAGTTAACACATGTCATGTTTCTAGTTGAGTTGATTTTGCTAACAAATGTTCATCCCATGTGGCTTGCTACATTGTCCGGGGTATAGGAATACAGTTTTAGATTTCGGAAAATAGTCTGTTATTTACTGCACAAGACGGTGTTAATTCATGCATAGCATGATACAATATCCCCAACTATTTTGCCTCTGTACAACAGTTGATACCTTCGTTCACCCGTGTGTTCATCTATGGTATCCTTGTCTTTCTCTGGCCATAGGCCACATGTGACTAGTCAGTTCCTACTCCATAGCAAATCAACTTGGAAATCCTTCATCTTGTAGCGCACTCATGTCTCAATGAATCCATACCTGAGTTGATCTAATAAATCTAACGTAAGGTATCAAATTGCCATACCGGATCATATTTCGATAAGTTATTCGCTAAAACATTTCGACCACTCATCGACATCAAAGGTCATGTTTTGGCTCCCAGTGGTGGCTATATCTCTATATCCCTGGTAAAGTAGCATACCATGAGGGATGGGCATTAAGTGTCGGCAACATTAATCCTGACTTGGAACACACCACATCTTAACTGGCCGAAAATGAAGAATACTACTTGTAGTCAAAAAATATTCCTGTACCTCGAATGACTGCAAACATACACTCACCCCTTCTAGTCCCATTTTGCCAATGTTCTATACTGGCAAGATAACATTGTATAATTAACAACGGGAACTAATGCATCCCGAGTTCATTCCAGCACTGCCCTTGCTGGCAGACGTGTCGCTATGGTGTTGAGATTGAACCAGAACTCCTCTAGAAATTTGATAGTTTTATTTTCTTAGAAAATAAATCTATCGAAAATGCCGGAAGTTGAGAATAGACTGTCACTTTAATTGGATTATCAAATGTCCAAGTATCCCCACTGCTGCATACTATCGAGTACCCTTGTTCATGTGTTGACAGGAATCTCTCATACCATGTTCATTTGACCATTGCATTCCCGAGAAACATTCAACACTAATTTATCTACGGACGGACGATCATACTGACAGTCAGACACACAGACGCACACATCGACGGAAATTCTGATCCCATTATCCATTAATCTTCCCCCCAACTTGTTCCAAGGGCTTCACTCCATCATTCACATCAATTACAGCACATGTATGGTGTTAGGTTTGGAGCTTCAGTTGTGCGATCGGCGAAAATAGCTTTTTTTCGATCCGCTTGGCGGCCATTTTGGATTTCGCTGCTAGTGGTGGCTAGAGGATGGTGCCAACTTGTAGCCGATCGATTTTGAAATCTCTGATGCCTACCCTTACAGCATGCCAAATTTCAGGAAGGTATCACCAAGTGCACAATTCTAGCGAATTCCTCCCCCGCTATGGGTATTTTATGCAAAATGCAGAAACAATGCAGGATGAATTTAAACCAATAAAATTCACGTTACATATGAAATTGCTAATGCGAGACAGAGAGTTAATCTCATATCAGGAGTAAAGCATCAGTGAACTAGCTTGAAAAGTTTGTTGCAAATTTTCATTTTTACATTTTGCAATACAAGATATTCAACTGCAGCCTATAAGGCTGCAGTTGAATATATTGTATCGCAAAATGCTATACATAAGTGAAAATTGCGTAGCTTTTAGCACGTTTTGCATAGCAAATAGCAATGCGAAACCACTTATTTTGAGCCCTGAATTTACATATGGGCAATCTGAGTTGGTGGAGACAAAGCACAGGCCGTTTGTTTCAATTTTCAAAAAAACTAAATGACTGTCCAGTGCGGATTCAGAGACTAATGCTCAGACTACAAAAATACAGCCTGGGTGTAATGTATACACCTGGTAAATTTATGTATACAGCCGATGCCGTGTCACGTGATTTTAGTAAAGTAAGCATGAAAATGACAAACACAGGTGAAGAGGAAGTAAATACATATATAGACTTCATATTCTCAAATTTGACAAGCTCTAAATTACAGCAGATAGTTGAAGAAATCGATAAGGATGAACAACTACAGTTGTTAAAAGATACAATTTTATCAGGCTTCCAAAAAAAAGCAATGTGAAAAAAGCATCCGCGAGTACTGGAACATAATGGATGAACTGAGTTATGTTAATGGTGTTATAATGAAAAGCAGTAAAATTGTGATTCCACCATCTCTCAGAATAGAAATGTTAAACCAAATACACGTTGGTCATTTGGGCATTGGAAAGTGCCACAGACGAGCAAGGCAGCTGATGCATCGGCCACTGATGAATCAACAGATAACAAACATTGTGAATTCCTGTTCAACTTGTTTAAAATACGGAACAAAACAACCGCCTGAATCTCTTATTCTACACCCAGTAACACACTACCATGCAGTGTTCAAGGAAAAACTCATCTTGGTATGTGCGATTATTGTTCAAACTTTCCAGAAGTCTGCACACTGAAGAACGGAAATGCTACATCAGTTATTAACCCTTTAAACACTGATGGTATCGTCCATGTAACTACAATGGAAGAAATTGGAAGAGTCCATATTCATTATTTGAGGTAAGACTAATTAATATTTTCAACGTGCAGCCTTAGGGCTGCACGTTGAAAATATTGATTGGTCCACACCGTACATTTAGCTTGTAGCCATTCCACTTAATTACATTATGAGGTAGCTTTTGACCCGGCCGGCAAAACGGCCTCTGGGGTTCAAAGGGTTCATGCCATGAAATATGTTTTCTCGGCACATGGAATACCTAAGTTTGTTTATAGTGACAAGGGACCACAGTTTAGTTCAACTGAGTTTAAGAAATGTTCAAACAATAATGACTTCATGCAGAAAACATCAAACCCACACTTTCTACAGTCTAATGGCTTAGTTGAAAAGTCAGGCAAAATTGTTAAAAATCTAGTGACAAAACGCGGAAGGGGTGATGGTAGTGACTTTTAATTATGTCTTCTGGCCAACGGATCAGCTCCACTAAAATCAGGAAAATCACCTACATTGAGTTACTTTATAATGGTAGAAAGGTTAAAACTAACTTGCCAATTTTAGATTGTATTCCCAAGATTTTGATATTTATCTAAAACCGAAAGTAGAACAAAAGCTGAGACAGAAGAAATATTTTAATAATGTGTCCAAAGAGAATCTGGGATAATTTTTCTTCCCCCACCAAAACACTCTGACGTCATCAAAAGTAATTCAAGGGTACGTGCAGCTATAGCAAACAATTTTGTAGTCCATTTCTAAAAAAAAAACGATTTGGTTTTCGGAAAGAGCACACAAAAGTTCTGTACATACCACACACATATACCACAAAATTAAATTCCAACGCCGGCAAGACAGGAGTTAAAAATATTTGTAGCGACATGAACAGTGACACATTCCGATGACATCATATTATAAATTCTGCAATGTTTTCGCATAACTTTTCGACAGGAATTTCGTGCAACTCTCTCCACTCATAATGGCGTTTACACAAAAAATTCATATAAAAGAGTCAAGTGTCCTTTGGTTTTACGGTCTGCGTTTTTATTTCTATTTTCTTCGACAAACGTTCGTCTGCTAATATTTCCGAAACTTGACAACACAACGTGTTGTTTGTTTACAGAAGAACGTTCGATGGTTGAACAGTCCTGCGCTCATGACATATTCTAATAAGCCTGTCAGATGGGCCATGCGAATTAGATATCTATCTCACATGGCCTTCTAATATGAGACCCACATATATTGCATAGGAAGTGGGGAGAATAGTGAGGTCATCTATGCGATATTGTGAAACCTGACATGTTGTTTTTTTATTAAATTGACACAATACCCTTATTTATGTGTTGGGTTGATTTGATGCGACCATTTCTATTGAATCTATGTTCAAAAATCATTGAGGAGAATAGTTCGATTTTTTATTTTCACCAGCTAGCTGATAAAAGAGGGAAGAAGTAGTTATATCACATCGCATGCATGCCCCACTGTCGGTTACAGTATCCATGCGTGTGACAAGCCCAAAACATGTGATTGTATGTACATCCGTATATTGAAACACTGAATAAATGTGTCTCAACAAACAGATAACTAAACAAGATCTCAAATATATATAAAGGATTTATACAACATTACAGTGGCATAGCATCCTGACTCCCCAAAATATCCAGTAAAAAATAGTCACGGTCTTCGTGTATAGTCCCCACCCGAGCAGAGCTTATTTAATACTTAAACCTGTGGAGGAACACAGGGGAACGTCGTTCCCCTAACTTAGTATGAGCGGGTACACCGTTGCCCTGCCATTGTAAGATCTGTAATGGCTTGGTCTTCACGAGCATCCAGTACTCACTCTTCTTTCTGGCCGCACTAAACCATTTCATATGTGCTTAGCGCAGCCTCGAAGTATAGCATTGCCCCGTTCTTTTGAAGAGTATTGGGAAATAAATTTTCAATTTTTTTTTCCGGAGGTGACGCCAGATGACGAGACGTGGGTTACGTCATTGAGGAGAGCCATCTCTTGCTCTCCTCGGTGACGTGACGCACATTGGCTATTGCTGCGCGATGAGTGCCCGTTCGGAACGGGCACCCAACGCGCAGCTATAGTCAACGCGCGCTATTCCCTCATTCCCGATTTTCGGAAAGCATCGTTGACTAACCCTCACCAAGAAAATGGTTCTTCCCAAATAAAATCTAAATCAACTACAACTTTAAATGTATCCCCTCAAATACTTGGCCTATGATCCCTCATTGGAACGGCCTCTCTGTGCTTATTTCAATGACGAGACTGCTCATAGTCTAAACATCTCAATTGATGTGTGTCTTCAAAGTTACTCGATACAATACAGACATTGAGCACATTCAGGTAAACAAGGCGTGGATGCCGGCCTACATGTAAGAACGTAAGAACACATCTGAACGCGTCTGGTTGGTCGTTACCCATGGTGAGGGACGTAATGACGTGAATACAGTGCTTCGACACACAATGGCTTTTGCAAGAATGTAAACAGACCACCGAACGTGATATTTGTCTTTACAAATATCAGTATCAAACACTTAATTCATGCTACATTGGGGTATAAATGCACAACACAACTTGGGTAGAGTACGAGGGACAGGAATAAAAGGCCCTTGTAAGAAATGTTCATGTATATCACCAGTTGCGTAGATAAAGGTGGGGGGGGGGGGGGGGATCCCCCACCAGGAGTTTTGTCGGAAATTTTTTGGGACCATTTTTAGGCGAATTTATGCCTAATAACATTAAAATGTTGGCTTTGGGGATAAAAACATGCCATTTTGGGTAAATTTTGGGTAAAAAAGACCAATTTTCATTACATTTGCAGTAAACAACAGATTCTTTCTGTTTGTTTGGGTTTTTGTTGTTGTTACACTGTCGGAAAATTTTGGGTCTGCCGGAAAATTTTGAGCTTGCCCCTCCGCCAGGGAAAAGCTATCTACGACACTATATCACGCTCGTCTTCGGTGCTCGAGAAATACAGGGAACACTCCAACTTGTGTCATTGATTCCTGCCCACCCCCTACTCCACCCCCGATGTGTTCCATCTTAATGTTTCGGAGGCAACAATTGAAAAAACAATACATTTTGAATGGCGTCTTTGTGAATAGAGGTGTCTGGAATTCAACGTTACTCTAGGTAACGGGTTTAATAATAAAGGCTCAGTTCAGCGCAAAACAGTACATTTTGAGTCGTAATCCATTTGAAGTTAGTATGCATTCAATCCATATGAGTTGATTTTGGACTACTTACCTTTCATGAAACATGTGTACTAAAGATGTAACGATTACACTCCAAAATCACTTGGGTTAAAAATTAACCCAATTCAACTGGGTTGAGTGAAATTCAGTGAATATGAACTCAACTGTGTTCAATATTCACTCAACCCAGTTAATTTGGATTGATTTTAACCCAACTAATGTTAGAGTGTATATTGAACGAAAGGAAAAATATGTGACAGAAATATGAATGCAACAATTAACCCTTTTAGACTTTAATTATCCTGACGTTCAAACGTCACTGGGAATTCAGTTTCTTCAACGTTTTTCAAAATGCGACGTCAAACGTCGGAAAGTACAAATAACAAGATATTTTTCACATTAGTGATTATCTGGTTGAGGGCTAGATTATTTTTGGTGGTCTGAATTTGTTATTCAAAACTTGTTTTATTACAAATTATTGGAGAGTGCCTGTGGGCACTCTCCAATAATTTGTAATAAAACAAATTTATATAAACAAAATGTTATTTGTGTTTGACTGAATATGAAGTATAAGCAAGAAAAGTGTTGGCTTTTGCTCTGGTATCCTCATTTTTTGAAAGCCCTGATGGTGGCTTCTAGCACTCAACCAGTTAAGAAGTCTTGACAGCAGGATTATATTAGTATTTTAAGCTGTGATAACATTTGGCTCAACGGTTGTCACTGAGCACTATTTGGGAGAAAATAGAAATTTGAGGTTAAAACTTTAAAAAATCGAAAAATAGTAACAAAACAAATGGCCACAGAGTATCAACGCGCTGTGTGATTTCGTACGTCATAAGACGTACAACAGTATTAACGCGCTTTTTGATTTCGTACGTAATAACACGTATAAAAGTTTATCAAAAGGTTAATTATAGACGTTCAGATATTTTTGTCACGCTCAGAATTTTAGTCAACTCTTTTATTTATGGACGAAATCGGAGGGAAGTCTCCTTTCTCCCCACCCATGGAAGATATGCGTGTCTCATGTGAGAAGGACATGTGAGATATATATCTGTCTCACATGACCCACCTGGCCGGCTTATTAGCATATTTAATGAGCGCACGAACTATTTAATCATCGCACGTTCATCCGTAAACAAACAACATGACGTCACGTTTCGGAAATATTAGGAGACGAACGTTTGTCGAAGAAAATAGAAATAATTGATTGATAATAATCGACTGATGAACGCCCCCGACTGACGTCATCGGAATGGATCAATGTTCATTTCGCTACAAATCTTTAACCCCTGTCTTGCTGGTGTTAGGTTTTAATTTCGTTTATATACCTGTGATAGAACCTTTGTGCACTCTTTCAGGTAAGCAAATCAGGGTTTTTTTCAGAAATGGACAACAAAATTGTTCGAGATAACTGCACGTGTCATTGAATTACTTTTGATGACGTCAGGGCGTTTTAATGAGGGGAGAACAATTATCCCTGATGTGGGTGGGTGTCAAATGGGGAAATCTTACTCTCGGGACACGCTATTTGGCCCAGACACTCAGTAAGCCTCTTGTCTGGCCCAAATATCTTGCCCTCGGGTGAGATTTTCCCATCTCACATCCGTCAGGGATAATAATAATCTACCTTTTGTATGCTGTGGGGGTCTTGGTGCATTCAATGACGTATACTTGCATAAGAGGTTATTGGTATCGGGAGGTATTACGACTAAAAGTTTGTTTGCAAAAATAAATGTGAGGCTTATAATACAATCACGCCGTATTTTTAAATAAAAAATGCAAAAATGAGCGAGCTACTTGATTCTTACCTCATGTGGGCACTGAATAGAACATTGAGATAATGTTTGATTGGACTAGCACCAGGTCCGTGAATGTCTGCATGCGCCCCGGGACACCCCCCCCCCCCCCCCCACACACCTACTGACAAATTCAAAGAAAAGAGTATTGCGTTTATAAGGGTACAACTTGTCAAAATGTAATTTGTCGCATTGGATAACTCCATGCCATTTGTGGGACTGTTTTATCTGGTGTGTCTTAAACTAAAATGCTAGCTAGCAGATTACAGCTTTGCTACTTGGGACAGGCATCAAGTCTTTACTCTAGTAACCACAATGGACTCCGTTTGTATTAAGACCAATGTGCCTAGGGGGTCAAAATAAGTTATCTAAGAACCAGGGTGGTGCTGCATACAGACTTTAGACCGACCGCGTTTAGATTTATTTATTTATTTACTGTGGTGTAACGACGCCAGTGTCGCCCCGTGTCTTACAGTTTTACGGGTAGAAGAAGCTGGAATACTCGGAAAGAACCACCGAGCAGCGGCGAGTAATGTTACACTAATCAACTTACCAACTCCGCATAAGTAGGGTTAGCATTGATTGAGGCAAGCGCGCCATCGAATTGCAGTACGCCTTAGTACATAGTGCCACCGTGTCCCCACGTGAGCAATCGGGATTAAGTGCCTTGCCCAAGGACACAACGCAGTTGCCCATGGCGGGGAATGAACCATTACCCCTTAGGTCTGAAGTCAATACCGTAATCACTGAGCCACCGGGCTCCTTGTGTTTAGATGGCAGTCAAACAATATAAAAAGCATGCAGTTCAAGGCCTTACACAATTCACGATAATGCATGCACAGAACGACACACGCGTGTGAATGGGTTAATCGATATGACACGAGTGCCAGAGTGGAAGGATAGAACGAGAGGCCGCAGATGCCATATCGATTAACCCATTCACACGCGTGTGTCGTTATGTGTTTATTACACGCCTTCACGTCTATAAAACAATTATTAGAAGGACACTCGGCAATTCATTTGACAACTATTAAAACACATTTTATCGCCAACCCGTGTTAATTTTTCGTCCCCTGAGTTGCAATGTGTTCTATGTGCCTACTGGCACCTAGAACACATTGTAACTCAGGGGACGATTTTCGGCTATCGCTATCGATTCAAATTGTAATTGGGTTGCACGATTTGTAGAAAATTCCAGTGAAATTTCGCTTCTATTTAAAAATAGTCCGTCAACGATTTTTATTTCCCGCGCGGTTTAGTGTTGCTGTAGATGGGGATTCCATAGAACGGGCGTGTGATAAAAGTTATTACTGACTTTCCAACGCGTTTAGATGGCAGTCAAACAATATAATAATTATTCAGTTCAAGGTGACATGACCTGACACAATTCACGATAATACAAAAATGTTCAGGCTACACGATTTAACATCGATCACCATTGAAAGCGTTCATAACCGGAAACTATTATATGTATATAATTACAAACGCCTCGGGAATCATTGTGCCTAAATTACTGTCTTTATATGGCACAGCAATCCACTTGAAATGGTCTGGAACAACAAGGTGCATTATTTTTTCGTTCTAAAGCTTGCATTGTTTTCCGGATGTCGTAATTTTACTTTTTCCCACAAGTCAATACGCACGTCTGATGGTTCATCGGTCGGGTAATGATCCTCCGATACGACATAAGTCAAAGAAAGAACGTCAATATAGCGAACACAAGATGCACGGCGTGTGTCCCTATAATAAACAATGTCGTGTTGTTAGATTGAATGTCGTGCACTGTTAGAACGGATATGTCTTTCAAAACAGATCGATTATCTTACATTTTTTTCTTTGTCATTGTTATATCGAGTACTTGACCCTTCGCAAAACGGCTGCCTCATGTCATCCACTGAGTGCATTAAGGAGAAATTTACAATGCTTTAGCATTGCAGATGATGCCCTCATTGGGCGATAAATAGAGAGTAATCGCTTGACTGGACTCGTTGCGTGAAATAATTCATTCGAGGCGAGGGACTCTTTTTTGTAAAACACTCGAGTGTTTTACAATATAGTCCCTCGCCTCGAATTAATTATTTCACGTAACCAGTCCAGTCAAGCGATTACCCTGTTTATTACTTTTCATTATTAACTATAATTATATTATTTAACCCTTTACCTGACGTAACGGCTAAAACCGGCCAGCGCTATTCTAAAAAAATCGCGAATTAATTTTCATTATTTTTTTCATTTTTTGTCACTAAAACATACGTTATGACCCCTCATTGGAACGAGCTCGTAGAGCTCGCTCCAATGAGGGGTCACAACCTATGTTTTTCTAACAAAAATTGAAAATAATAGTTAATCATGAATTTTTTTCCAAGTTCTGTCTGCTTTTCATGTTAGGTAAAGGGTTAAAAAAAAAACAACAATAAAGTCCCCATTACACCCACGGCAGAGCGTCTTCGTTTGCGCGCACGGATACATGGCCCAATTGTTGATTGCATCATTCACTTGTGAAGTTTTCGTTTATAATCATACCCGGAAATTCCAGTAAATCACACTTTTGAAAGTAATAAAAAATGTTATATATTTCGCAGGGCTCGCCGGAAGTGCAGTCAGGGGCGGACTGGGCCAAAGCAATGTTACCGGGAAATGCACCTGGGAGCGGAGCCAGAGCCGGAGAAAATTCCGATTTTTCAAACTGAATGAACGCTGCTTCCTTGCATCTGAACCATCAGTGGCAGTGCACACAGAAGCATTTGTGATGGCACTTTTGTATCATCTGTGTCGCTCATTCGACAAAGATGGTGGCGACAAAGGTGGGGGCGGGGGGGGGGGGGCGTGGGGGGGATTCATTGGGCCGACCACAATTCGGACCAAAGGGAGACCGTGTAGATTTTCCGAACTGAAAGAATGCCCCTTTCTTGCGTCTGAACGGTCAATGACAGACGAGATTGCTGGTATATCGAAATCCCCCCCCCCCCCCCCCCCATGTGGACTGCAGACAGCGGTCCACAGAGAGGGCATTTCGATATACAGACAGTCATTTCAATCAGATCCATTTCCGCTTTTGGTCAATTTCATAAAATTTCATTTACGAGCAGGTGTTGGGCTGCATCAATTTTGGGGGGCATAGGGACTCCCTATGGGGGGGGGGGGGCACGGGACAATTTCCCTCTGGGTGCAGTTGCTAACGCTTGGAAATTTTAGATACGACAACACGTGAAGATGTATATGCACCACGCAGTGTCGGAGCAGGATGGTTCAACGCTTAGAGCATTGGACTTCAAACCGCAAGGACATAGGTGCAATCCTGCTCCACTCCATCTGATTTGTGTCCTTGGGCAAATCGCTTAACGCGGTGGTGCAGGTAGTTAAAGCGTTCTGCGCGTCAACAGAACATATGACTTCGTCCGATTCGAACCCTTCTTGTACCGGATTAGTAAGTTGAAGAATCGACAGTTACTCGGCGCTGCTCGGCGGATATCTCCGTGTAATCCGGCTTCCTCCACCCGTAAAACTGTACGATCATGGCTGTTGAAAGTGTCGTTAAACTCCAATAAATAATAAATAAATAATAAATGAATAAATTAAAAAAAAAATATATGAATAAATAAAGGGACAGAGAGCCTGAATTGTTACAGGCACTAGTCTCTGTCTAAATTCTAAACTGAGGCGAAAAATCTTTAATTATTACTTCATCCATCGCGCGCACCGCCAACATTGCGTTCTCGGTGGGAGTGGGGGTGGGGGTGAGTGCTGTGTGGCTTAGTGATTATAGCATTGGACTTCAAACCTCAAGCACATGTGTTCAGTTCCGTCCAGCGTCATCTGATTGTGTCCTTGGCCAAGATTCTTAATCTCGGTTGCTTACGTGTGGGCGTGGAGGGGGGGGGGGGGGCTGATGGCTCTTTATAGCTCGTCGATGGCGCACTTAGGGAGACTGACAGTTGCTCACAGCTATTCAGTGGTTCTCTCTGGGTACTTCGGCTTTCTCCACCCGTAAAGCTCGCCGACGCGTTGTGTTGCGGAATAAAAGGAAAAGTTTATCGATCTAAGTTTGATTACTGGGAGTTCTGTGAGGATCCACCAGCCCGTAGCGTTTTTGTGTTTCCTTACCAGACGATATCAGATACAGGCTCCAGATTCTGGGTTCAGTAACTTCACGAACTTGTCGTGTATAGCACAAAGGAGACCAGTTTCAAATTATCTACTATTTTATTAAGCTAAACTATTAACATTACGACTAACCGTCGTTGTCTCTGGTTGGCATCAAATATATATTATCTATACAACAAAGTTCATACCTTCAACACAGTGGCGGCATCCAGGTTTCTTCTTGTGGAGTTGATCAGCATACGTCAGGAGCCCAGAGACAACTTGTCTAAGCAGTCAGAAATTGGTGCTTATATACACCAAATTTCTGATGCAATACTTGGGGTACGTGACGACCGTCAGCAGTTTCTCCCTGACCTCAGGGAAACTAAGGGAAAGTCCCCTGACGTGGCAGTCGCCATTTTGTAGACTCTTATACTGCCATGCTGACTGTCGGTCAGTCTGAATGCAGTCCATGGAATCTTGGCTCTCAAATCGTATTCCGCCGAGCGCCAGTTAACCGGCGGAATGTCCCGGTGACTGATGCAAAAATGCAACTCGGCGTCCCCAGTTCAATGGGGAGTTTCACCAGGTACAAGTCATGATTTGTTAGACAGTTCGAACACCAACATCCCAGTAATACTGCCGAATGTTATTGCCCCATCTGTCAACAAATCCTCAATTGTTACTGATTGTTGACAATATTGGCTCGCAAAGGTATGCCTGATATTGTCAACAGAAAATCTAGCGTGTACCTACAGAGTACGCCTGTACTCTGGTCGCCAGTTTCATACAATTCCATGTAATTTAGTTATCATGTTTAAATCTGTTCCAAAACTATGGAAGTCAGTTAAAAAGTTAAATAAACTCAAGTCTATTGAAATCCCAAGCAAAGATCCCAAGAGCTCGAGCTCTTACCCGAGCTGACAAGCGTACTTACCCCCCGTGGGGTCACTTCGCAACAGATGTGACCATGGCTGTTAAAAGTGCCGTTAAATACCCAATAACAAACAAGTGTGTGCCACTCTGGGCAACTTTTCATTCAAACTAAAAAGTAAATATATACCTGGCCGACCCATCTAACACACACCAAACGCCATAATCGATAAAACAAATTTCTATCAGTTTAACCCTTCGAAACGAGAGACCGCTTTTCCGTTCCAGAAACATGATACGTCATACTTTCGTTTAGTATGATGCTAAGTTAAAGTGTTGGGAAGACCGATCAATACTTTCAACGTGCAGCCCCAAGGCTGTACGTTGAAACTATTGACTCATCTAACCCTAAATAATAAATATTGACTCTTCTAATTGTTTCCATTGAACTGACAGGGAAGATACCACCAGGGTTCAAAGGGTTAAGATGAATTATCGAGTAGAATATCATTGTTCCTTACGTCACGCAACGGAATACCATCTTTTTCATTCAGAACTGCTTGTACCTGAGGTCGTTACGGGTGAAAAGAATGTACTGAACTCGGTATCCACGACCTTTCCTTCATGATATCGTCAGGGATTAACCCTTTACCCAACGAATCGGACGCATCCGCCCGCGTAATATGCAAATTCAGTTGTTGAAAAAATATTATTTTTCAAACAATTTCAACAAAACCATATCATGTGACCCCTCGTTGGAACGAGCTCGTCGAGCTCGTTCCAACGAGGGGTCACATGATATGGTTTTGTTGAAATTTTTTGAAAACTTGGAACAAATTATATTTAAAATAATAAATTTTGATATCGTATGCGTTGGGTAAAGGGTTAAACAGAATAGTATGTAAATTAGATGACCTCGATTTTGTCGGTATAAACAGAAATACCGGATGAAGCGGGGGGGGGGGGGGGGGGGCACTCGAAAAATTACAGACACAAGCAGGGGGTGGGTTGGTGGTTTGGGGCTGGATAAAAAAACGCGTCAATGAACAAAAATGCAAACGTTTTCCTCCACACAAAATCACAAAGTTCTGCGACTTTTTAACCGTTTTCTGTCGATTATATGAACTACCAGGCCATTTAAAACTTATAAACTGTCATACTGGGGGTGTAGACAAATCCATACCCATATAAATTCCATGTTGGTACCCGCGGATAATGCTGTCCACATGATTATAGAGAAGTCATTGGCAAATTTGCATCACGTACATTGAATTATATGGCAACTATTTTCAAATATCAACTTGAAACTACTTGAAATTGTGATTTAGTGTGCTATAATGTTTTATGTCATAGATGTATAGGCATGGGCTTACATCTACGCTTCCTAATCTTATCTGTCTATTGCATCTTAATTGGTGGAGAAAAGAAAACTGTACTCAGTCGCACGAGGGCGCGGTCGGATGAGATTGAAACCCATTCCATGTTACTCCTTGGACAAAACTACCCCTCCTTAGCTCGTAAAATGTAGGAATGCAAAAGGAACAACGAGATAGAGAGAGAGAGAGAGAGAGAGAGAGAGAGAGAGAGAGAGAGAGAGAGAGAGAGGGGGGGGGGGGCACAAACACTTGTACATATAATATAAGTTATCCACACAGCCGTCACCCTGTGGAAGATTATAAAAAAATAAATTTTAACACATTTATAGACTAATTTACTGTTATAATATAATTAACGCCAAGGACAATGTACATCCAATCTTAATCTTTGTGATATGATGTTGCTGCATAGCCAGGTTATTAAACCTGTCAGTGATTGCTCTTGATCAACTTTGTATAATTTCTGAAACTTACACATAAGAAACACACATACAGCGTTAGAACTTACCGTTAAAATATGGTAAAAGCACTGACAACCAGCTGCCGGTACATCTACAGTAAAATATTAAGTTAAAAACTCATCAAACTATGCTATTCAAAAAAGTAGGAGATATTTGATAAACTTGAGATATATGAAGAAATATATTTATATTTTTATCAAAAAGACAGTTAGGCATTGCACTGTGACATCTGGTGAATGATTTCAGAGATAGTTGGGTGTCTGGCAAGCACACATTTCACGCATGGAGCTGTAGAAGACAAGGACAGTCAGAGAATTTACCACATTCAGTCCAAGACCTCGATACCTTGTAAATCCTCCTCGGTTCGCGAGACAAGCGTGGATCCGATGTGGTAGACTCCTCGCCAAACGTCCAATGTCAGCTTGACTGATGTTATTCCATTCCTCCTGTAGTGCAACGGCGAGTTCCTGGACATTGGTAGGGCGCTGTTGGCGTTGTCGTAGGCGCCTGCCAAGCATATCTCAGACGTGCTCGATCAGTGAAAGGCCTGAACTTAGTGCTGGACAAGGCATTGTAGTGATGTCCTGCGTCTGGAGGAACTCTGTAGCGAGACGGGCCCTATGAGCTAACATGTTGTCACGGAAGTACTGCCCTGTGACACGCTCTTGCATGACGAAATGCTGCTCTGCTTGTTATGCCTCCCCACACCATAATCGATCCACCACCAAAACGATCGTACTGCCTAATGGTTACGTCAGGGTATCGTAGTTCCGCCGAGGCCGCCACACTCTGTTTCGCCTGTCGTGGATGTCGAGAGTGAACCCCGATTCATCGGAAAACATTACATTGCTCCACCCGACGATTGTCCCAGCGCTGTCGTGTTCCACACCAATTACGCCTTGCTGCCATGTGACGTTCGGTCAAACGTGGAATTATTCGAGGCCGCCGAGCGTATAAATTCCTGCGGTGTAGGCGATTTCGGATATTCTGAACACTGATTCGCACATCTGTCGCTCTGTGCAGCTGCTGTCCAATTTCCGTGGCACTTAGATGGCGGTTACGTAATGCTATGGTTCGGATGAATCGATTCTGGTTAGCAGTTGTCGCCCTTGGACGACCCGGCAGACGTCTGTCATCAACATTGCCTGTCTGACGGTAGCGTGACAACAACCTGTAATCACCGATTGACTAACGTTGAGAATTTGAGCTACTGCAGTGTGTCTGTTGCCAGCTTCCAACATGCCAACGGTAAGTAAACGGTCGACACGTGTCAGTCTTCCCATACCTCAAAAGTTACGTTTCGACCAGAAACTACTGATGAACGAGATTATTCCAAGTAAAGAACGATGAGACCTCCGAACAAGCCCGTCCAGTACAAATGAAAATTTCAAAACGTACCCCACAGATATTAACGCAGCGATCGTGCGAGAAACCTGCACGAAGTTCTGGTGGGCCGGATATCCCCTACTTTTTTGAATAGTATACTTTGATCAATGCCAACCTATGTTTTGTTCGATCTTGGAGCAAAACCGAGGAACTGATGTTTGGTTTTTCAAAATTGTACGAGAAGGCTGTTGTGTTATCATACAGATTAGACCAATTGATATCTTTAACCAGCAGCCATTTAGCTACAGGCGAAAGATATTATTTAGTCCACCTTAAAAATTGAATCTTCTAAGACAAGGTAACCTTTTTAAATGGACCGCTCCCTCGTGTTACAAGTGTGGACATCTTTTGTATTAGCGGTGTCGAAAACCGGGAGTAGTTGTTGCAGGGAGAAATAGATTCACACCTCGTATTCAGCCTAGAGTCGACTAGTGTCGCCTGAATCCGTGCGCGAACGTATGTCTCATCGTGTCGATCCCGACCGTTTCGTTTTTGTTACGGTTGGTTCTTATCCTGAAGGGGACAGTGACTTTACTCAAAAAGCATAATCAGCAGAGGTTCACTGAGAATAACAATTTTAATATAAATACGGGAGCACTTTACTCTGTCCTTAACAAACATGTCAACATCAATCTGTCTGACATATGTCAGGACGTAAGCCGGTCTGCGTCCAGATTGTTTAAAACACAAATATCGGAATCCCTAGTCAAAGCCGCAATCAACACCAATTAAAACACCGCCAACTCAGCTAAACAACGCGACTAAGTTCTAAACCCTTATCACGAATAATCTACAAAATAGCAGCGTGTAACGCTAGAAGCGTTAATAATAAAAAAAAACAACTCCAAATGAACCGAATTTCGAAAATACAGACATAGTCTGTATTTGCGAAAGTTGGCTAAACAAAGATAAAAACTTCTCTGCCAGTGGGTTCAGTGTTATTAGAAGGGATCGACAGCTCACCAAAGGCGGCGGCGTTGGCCTTCTAATAAAGCTGAACATCAAAAGTAAAACCATTAAACCTGATCACCTCGATGCCGTGGTGATTGTACATCCTGGGGAGCCAACCAGACTATTCTACTCAAAATATACAAAGCTTTTGTGCGACCAATACTCGAGTACGTGGCTATCATCCTAACTGACCTAAACCAAACAAATATGGGGAAACTCCAAAAGGTTCAAAATCACGCGCTCAGAGTCGCACTCCATGCTTCCTGGGATACACCTATCAAAATACTCCGCGACAGAGCCGAAATTCCAACCATAAAGGATCGCCGCGCCTCCCTAGCCGCGAAAAATGACATCTGGATCGCTGACAGCCAACTAACATCCCAACTCCAGGACATTTGCGCCAGCCATCAAAAACCTAAAAACGCGACCAACTCATCAACCTAAATGACCACAAGTATATGCCCATATAAGTACTCCTAAGGACAAAGAGAAGGTGAATAAACAGGCAGTGAAAACGGCTCAGCTGTGACCATTTACCAGAATGGGCTGCCTTCGCCGACTCAGCTTAATCATTAAAAACTCATCATCTAAAAATAGACAAAACCTGTGAAAGAGAAGGTGAATAAACAGGCAGTGAAAACGGCTCAGTGTGACCATTTACCAGAATGGGCTGCCTTCGCCGTCTCAGCTAAATCTTTAAAATTCAACATCTAAAAACAAACAAAAAAACTGGGAAAGAGAAGGTGAATAAACAGGCAGTGAAAACGGCTCAGCTGTGACAATTTACCAGAAAGGGCTGCCTTCGTCGACTCAGCTAAGTCATTAAAATTTCAAAGCCTAAAAATAAACAAAAACTGGGAAGTTTACAAACTGCTATCCACAATGTAATCAGATACTTTTGTCTCTTGACTAATTCTGCTTTTTTTCTTTTAGCAGGAGGGATGCTTTCTTTTTGATCTCCAGCACCCCAATAACCGCTATGGAAAACTATAACCTATATGGAACACATTAACCGCTATTGACTCGGAACATCCTCCGCTCCATCCCTAGAAGTGGTCACCCACCTTCAGGGAGGAGAGCGTCTGTCCTGCGCCCCACTTCTGCCCCTTTTTGTAAAGCGCCTGGTAAACGCATTTTGACCCGGCCAAATAGGTCCAATGTAGGCCTGCCCCCCGAACCAGGGAAGTTCGGGTCTTTCTATGGGTGGTCCCCCAAATGGACCGTTTTTGTTTTTGATTCACGAGCCAACGATATACTCAATTCAAATCCAGAAAACGAACCAACTCAAGTATCCATGAACCGCCTGAGTCAGACTATACTTGCCAATGATGGCCCACCTCCACATCATGGCTATCCTTCTAAAGGGGAGAATTTACTTCCCCGAAAATACCATCAAAGCACCCTCGGGGAGAGGTAGCACCTTTGTGGGAGGACCCCCTCTCGCTCTGGTCCTCACCCGAGGGTTCAGTCAATGACCATCACAAAGACAAGCCAACACTCTTCTGATCATCCAGCCCGGGACATCTGCCGATACCCGATCCTTTTCCTGCTTCAACACGCATAGACATGTAGCTACAAGATCTTATACAGTTAAAGAGGGTCGAAAGGGGCTTGCCCCGCTGCGTCCCTGCGCGACTTCGGTGCGTGAAACCATTCCATCTCTCTTTATGAAACAATAAAATAAATAGGAAAAAATGACAATAAAATGAAAAAAATGAAGTACAATAAGAAAAGATTTCTAGACCTGAATAATCATAGAAATAAATAATGTTTTGTAATAAATAAACAAAAAAGACAATAAAATGAAAAATATGAACTACAATAAAGAAAACATTTAGACTTGTTTTATAGTAAATAAATAAAATAAATCATATTTCATGATAACTGATTTTTATAGTAAATAAATAGAAAACCATGTTTTATGAAAAAAATATGAAACAACTATTAGCAAAACTGAAAGTTGTGAGATGCACATCATAAATAAAGGTACGTTACAATGACAAACAAAAACATGTACAAAAGGAATATTAATTTGTACAAACAGTGTCCCATTCTCAACATTCTTCCAGCTGCATCAAGGAACTCCATTGGACACTTTGTATCCTGTCCAAGTTGTGCCTTCGGGTGGCCCGGGCGGTTGTCAATTTCCCTGTAAACCCATTCTCAAGAGAGTGGAGCAGCACCAAAGTCCATCTGGGCAATTGTGATTTTCTCTGCCTTTTCAATGTCCATTATTTTATTTATAAATCTGAAGAGGTCAGGATGTCAATGAGATAGTGGTGAATTTAGGCGACTGTGGAATCCTTCTAGATTGCTGTTAGTTCTAGGTCCTGAGGCTTCATGATGATTCCAAAGAGGGATGGGAAGTCTTGCACCATCATCCACCCAGTTAACGACCATCTCGTTATTGAAGCTCACTGCGTGTGGAGCAGATGGTGTTGGTTCCATGGCCTCTAACCAAGCGTTTTTTACAGAGTTTGGAGGCAAAAGTGCTAACCCAGCAGCTCTTCTTATCTATTGTCCAACCACAGATTCTTTTCTATAAGGTTGGGCAAGACCTAAATCTTGAGTTGTGCGCCATAAAACCTGAACATTGTGGAAATAGCATCCCTTGAGCTCTGATGATGGAAATTCTCTTTCTACAGCACGGATGACAGCTATTTCAAAATCCACCTGGATACGGGCAGGTGACAGAGAAAATAAAAAAGCAACAAAAAAATGTTGTTTTCAAATTTTAGATCAAAGTTATCAATGTTGTTACACAATATATGTATAATTTTTATGTTTTGATTAATTTTCAAGGGATAATTAAGTAGAATTTTTATTATTTGTCAAACTTGAAAATGACAAAAACAGTACGAAACAAAATGTTGAAAATAAACGTTATTCATGTTGTACACATCTGGGTTGTTCCATTTACAGCAATAGGTAATCATCTGGGGTGTATGACAATTGGGTGTCTGACTAATGGGGGTAAACTCCTGAAATGCCGTATTTTAATTTTGGGGCTCTGCACGTCCTTTCACGAAAGGACGAACAAAACCCCCAAAATAGAAAAGGTCTTGCAGGCCATGTTTGGACAACATAATTCCCTAACGGCTTGAATACTACACAACAGTTGGGCATGTTTAAACAACTGTCGCTGAGATACGAGTGACGATCAGTCGGCTGTAACCGACTCTCAGGTCATGTCCCTTTGCAATATATATTAACCTATTGATTTTGGAGAGAAAAATAATTTTAAATTCACCGTAATTAATCACTATATTCTGACAAAATCGTACAGAAATAAGCTCCAATCTCGGTATTGTTCCGATGCCCTCCAGTGAGACAAGCAATATAACTTTACCAGCTTCCTTTCACAAATACAAACTGAGTTGTTAAGTTGCAACTGAAGTCGTTCTTGTTACTTGTGTGATAAAGGTTACTGCGACTTTTTTGCATAAACTCGGTCTTCAAATCTCAATAAAATTCTGATGATGTTTTTTCCCAACACTTTACGTAATTGAATTTGCACCGCGCTCCATAAAACTACAGAGTGTCGCTTATTGGGGAAAATTAAAAGATTGAAATCGAAGACTTGTTTGCCACAGTTTCGTGCATTCGTTAGGACAAGTGACGATAATTGAGTTTTCACCAAAATAAAGCGCACATCTGTTCCGCTAGTCAAACAAGAATAAGACAGAACACAACGAGGGTGGGGTTCTGGGATCTGGAATCAACGAGTTTAGGAGTTGCACTTTATTTCACGAGCGCCGAAAAATATCACCTCTGGTGGTCTGTTTACATTCTTGTTTGACACTGTTTTGTGTCGAAACATTTCATTCACGTCATAACGTCAATCAGATGCATAACGACCGATCAGACACGTTCCTACATGGCGTCTTTACACATCGGCCGAATTCCATGTTTAAAGCAAACCGTACTGTACTTGTATGTACAGGACGTGGAGAGTGGATTGTAACTAAATCTCCCGCGGGGTGGAGTTATCACCGAAACTATAACTTTCGTATCGTGTATATATCGACGAAAAACACAAGCAATGTTTCAGCCAATGGACCTCCGGGTTTAACCCGGAGGTTCATTGGCTGAAACTTTGCCTGTGCTTGTTATGCTTTGCAACAAATTTGCAATTATTGCGTGGATGGAATCTCCACTCTGCGGGTGATTTAGTGATAATACACTGTAGTATATTTTTTCTTATGTCGCCAGCAAACTCGTAGACGAGATGGTGAGAGAGAGCATACGCTCGACAGAAAACCTCATTAATCATCGTCATTACCGAGTGTACGAATTTAATTAGTCGTGCTTCCATTCACGGTTACTGAAGAGCACTCGTAGAAAGACATTCATTGTACTCTCTCGTCTTGTCAGTAATTCGATTGTCGCCTAATGGTAAGTTATGTACTGTGGACAGGCCGTAGAATGTAACAACTTTAAGTCCCTCAGGTGTGAAGACAAACATTGTATGCCTATCAATTACATCAGTCTTCAGCCATCCCCTAATTAGATTAACCCATTTCTAGAATACTCTCAGACATTATACAGCATTTGTAAAGACGGAATCAGAAAGAATTAGTAAATTATTGAGGGTCTTTTTTTCTACCAAGAACACCTGAATCTTGTACGATGAAATTATCAGCCAAAAGTGAGTTCGAAACCGAGATCACAACTGGCATCTTAAAGTACTCTCTTGAAACAGGGTTGGCATCAAGAGGGGGGCGGGGGGTATGTTCAGGGGATTAAAGTCCCTCCTCCCCATCGCCGTGTAGGGTAACCACCCACCATCCAAGCGGACGGGGAAATCAGCCAAATTCGTCAAGGAGAAGATAAAGTTATGTAAACACCATAAATATAGAGATAACACTCCCGAAGACCCGATACACGTGTACAATAGGAATAACCTGATCGGCGTATAATCACTGTGGCATGGCTAGACCCGATACACGTATACGATAGGAATAACCCGATCGGCGTATAATCACTGTGGCATGGCTAGACCCGATACACGTGTACAATAGGAATAACCCGATCGGCGTATAATCACTGTGGCATGGCTTGACCCGGTACGCGTGTACAATAGGAATAACCTGATCGGCGTATAATCACTGTGGCATGGCTAGACCCGATACGCGTGTACAATAGGAATAACCCGATCGGTGTATAATCACTGTGGCATGGCTAGACCCGGTACACGTGTACAATAGGAATAACCCGATCGGCGTATAATCACTATGGCATGGCTAGACCCGACACACGTGTACAATACGAATAATCCGATCGACGTATAACCACTGTGGTATGGCTAGAGGTAATTACATTGCGACAGTTCTAGTTTAATCCGAAACCAGAAACCTTCTACACAATCACTGGTCGATACACATTTAGTCTCTGTTGTAAGGTATATCGTACCTATTAAATGTGTGGCTTGTAGAACTAGGGTATCAAAAACGGGTGCCATTCCCTAGTTCCTTCCACAACCACATTTTTTTCTGTCGATTCGTTTTGAATCTCTCACAGTCTCTGGAGTCACGCATATTGCGATTTTGTCCCAGTTAAAACAAAAATTTCCCCGGCCGGGCCGAACCATGTTCAGCGACTCTCTAGCCCCCCCCCCCCCCCCTTCCCTGTCGAGGATCATACCCCCGCGTCGTTAATCTTGACGCATCCCCTGTCTTGAATGAGACATATCTTTGCTGTAAAGAACTAGAAGGGTGGAGTCTTCAGCTACCTCAGTTGTATTAGCCAACAATGTTAAAAATATCTTAATCAGTAAACGACTGAGTCTTTATTCATATTATTATTCTAGCTGGTGTGTTTACGCACTGTATTAAATGTCAGCGTTGGAATTCTGACCGCTCCAGTAACGTACACTTTTCGTAATGTATAGCATATAGTATAGGCATATTGTGCGACATAAGTAATTTTAAGGCATTAGAGTACTGCCGCCACAGGATCCGGTACCGATAGTCTACTGATGTCCTAAAAATGCCCAGATCTCTTCTCATGTCACAAATTTATTTTATATGATTTTCTCGGAAATTGTCCCGGAACCCGCCGCTAACATTTCATTCGCGGCCGCTGAAGCACATTCAGGTGAAGGTTGCGATCAAACAATTCTGACAGAAATTGAGATGCAAAAGCGTTGCATCGTGCTAGCAGTGGCACGCGAGGAAACATTGCATCGCTATTGTTTGTCAAAACATTATGGTATTAATTGCCATATTAGGCTAGTTATGCTCCCGCGTTACTTGGTATATTTTATTTTACCAAAAAGAGTAAACTAAATGCCGTAATCTCAGTGACTCTAATTATCAACTGACAATTAGTTTTGGCGTAATCTCAGTGACTCTAATTATCAACTGACAATTAGTTTTGGAGTGAATGGACTTTTGAGTGGGGGAAAACAGCCCGACTGTAGCCCAAATGTCTGTCAAAATCCATGGCGACGAAACGTTCTCCTCATTCTCTACACCGAATTTCCAACTGTACCCCCCCCCCCCCCCCCCGGCTACCGACCATCCACCATAAAAAAAACATGTAACACACTGACACCACCCCCACACCCCTCCCCTTGATTATTGCGTTTCCAACTGCTAACTTAATTTCCAATTGCTGAAGAAATCCGAATGCACCTTCTCCCATTGAGTTAAAAAAGTTTGCACTTTGCATTCTAGAGCTGGTAAGCCTCTTTGTTGAGTACAACAAAGCGCCATCTGCAAAGCTTTAGCATTGCTGGCGGCGCTTTCTTGCTTGCACCGGAGGAAATATTGATTCCAGTTAGAACATCCATGAAAAGTGATTCAAAAATAATTAAATGACTTACAAACATTCACAACTGGGGGCGCGGTGGCTCAGTTGGTAGAGGTGCAGGCTGCAAGCCGAGAGGTCCTCGGTTCGAATCCTGCCCGCGGGAACCGCGTTGTGTCCTTGGGCAAGACACTTCACCCCCATTGCACACGTGGGGGCACAGTGACGCTGTGTACTAAGGCGTACTGCACGTCGATGGTGCACCTGTCTTCAACCAATGCTAACCCTGCTTGTGTGGAGTCAGTATGTTGGGGAGCTGACAGTTGCTCGCCGTTGCTGGGTGGTTCTCTCCGAGTAGTCCGACTTCCTCCACCCGTAAAACTGTTGTGGTCATGATTAGCCATTGTGCAGAAATATGTGACCTTAAACACCAATAAATAAATAGCATTCACAACTACAGATAATATCTCAAGACATCTATTACCATAGGGCAAGGGACGCAGTGGCTCGGTGGCTCGGTGGTTACGGTATTGACCTTCAAACCGAGAAGTCCACGGTTCGATCCCCGCCAGTAGTAACTGCGTCGTGTCCTGCGGCAAGGCACTTAATCCAGATTGCCCATGTGTGGGCGCGATAGCGCTGTGTACTAAGGCGCAATGCACTTCGATGGTGCACCTGTCTGCAACCAATCGCCCCCTGAGTTCCAATGTGTTCTATGTGCCTACTGGCACATAGAACACATTGGAACTCAGGGGACGCAATGCCAACCCCCTGCTTGTGTGGAGTTGGTACACTGGGGAGTCTGACAGTTGCTCGCCGTTTCTCGATGTTTCCCTCCGGGTAATCCGTCTTCCCCCACCCGTAATATTATCCGACACGAGATGACCCTGGCTGTCGAAGGTGTCTTTAAACTCCAATAAATAGATAATTAAATAAATAAACAAATGTCATAGGGCATGAACTTTCCAACTTTTCACGGCTTGAAGCTCAGAATTTCAAACCATTGAAACCTTTGGCCGGTAATGGGTGGGGGAGATACCCCTATCCACCACTGTAGCCACGTCCCTGGACTGTAATAATATGTTAGCATTTCTAAATTACTCTGAGTCAGTTTCTTAATTTGATAAAATACATCGTGGGTGACATAACCGTGTTTTCGATCCTATTTTCTTTTGCAGCTAACAGGCTCTGTGTCCATTTAAAGGCATTCTCCACTTAATATCGTCATAATAAATGATTACAACAACAGAGCCGACGCTGAGAGAACGTCGATCTCAAGTCACTTTTAATAACTCAAGGAAATTTATTAAACACTTTTCACAGGCTTAAAATAAATTGAATTCACTGTATAAAACGGAGAATAGTGTTATCCCATCTGCCGCTATTTGTCGATAAAATACCAATATTGATTTTCAGTAAATCTCAAATCTTAGAAAAGGGGAGGGAAACGAAGTGGCGATGATAGTAATGCCACAAATAATACACACAGCCTCCATCAGAGCGTTATTCCTCCAGCATGCCTGGAAAGTTATATCAAAATACATCTCTCTCATATCATAGTCTATATTCTATAGAGACTCCATGGACGTGGCTAGACGTTTCCGATGGGGGGTGTAGGGTAGTGAATTTCCAACTAGGGGGAGGGACCGGGAGGGGGTTTCCCCTCCCGGTCCCTCCCCTAGTTTGAAATTCACTACCGAGAAAACTTTTGAAAATGAATCCATGAAAGGGGGCATAAAACTGATTCTAGTAACTGAAATGCCAACACTTTTATGATAGAATTATCAGGTTGTTATTATTATTTAGTATTATTCTTGGAATTGAATATGTGCTAAACAAATGCTCAAGCTTAGAACTTTGAGCAATCCACACTGTCCTAACATTAAATCAGATCTTTTGCAGGAATGATCAATTTTCGATGTTTCATCATTTTGTAACTGTGAATGATGGAATTAACTCAAGATTACCATTTTACATGATGCGATTTTTTTGAAGTGCATTTCGAGAATTTTTTTATTACAATAAGTAAAAATACTAGAAAGATCTAATACCGCTTGACATCATGCATACTTATGAAGCTCGGTGTTGCGTACAATGTAGTTGTAAATAGTAACAGTTGGAATTTTTGTCGATTTGAAAGCGAGTTGGGATTTTGGGAAGTAAAGGAGACATCAGCACCAAAGGAGCTCTAAAATTCAGATAGATGGAATTTCCAACTACTAATGACTTGCCCTCGAATTTTCAACTATAGAAAATTTTGGCCAGGATTGGGGGGTTGGGGTGTGTGACATACCCATCTACACCCCTCCTCTCGCCACGTCCCTGAGAGACTCCCCCGAGAAATAGTCGCAATATTCGTGAGTCAGGAGGCTTTGAGAGAGTGCAAACGAAACGCAACATATCGCGAAATGTTTATAAAAATGAAAAGTTATGTCAAGAAAACCGTTAACTACGGGCTGCAGAGTTAAGAAAAACTAGAAATCTAAAGATTATCAAATACATGAGTTTATGTTAATAGGGCTGCCAATAGTTAATAGCTGGAGCCATGCTATCAGGTGTTGGTATACCACAGTGATTATATGCCCACCTGGTTTTTCCAATTGCGAACGTGTATCAAATCTTCGGTGGTATTATCTCTATCTTTGTGATGTTTGCATAGTTTTATCCCGACGAATCTGGCCGATTTCCCAGACGGGTGGATAACCTTCCCCGACAAGAGGGGTGAACCCCCGGACGCCACCATGGAAGGGGTTGGACAGGAGATGTAAACCTGATTTGCCCCGACTATGATGGCTCACGTTCCGACTTATACAATATTCTATCTACGTCACCAAGGCATACCGTCGTCGAGGCCATGCCTTGGCGTGTACTTGTGGAAATTAATAAGCCGGAAATAAAGTCAACAAACTCAATATTACATGACAGCTGTGGATAAATACATGTATTAACACTGACGCATGGGCTTCCCAACTTCTTATTTAATTTTACGTACTGTAGTCCAAATTGAACATACTGTGCCCAACAGCCCGAATCGGGTATTTCACACCCCAATCTCTGTAACCGCCCGTGTATGTGACATATATCCAAGTATCAAATCTAATCTTGGAAGAAAATTTATGATGACCAGCAACAGGGAATCGCTTTTAAAGACTCCCGACCGCACGAAAATATCCGGCCTTAAAAAGTACGGGGATGGGTGCAATACCGCTACAACCACTCCTCGCCCCTCCCGCCGACACACACATTCTTACTTAGTTATTCCCACGTATATTAGAGGTATTACACTCAGAAGGCGATGCGAGCTAAGGTTGATGCGATAAGTAAAAACTATTGGTTTTTAAACCTTTGTTCTCAGTTTGCAATAAGTGTGACATCTATCATTTGAACCTTGTTGTCGAACAGAGAAAACAAAAAAAATAAAATGTCCAATTACTGAGGATAATTTGAAGTATGAATCGTTACGTTAGAATTATAATCAGTTATAGACGATGATTTCATGTTGCAGTCTTGCAGATTCGTCAGAATTTATGGGTTAACACTTCAAATATTTTTTCCAGTCTGGAATTTACGTCTGGCTTGGAGTCTCAGAAATCGATTTTCTCTTGCTGGTAATCATGTACGTATTTAGAAGACTGGATTTGATACTTGGGCTAATGTGACACACACAGTCGGTCGTACAAAATTATGTCTAAGTACCCAATTCGAGCTGTTGTGGACCCTGTATGACAAACCTGGAGTACCTGTACAGTGCGTGTTAATTAAATAAGAAAATGAGTCACGGCTACTACATGTATATTTTATTTATCCACAAATAAATTCCCAGGATGTTCTGAGTTTCTAACCAAAATCCTCGCTGAATAATATTCCAACTACATGATCAAGGCATGACTTCGAAGAAGTCATGCCTTGATGATGTATTTGGAGTATTGTATCAGTCCAGATCAGTCGGGAATTGAAATATCACTGTCGGGACAAATCAGGCTCACACACAACCCCTGCGACGCTCCCTTGGCGGTATTCGTATTTAATCTACGGCAAGGTTCAAATTTAAGGTATTCAGTTGTGTTGAAATTAATAATTGGTTGCATTTCTATATACTTTTAGTTGACAAGTCCTGTATCCAAAGTACGGAAAAGTTTTTAAAGTTTCTGATATGTCACACAGATGTTAACGCAGTATCCAGTTTATTACACAGTTTGTGTTAGTGAACTAATATGGTAGAAACTATGTTAGTTAATTTCATATTGGGGCAAGACACAAGACACATTTCGCCACTAACAGATTTGAAAAACCATTGACGAACAATGATAAACGGGGAGAACACTCCCGACTGTCAGCCGTTTATAGATTGTAGATGGTTGTATATAGCGAAACCACTGAATTTCCCAGGCACGTGTAAGATGAGGGAACGTCAAGTGTTTTGACTTAGGCTTCTGCAATAAAAGAGGTGACGGTACACATGTTCAATTGGTGACGATTTGAAGGATATGCAGGTTTAAAATAATCCTCGGGCGGCCGCTTTTTCGGCCAGGAACATGCTACGTCATCACGCCATTAAATAGGATGTCTGTTCAGTAAATGCGTGGGGTGGACCAATCAATATTTTCAAAGCGCAGCCCCGAGGCTGCACGTTGAAAATGTTGATTGGTCTACCCCAAATAATGAATATGGACTCTTCTAATTGCTGCCATTGAACTGAGATTAGAGTTACAGGGTTAAAGGAGAAAGAAAAAACGTTAAAACTGGCGTTGTGTTAGATAAATGTTGAAATTTGAAGATACTGAAATGTAAATTTTACACAAATGTATGGTAATTTCATTTAAGAAAATGAAATTTCGAGATGTTAGCGTGTTTGTATCATCGATGTGTGCATCATCTCACAAACTTAATGCATTTGCATTTGCATTTTCCCGAAGAGCAGCATAAAAATATAGAAGCTGGCTTTTACCATTTACCCCAACCCTCCCCCATCCAGTTGAACGTTTCACTATTATTCTCTGTTCAAACCCATTTAAACAACAAGAAAACGACGTTTTCACAATAATTTTGATGTTCTGTAACCTTTTCTGTTCATTATTGCAGCAGTATGCGTATCGTGACATATAGATTTATTTATAGGGAGGGTTAACGCGCTTGTGAGGATCTAGGTGTATTCATCTGTTGTTAACATTCCAGTGGAAGGTTCTCTTCAGTTCGTAAAAAAGGCGGGTATTGTGTGATTAGCTGTGCACTGATGGATGGTGAAAGCGTGCAGCTGGTGTTGTAACACAAGCTGGGTTCAATACAATACATTTTCATTATTCGAAGCTCGGTCAGCAGTGTGGCAGGTCCTCTCCACCCACCCGCCCACCCTCCTTCGTGATTACGGAGTTGTAATTCAGACGTATGCCATTTTTATAGGACAAAGATAATTTACTTGTTGTTCAGACACTGTTCTTTCCATTAATATAAAAGTCTAGGAGACGAAAGTGTCTGCTATTTTTCCTGTGATCTTACAAATTGCTGTAAACACGCTAAACAAAGTCCTAAAATGGATGGTTTAGTGTTGGTAGGCGAAATAATGATAGATCGATATACCTTATTCAGCAGCATTTGCATAATATAAAGTAATACGTTTGATATAAACAAAAACATTTAATACGTGCCGCTGGGAGATGGCATAGCCAGGTTGGCTTTCTAACTGCCATCACCCTTCAAACTAGAACTATTTTACATTAAAGTTAATTCAATTCAGACCAGTCTACGTTTTCCCGTTGAACCTTCAAAACTCAAGACTGAAGTACAGCAAATAGAAAATAAAGTAAGCGACTGTCTGGTAAGAGAAGTATTTTCAAAAACCTGGCTGGCTTACCTACCAACTAAACGAGAATTTAACAATAATAATAGGTCAATCTGACTGATATCAGCAAATAAAAGCTCAGAAACGAGGTGGTTAATTTTGACTACAACAACGATTATATGTACCATAGGCTGACGGATTCTGACAATCATTGGCACCAGCTCCGGTTTATGAGGGGCAACTCAAGACGGAGGCCACTGTTGTTGTTCCGTTTTCTCAAATAAGAAAGACTCTCCCATTGGAGAAATCGGAACGCCTTTATAGAGAGGTTAGAAAACAGGAGCTCCTTACAAATAGAAATGGTTTATTATCTAATCGCCTACGAATTTACGAAAATAAATATGGGCAGGGAAGCCATGTCAGACGAGATACCAGTAAAAGGCAAAAATGACACACAACTTAAGGGTCAGGTACCGCGGACATTACATTGGCAACAATTATTTTTTGATTAAGTCCCACAAGCGGTTTCATTGATCGGGTATGTCAAAGAACTCGCTCATTGATTTGTAATTTACAGAGAACAGTCTGGTCAGTAAGGATTGCTACATTCAACGCAGTCAGGGTATGAAGCTAAGAGCTTGAAAGCCAAACTTATTTTGAACGTATTTCTATTATCGAGCTGACGAAGTTCCGTATCTAATTCGTTCCACAATTTTGGGTACGGGTGCAATGGAAATATCTCTAATGATCGAGAGCTAGTTCTACTTACGCGTAGAAGCGTAGACTATCTCATATTTCTGTGCGTATGACTGTCAACGTACGTGCGGTAATCATCATATGAGGCTGGAAGGTTTAATGTTTTCCAGTCGTAGATGAACAATGCAGAAGAAGCGTAAATAAATCACTAACCTTGAGAATACGGTCCCTAAAAACAGAGAATCAACGGGAAATTAATCTTTTATTACTAATTATTCGTATGGATCTTTTTTGCATTAAGAATAATTATTGATGGCTATTGAGTTACCCCAAACATGAATTCCATAGCTCAAGTGACTGTGAACAAGGGCAAAGTAAAAAGTTCGCAAGGCACCATGCAGACGAATGGATTTGACCTTACTGATGGCAAAATTTGCCCGCGCGATCTTTGAGCATAGCTGTGATATATGGACTTTATATGACAGCTTCTCATCAATGTAAAAAAAAAATCACAGATTTTTCGGTTTGTTCAACACCCACTCTTGTTATTTTCTCATTGTCAATGCAGACGTTTTCTCGCGAAATTTCCATTTTCTTCATAGTCGGGTTAAATACAATATATTTGGTTTTGATAGCATTTATAGCTAGACGATTAGTATAACACCACTCCGATAATTTACGTAATTCCCTGTTCATATAACTTGTCAAGTTATTCACGTTAGGACCCGATGAATACGCAGCAGCAAATGAAAGGAGTTCTAGGGAAGTGGAATTACAAATGTCGTTTATGTATAATAAAAATAAAATGGGGCCTAATATCGAGCCTTGTGGGACTCCACACGGTATTTGTGCCAGATCGGATTTATTTTCGCCATGAACAACAAATTGTTTTCTATTTGATAAGTAACTTTTGAACCATTCGTTGGTGACTCCCCTCACCCCATAATAATCTAATTTCTTAATTAAAATTTCGTGGTTTATAGTATCAAATGCCTTTGCTAAATCAGGGAAAACCGCTAATGTGAATTTTTTGGTGTGTTTATTATTTTCCTCAGCGACTAGTTTTAGAAGTTGGAGAACTGGATGGACTGTGGAATGTTTCATTCTAAATCCATATTGATGCTGATATAAGATTTCAAATATATCTAGGAAACTAATGATTCTAACAAACTTAAGTTGTTCTAGAACTTTGGAATCTGTTGGCAGGACACAAATTGGTCTGTAGTTCGTGAATTTATGTACGTCTCGAGATTTATAAATGGGGGTCACTTTAGCAATTTTATTTTGTCGGACACTATGCCATCAGTGAATGAGTTATTGATTATGTGTGTCAAGGGGGTCGCAATGAAATTTACTGTTTGTTTCAAAAGATCAGAGGTGATATTGTCGCAGTCAGGGGTTGTTTTGGATTTCATTGATTTTACAACGTTAATAAATTCAAACGTAGAGGTCGGTTCTAGAAATAAATAATTCTGGAATTGTCCATTCATATAATCCGTAGTCAAGGTATTGCTTGTTTTTAATGTTCACGGGTGAGTGATCCTATATTTAGAAAATATTCATTAAATTCCCTTTTAATTTCGTATGGGTCAAAGATTTCTACGTTATTTTGGACACAGAAGGAAGGAAGTTTAGACACCCGTCTTACCTTATTTATAGTTTCGTTGAGGATTTTCCAAGTTTTACGCATATCATTTTTGTTTTCTGCAAGGATCTTTTTATAATAAATTGCTTCACATTGTTTCTTGACACGGTTGAATATTCTGCAGTAATTTTTATAATTTTGAATATTTTGATCTGTGGGAAATTTCAGCTTCTTGTGGAAAAATTCTCTTTTATTTTTTGACGACATGAGAAGACCCTTAGACATCCATGGCTTATGTTCAAGTTTATTTTTGTTCAGGATATTTTTTATCTTGAGAAAAGCCACGTCGATTGCATTCTGATGATTATCCATAAATGTGTTGTAGGCTTCGTTTGGACAACGCAACTCCATAACGGAAGAGAAATCACTTTTCGACAGCAGTGATTTGAAATGTGCAATGTTTTCTGTATTAATTATTCTTCGATATTTCGGGGTTGGAACATCTTTATTTTCTTTGTTTTCTATAAAAAAAGAATACCAAAGTGATCAGCTACGTCAGTCAGGACTATGCCAGATGATGATGTGAATAAGATATTATTTGAGTAAATGTGATCAATGATGGTCGCCGAATAACTTGTTGTTACTCTAGTGGGTTTAGTTATAAGTGGGAGATACCCTTGGCTGAACAATGAATTAATAAATTCTTCGTTTGTTTTATGAGATTCGATTTTCAATAGGTCAATGTCAAAATCACCCATAATATATGAAAGTTTATTTTCGTTATTTAATATATCAGTTATTAGGTTTATTTTTGACTTGAAGATATCCATGTCCGCCTTTGGTGGGGTATTCGATCTGTAAATAATTCCAATGACCTGTACAATTTTATCGACCCTAATTTCGATGAAGAGAGATTCGATACATGGGGAATGAACACTGATAGATAGTCTTAATGACAGATTATCTGTGAACTATTTGCTTCTAATTAGCTTGCCATTAAAGGCCAAAGTTTCCCTTTGTTACTTTTAATAAAAGAAAACAACAGACAGCTCCGGGAGCTGTCTACTGTTTTCGTTTATACAAAAAGGAAAATTGACTTTATTTTCTACTGATGTCACGGGGGTATTCTCAACAATTACTTGAATTCAACGGAAGTAACTTTTATCGAAAGTCGATTGGAGGGGTCGGAGTTCCCGTTATAGGAAAGTAACTTAATACACCAGTACCTCGTGATTTTGTACCAAAATGCCCTTGTATATCAATATTCTGGAATGCTACATGGTACGTCATGGTTCTGTTTTATAGGTGGCTCTCTATTGCATTCGCGTCATATCATTGCACACGAGATCACTGGTATTTTGAGGCATTGGGATTAAAAATACAAAAATGTAAATTTTAAGATTAAAATAAGATAACGCAGTTAATTTGAGAAAACCAAATCAAATTATTTCTTCAATCATCTTATATCGTCATGAAAAAGGACTTGAGACAAAGTTTTCTCCACCCACTAATGTACTGAAACATACATGAAGTCGTGTGACACAGCTGGGAGAGATATGCCTATCTCACCCCACCCACGTGACAGTTACCTCACCCACCCACGTGACCAACCTATATTGGCTTATTAGCATATTAATGAGCGCAGGACTATTCAATCATCGCACTTTCTTCTGTAAACAAACACCACGGTGTCACTTTTCGAAAATATTAGCAACCGAACCTTTGTCGAAGAAAATAGAAATAAAAACGCAGACCGCAAAACCAAAGGACACTTGACTCTTTAAAATGAATTTTTGGATGAATGCCATTATGAGTGGAGCGATTTGCACGAAATTCCTGTCGAAAAGTTATGCGAATACATTGTAGAATTCATAATATGACGTCATCGAAATGTGTCAATGTTCATTTCGTACAAATCGTTAATCCCTGTCTTGCCGGCCTTTTGATTTAATTTTGCGGTGTATACCTGTGGTGTATACAGAACTTTTGTGCGCTCTTTCCGATAAGCAAATTATTTTTTTTTTTAGAAATGGACAATAAAATTGTTCGATATAGCTGCTCGCGCATCTGAATTACTTTTGATGACGTCAGGCTGTTTTGGTAGGGGAGAAAAAATATCCCTGATGGGGGCGGGTGTGAGATGGGAAAATCTCACCCTCGGGACAAGATACGAGGCTTGCCAAATATCCCAAATATCTTACCATCAGGTGAGATTTACCCATCTCACGCCTTCCCCAACCAGGGATAATAATAATCTCCGTTGAAATTAATAGATGAACGAGTTCCCTTTGTTACTGTTAATAAACGAAAACAACAGACAGCTCTCGGAAACTTAACTGTTATAGGAAATCACTTAGAAGCCAGTAGTTCACAGATAATCCATCATGAAGAATATCTATCACTGTTACTCCTACCAACTCTAATGACCACTTTGGTTCTTTGTTTAGCCAATGTATTTTTGCAGTAATATGCAAGTTTGTATCTTCTAGGGGACTGAAATTAATAAATCTCACCCCATAGACTATCCTATTGGTGGAAAGGACAGTGTATTGTATATCACGATGCGCATACTGTTGATATAACGTCCCCCGTGTTCCAATGTGTTCTATGTGCCAGTAGGCTGCCAGTAGGCCAGTAGGCTGCCAGTAGTGCACATATAACACACTGGAGCTCAAGAGACGATAATCAGAGATAAAAAGTCACAGAACAGCCAAACACGCTGAAATAGTTGGAAGTATGCGAAATGATGCACACATCAATGAATCAACTTCGCCGCCATTTTGAAATTCCAGTCTTTATATGGAATGCCTATACCTAAAGTGTTAAATGCACTGACAGATTTAGGAAATTAAGGAGAGCTAAATTTTTCGTAAATCTCGTAAAGTGACAAACATTGTCAGCCATGGATATGATATCCTATATTTGCAATATGATTGGAGAATATGTGGTTTTACTGAACTTGCTGAATGTTATTCCAAGCGTAAGAATGGTTTTTGTCTTTTATACCGCCTACCTGTCATAAAAATTATTAGTGTTCCTATCGATGCAATTAAACTGAAAACCCACCAGGTGAGCAGAGAAGGGCCAGAATTTCATTCACCTGTTACGCCAAAGCAGTTATCCTAATTGTCTACTGAAAGTGGGTCAGTGTTGAAACTAAAGATAATTACACCCATTTGATTACTTTCCAAAGAGTGCTTAACTGGGATTGATTATAAACGATAACTTCACAAGTGAATTATGCAATCAACAATCGGGTCATGTATCCGTGCGTGCAAACGAAGACGCTTTGCCGTGGGTGTAATGGGGACTTCATTGTTTTTGTTTTTGTTTTTTTTTCTTGCTTTTTGTAACCCTTTACCTAACATAAAAAGCAGACGACACCTGCAAAAAAAAAACATACTTGAATAACTATTATCCGTGCACTCGTGTTTGTACAACGTCCCTCACCTCTCATGAATTATTTCACGTAACCAGTCCAGTCAAGCGATTACTCTCTATATAATACGCATACATTCATTTACAAATTAGTATTCACGCGGGTTACTACCGCTAATTCGCCTCATCAGTACTCGAGATTGTGTGTTTAAAAAACTGTCGTCTGCACAAATGCAGAACCAGAGACTGTAACACATACTATCGTTTGTTATCGGCATGGTATAAACAGAGGCGGCGGAACCAGGAGACACTGGGGATACATGCCACTCCACATTTTTCGCGACATGTTGCGCGGTAACGCAATGAATTGAAATGGGCACACACAAATGTGTCAAGTTTACAGCTATTCCTGTAATATATTATTTTCAAATCCAAACAACATTGGGCCAAAGAATCCCACCATCGGTCGCTTCATTCCATTTCTTCGACTTCAACCTTCGGGTTGAAAGATGGTTGAAGTAGAAGAAATGGACGGGGCAGTGGCCACGCCGTCCACTCTTCGGATTGGAAGATGGTTGAAGTAGAAGAAATGGACAGGACAGTGACCACACCGCGGCATCCTCATCAAAACGAGAGATTATTATGTCATTGTATATTTACCGATATACGATTGTAACGTTTCTCCCACTGAGGCGAATCATGAGAGCCGTGAAAATGTGTGCCCGTCTCCTTTCACCAAGCTTCCGACGCCTCTGGGTATAACTTTCGGCGACTTCGGCCGCCTATTGGGACATTATAGCACAAGCAACCACTCTTTATTAAAATTAAACTATAAGAATTGAAATGAATTATCTGTGTATTCATTGGAATATGAATGTGGGGTGGACGCGATAAGATTCATACAAATCGCGTCCATACCACATTCATATTCCGATAATGCGAGAGATAATTCAGTTCAATTCTTTTATGTATGCGCTTATTAGAAATTTCGTAAACATGTTAAAGATTGGGGTGGCATACGCCTGGTCCGTTATCGGCCGCGTTCACCACCAGTCTTTTAGGACTAACAAAATGAAAATAAGGAGTGTATTTTTTGTCAGTTGCGATTTCCGCTTGCGGTAGGGGCTTGTAATTCAGTTTGATTAAATTCGTTTTTTTTCAGCTAACATTTGAATAATTTATAAATATTCTTACTTTTATCCTTTATTATTTTACTTTTTCAATATTTTACAGCTTATCCACTGAAACCAAATATATATTACGACGTTCTGGTTCAACATAGGAACACGACAGTAACTCTACACTGTGAAGGAAACGTTGGATTACCACCTGGAAGTCTACAGTGGTATTATCGACCGTCAAAGAAAGACTATTTTCGATTGGTTGATAACCCTCCAAGATCGACATTATCACTAGACAATCAGTTTTGTTCATATAATGCCGTGACGTTTTACAATGTGACCATCAATGAACGTTCTAATGGAGCAGTCTATCGGTGTTCTGTAAATAGTCTGTTTACGTCATCAGCAGATCCGAAATTTTATGATGAAGTTACCGTCAAGTTACCCAGTAAGTGAAATAAAATACATTTTAATTTTATAGTATAAAGAGAAAGAGTTTGTGTGGGTGGGTCTTCTTGTTGACCCGCCTATCGGAAAATTAGTATTGCCAATCGCCGCTCATCGAAAAATCATCACATGTTCTGCTATTAATATTTATTAACTCAAAGCCTTGACATCTCGACATCGTTTATTGGGAAGCCCTCCCTCCCTTCAGCTCACTTAAATCGACTATATGTTTCAATGTACTTTATATCATGCTGAATTCTTAACTGATTGAGGGCTAGATTATTTTTGGTGGTCTAACATTGTTATTCAAAATTTGTTTTATTACATATTATTGGAGAGTGCCCACAGGCACTCTCCAATAATTTGTAATAAAACAAATTTATATAAACACAATATCATCTGCGTTTAACTGAATATGAAATCATGAGCAATGAAAATTTTGGGTTTTGCTCTGGTACCCTCATTGTTTTGAAAGCCCTGATAGTGGCTTTAGCACTCAACCAGTTAATCAATTTTGTTTACATGAAGAAATAATGCCAACCCTTGACATTATCAACAAGAAAGAAGGAACGGGAAATTTATTGTGCTTATCCAACAATTTCCTTAGGTGGAACTGTCGGTGGACCACAGAAAAAAATTGAAACTGCACTGCAAAATTTAGAAAATAGATGGCCCTGAGAGCTCAAGATAACACAATTTATGCACTATTTCTGAAAACAATTTCTCCTGAGGAGGCCCTTCTGATCCCTAAATATTGGGGACACGCTCCCAAACTAAATGTTCTGGACGTTCCAGTGTGCCTGCAACATGTTTGGTTAGTAACCCTGTGGTAAGATTTTACCTCCCCACCCGATACATCTGGCGCACTAGCTTCCACCCTGCAGCAGGTATTATATTTAAAACCACCCTCAGCTTACGTGGCTACTTTCCTATACAGAAATGAAATGTGTTGGTTAAAGATTTGATGGTTGTACTTGCATTCTACACGTACGAATCTGCACTGAATCCTTTGCGTTGTGTCTCTATGTAAGCTACTTTACACAATCACCTGTTCAAATTCCAGAACAGCGGCTAATTGTGCGAAAACCTGCGGCGTAGTGATGATACGCGAGCAAATAGCCCATTTGTTTTGTTTCAGAGTAACGTTTAAGCCCTGTTGGTGAGTTAGGAAGTCTACCAGTGACTTTCAGATCTTATCCCCACCAACAAGACTGTCATGTACGATAGTCCATCAGTTAAAGCTATTGTGCCAGGCAGAGAATGGGTGGATTGAACCATGGTAGACACTTTTCGTCAGTGGAAGAGATCTACAGGAAAGTTAGCTCCCCTGAAGTTTCAAAAGTTTTTAGTAAATTTGACAATAAGGTTGTGAGAATTTCATATATAAAATGTTAGCGACCTTGTATGTACGATGCACGCATTATTTCACAAAGTGTAGGCATTTTTTCTGTAGAGCGATATAAAAATACGAAAGCAAAACAAGGAGCCAAATGGATAGTTAGTTGGTTGCTCCTATTTAGCTTGCCATAGAATAGTCAAGTTTCGTTTATTAAAAGTAGGGAAAGGGTAACTTCACTTTATTTTCTAATTTCATACAGTACGTGGAGAGTGTATTATCACTAAATCACCCGCAGAGTGGAGATTCCACCCAAGCAATAATTGCAAATTTGTTGCAAAGCATAACCAGCACAAGCAAAGTTTCAGCCAATGGACCTCCGGGTTAAACCCGGAGGTCCATTGGTTGAAACATTGCTTGTGTTTTTGTCGATATGTACAAAATTTGAAAGTTATAGCTTGGGTGATATCCCCACTCCGCGGGTGATTTAGTTACAATCCACTCTCCACGCACTGTAGATGTTTTCTCCACAATTACATGCTTCTTAACATTTTACCTAACGAATCGCCCGCATCCACCCGCGTAATATGCAAATTCAGCAGTTGGAAAAATATTATTTTTCAAAATAATTCAACAAAACCATATCATGAGACCCCTCTTGGAAGGAACACGTCGAGCTCGCTCCTGCGAAGGGTCACATGATATGGTTTAGTTGAAATGTTTTGAACATTTTGTAAAAATGATATTTAAAATAATAAATTTTGATATCGTCTGCGTTGGGTGAAGGGTTAACTGGACCTTCCTCGGCTTCTAATAATCTCAAGGGAGATAACTTTATAGAAAGTCAAAGAACATATGCCATTGCTATTCAATTGATCATGACTCCCATCTGTGCAATCCCGACAAAATATCTCGCCTAAGGACACAACGCAGATTACACAGGTCAGTATCGCATCGCTGACCTTTCGATCTGAAGTCCAACCAACGAGCTGTCGCCCCCCCCCCCCCCCCAAGGTCTAGTAGTGCAGGTGAGTGAAAATTCGTTCACACTATTGCTGTTAGGACCAAAGGTAGATGAACAAACGGGCATTCACCCAATTTGTATCCAGCTGAAAATATTTTTGGAAAAGAAGTTTTGGCTGATTAATGTTCAAGATAAATTATCACCGACACACTCACTACCAATAACATTTAACAGTACGGGTATTTTTGTGGTCACGTTGAAAATTTCAACCACAGGTCATCAAGGCCAAAGGTGCCGTATAAAAGATCTGGAAAACTAAACACGAAATTAAATAGGGATATTTAAGGTTTGCACTAGATGTGTTGTTCCAGGAATTTTTCTTAGGAGCAAGGACGTGATGGGTTGACCACTAGTAGGAGGGGGCATTTTTACATTATATACTCATATTAACCACGTATAGAAAGACCAGAGGGGAGTGGCAAGTGGGAGTGGCATTGCTCTTTATTCCGAAACCCCACCCCGTTGTTTGATTCGATGGGTAAAAGTATAATGTCATTGCTGTAACAAATGCTATAATTAATCGAATTATAAGCCTTTTCGTGATTTGGTGGACAATGTGGCTCTTAGTTGCGTCACTTGCTATCTGAAACTCTTGCAATGCGTCCTGTGTATTTCCAGTGGGGCTCGTTTAGTCTGCCCTCCCCCAACTCATATTTTCGAAAACAGATTACGGCTCACGTGCTCCTGGGTGGAACACGAAGGCCTTTTGAATGAAATATTGCTCGTGCTTCCATTTTTTTTTTTTTTTTTTTTTTTAATTTGTTTCTTTTTTACTTTTGTTTTGATAATTCTGGTGGTAGTGTCTGGGTAAAAAACACAACTCTGTATAATTCGGTCTCCGCAGAATCTGCGTCCATGATCAAAATCCCCTTCCACCATTGTGCAGGTGCTAGTGCGACAGCTGATCCCTTACCCACTCGACGCTAGTGGTATATTCCATGCCAGTTAGAGGCAATCAACTGGTAGAGTCCATATTCGTTACTTGGGGAAAAAACAATCAATGTTTTCAACTTGCAGCCCACCAGGGCTGCACGTTGAAAATCTTGACTGGCCTACCACACATATTCACTGAGCAAGTATCTACTTTACGAATATTTGTCTTATCGCGACCCTGGGCCGGAAAAGCGGCCGCTCGGATTCAATGAGTTAAATGTGGTACTCTGTCTTTAGCATGTTTTCAGCCAAAAGTCCATGGTCTCAGACTTGTAGGGCGACAGCGTTATTGACTGTACAAGATAACCCTTGATTGCGCTGATGAAATTTTATCCAATAAAATTAGATAATGCTGGAACAAAATCAATGTGTTGCATAACAGCATTGCATCAACTCAAAGAAAAATCGTCAATAAGGCCTAAAAAAGTTAAAAAAATCTGTTTCTAAGGCCCTTCTGCAATGTCCATTTGGCTGCCGCATGCTCTCTTTTTTATAAACAATGAAAACTTAAAAAAATAATAATTAAATGGTTTTGTCTGATATTTTACCCAAGTTAATAATTGATAAATGTGTCCCTTGAGTGCGACAAGGCTTTGCAATGCTTTAGCATTACAAAGCCTTCTTGCACTCGAGGGACGAAATACATCATCATGGTATTTTGCAGATTATGAGGCTTAAAACATAAATCAAACCAAGAACATGAAGTTTTGATGGCAAATACATAATTACAAACATAAAATAAAAAACTGCTCGCCCACATGCTATTTTACAAACAAAAATGGCCCGCGAAACAGAAAATCTACTTTGTAGGGCCTACTGGTCTGTGTCAACACTATGTCTACTTCACGGAACGGACCAAACTACTGTGTTTGAAAGTGTAACCCTTTATAATTTCCAGTAAATGTTTCATCTGATTTACTTTTTGTTGTTGATTATACAGTTTGTTAGTAATTAAAATGGTATTTTTTCGCTATCAGTTAATTCCATACTGGGAGAGAGGAAGCAAATATACGGCACTGTCCACAGCCGGGGTCACCTCGTGTCGGACAGTTTGGGATGGGGGAAACCTCAGTACCTAAAGAGAAAAATCGAGCAGCGGTAATTCCCCAACGTACTACAGTGCACCATCGACCTGCAGAACGCCTCAGTACACAGTGCCACCTTGCCTCCACTTGCTGCAGTCGGGATTAAATGTCTAAATTAGTGTTTTTCTTTACAAAACAAGAGTATTTTTGCTCATGTGATGGATCACCGATACGTTTGTTTTCAAAATTTAACCCTTTACCCAACACAATGTCCACATTTGAATAGCTCTATTCACAAAAGCGTCATTCAAATTATGTTATTCTGGTCTCAAAACATAGCTTACGGTACCTTTTTGGAAAGATCTGGGCATGCTCGTTCCAATGAGAAGCCAAAGGCTATTTTTGAGGTCCCCAAACGCAAAACAATAATTATTTGAAAAGTAAGTTGTTGTTTTCGCAAATGCTGTCTCTTATGCGTGTTTGGTAAAAACGTTAATGCATATTTGAGCGTTTCATATTTTCATCTAACTGAAGATCAAAGCGCTTGGATGCCTTGACGTATCTTCTTTAAAGCTCTGAATGAAACGTCTTGAAAACGTCATCTGTGAGTATTAAACATTACTAGAAACATGGTTAGTGGATATTAGCTCTGTATTTTTGCAATTTTCTACAGAAACGGTTGCCAAGAAAAATGTACTTAGACTACAGCATTTTATATAACCTTGTTAGAATTTTGTCTTCTCGAGATGAATACTTTATACAACTAATCACTCTCTTTTCAGCATTGCCTATAGCTACACAGACTCCGAACTGGTCACATAAGTATATTGCTGAAGGTACTAAAAATGAAGAAGGTAATAGAAGTATTATAGTCAATTGCATTACGCGACACACTGAAACTGCACTGACACGGAAATATGCAACACACCTATCATTTTTAAATTGCCCGAATTCCGAAGTGTTCGGGAAGGAATCCGATTATCTTTCATGCTCAATGGTTGATTTGATCTCCTCCGGGATGTGCGTCAAACGTCTCCTGTTTATATTTCCATGGACTACAGACAAAATGCCGATTATAAAGCAAATGGACTGGTTGCGTCGATATTTGCAAAACATGTCTCCTTTTTAAATTGCCGTAGACCACCGAAGAGTACCAAAAGTACGCCGATTATATTGCAAAGGAGTTTAACCCATTCAACTCGCTGTGTATAAATGTTTGTGTAACGCCAGGCCGAAACCAATAGGGGTGCAGGGGGTGGGGGGGGGGGGGGGGGGGGTACCGCCTCCATGACAGTCTCCGTCGGTAATTTTCAATGGCCGTGGGAAAGAAATTCTGACCGTCAAAACCTAGTCGTACGGATGCCCATTTCTGATAGATTCGCCCGATCGTTCGACAATATTCCGAATATTGCCGAAAGATCCAGAAAATCTGTCGGAAATGAACATCGGTACGACATTATATTCCTCTTGTGCATAACAGTCTAGCTACAAAACTCCCGATTCCTCGCTCATTCTCAGAGGCACCGAAAAACAACCTTATCTTAACCATGCCCTATTGAGCTGCTAGAAAAGCCGGATATCGTCAGCCAAGATACTCTAGAATCGTTCTCAGAGGCTTGTCTTTTACTTTTAGCTTCGGCATACAGCTGCCGCTTCGCCGCCTCCCCCCCCCCCCCCTATGTCGGGTGAGTTTAATGCTCCTAACTTCGGGACTGTTTAAAGCAAAATTTGGCAGACAGGAGGGTCAGTGAATAAGTTAATCCCACAGCCCTTTTGATGATATATATTTGATCCCATAAATCTGATATCTTTCCCTACCATTAAACTCGCTTTAAAAATGGTAAAGCGAGAGCAATCAAAAATATTCTGGAAGAAAATGCAGGTGTTCCCAATTGTATTATTGCGTCGAATGTTCGTCTTGACCGCTGGTCATCTCTTTCTATTTGGTACTCAACGCATCGAAACATTATGGCGTTTGAGTTTTGAACTGTTGTTTCAGCAAAGTTTTGTTATTGAATAAACCAAGATATCTGAGTCATTTGGGGATTATTTTGGGGAGTAGAAGTTCTGCCAAATAGAGCATTATTTTAACCATTTGGGCCCTGATGGTATTTCTCATGTCAAATCAAGAACATCAGTTGGAAAGGACAATATTCATTATTTGGGGGTAGACTAATTAATATTAGGGCTGCACGTTGAAAATATTGATTGATCTATCCAACAGATTCTCTGAGCAGTCAGTTTGTTTACGATATTACGGTGTACCGTGCTCTAGAACAGAAATGGCGACCTCTCTGTTCAAAAGTATTAACAACGTAATTTGAGGCTTTATGGGTAGCGTTGCTAGTTTGTCGGTTCATTTTTTCAGCAGTTATCGGAATTTTTGTCACCATCAAGACTTCCAGTCCGCTGGACAGCCGATTTTCCTTCGAGCAAAAATTATGCAAACCGTGTATAAAAAAATTACAAATATTGAGATTTGGATGGCGATTTGTGTGCATAGCGCTGGTCGCTTATGGCTAATACGTTACGTAATGATTAAATGTTACATAAGAAACCAAACAAATAGAAAGTCGATATTAGAATAATTTATTGGATGCGATTTGTAATTCCATTCACATCAGCTGTATAAGATCAAAGAGGGATAACTCTAAATTCATTGCAAAAATCACTTGCAATGAGATGGAAACCCAACGACATTGTGCAAAAGCTTAGCAATCAATATCTCGTGTGTACGCATTCATCTGGAGTCATCGCATCATCAATTGATTTTTTCTCGAGTTTCACACAGAAATACTGGGAAATACCTCTTTCAGTTAAAAGTTTCATTTCTTACAATATGTGTATATGTATACTTCTACTCAATAATTCATTTATTTATTTATTGGTGTTTCTGCACAATGGCCAATCATGACCACGACAGTTTTACTGGTTGAAGAAGCCGGTGTACCCTTAGAGAACCATCGAGCAACGGCGCGCAACTGTCAGCTCCCCAACATACTAACTCTACACAAGCAGGGTTAGCATTGGTTGAATACGAGTGCACCATCGGCGTGCATTACGCCTTAGTACAGAGTGTCCCCGTGCCCCACATGGGCAATGGATGAAGTGTCTTGCCCAAAGACACATTGGGGTTGCCTCAGGTGGGGTTCGAACCGAAGACCTCTCGGCGTCCAGCCTGGACCTCTACCCATGGAGCCACCGCACCCCCTACTCAATAATTGCTTGTGTTCAGAATTTGTCACAGAACCATACTGGAAATTTATCTCAAAAACAGTCGAGTAACCACAAAAGGATTTATAATATTTTCTTTGTTCCTACGAGTTGTATACCTTCTTGGCTGATCTCCCGGGGGAGGGGGGGCACTTCCCAATAAATTGTGACAGCGGCTAGACTCATTAACTGGTAGACTACAAATATTAGTTTTAGTTGACAGAGTTTGTGTACAGTTTCAGGATTTTATGATTTTGCACAATTTACTAGAGCTTGCCTTTCAGTATTCCCCAATAACTGTAACAAGTAAATTCACATCAACAGGTTATCTTTGATTCTGAGGAAACACACGGTACATCCACATGAAGCGAAACTTTATTAACTGGTAGAGTGCTAGAAGTCACTATCAGGGCTTTAGTATGAAGAGTAGGTACACCAGCCTAAAGGTGTCGTATTCTGTGGAAGTGCTTCATATTATCTTAGAAGTGAAATTACTAAGTCTATATGGGTTTGCCTTGTTACAATTTATGGGAGAGTGCCCCTTGGCACTCTCCCATAAATTGTAACAAGGCAAAGACACATGAACAAATTTTGATGACCAAAAATAACTTAGCACTCTACCAGTTAACTGCCGCATCTTTTTTTCTCGACCAAACTATGGATTTCTGACACAACCATTAAATAGAGAACAATTGGGATTAATATTATTTTTTTCTCGCGTTTCGAAGAATAGCGAGAAAAATTTGTATTGTAGTTTCGACAATGTTGGAATATTGTGTGTGAATGGTTAACAGTAGCGAGATGATGTCCTGAAAGGGCACGGGATAATTGAGGTATTTGATACGGGTTAGTGCTGACGTCACAAAGGTGATCGTCTGGTTTGACTGCCATTCTAGCTGTCCATATCGGAGTGGCTGGACTGAAATTTAGATCTAAAATTTCCCATTTAGCGTTATTTCTATCAGTTCATCGATTGTAAAGGACGGAAGTTGGCGTCCTGTAAATATAGGTCGACTTTACATTGCTCCGACAACAGGTTTTCAGAGGATTTTGCCTTATTAGTTTTATCTCTGTTTTTTTCCTGGGCGGTAGGGTTGACCCAATATATATTTACTTATGTCCAAGCACAAATGGTTGTATAACAGTTGTGTTGTGTAACAAGAGATAGGATTAAATGTTTAACAAAATACTATTATTGAAATGTAATAAATGCCAGTCACGCCAACCGACTCTAGCGTGCATGCGGCTAGTTGCAGATTTTTTTCTTAAATTCTTTCCAAAATGGAGTTCATGCAATACTATATTCTTTGTGTTATCCTCCAACTCATTTCAGCTGGTATCCCTCGCCGTTCCCATGGTGACATTCACATTTTGATATGTACTGAACAAGAAGTAGAGCTGTCATTGTTTGATATTCTCAGAAACAAAAATCTACAATACACAACGCCATGGGTTGACATATAGGTATTGCGAGTAATTGGACAGTGGTAATTATTCCATATTTAGCCATTTGATGTCAAAATATCGAAATTATAATTAGGAATGTTTCTCATAATATTACCTGGAAATTAACCACTTCAGTCTTGTTTGACTGAATTGCTCAAACTCCTGGTTGCCTTCTGACAAAAAGCTTGAACATTTGTGATTTCGACATTTGTGTGCAGAATATTAATATTCAAGTGTTCTACATTTTCATAAGCGGAGTCCAAGACATCGAAAAACACATTTTCTACTGAATATGGTCATACATGTATGTAGTATCCACACACGTGACTTTGGATACATTCCGAATATTCAGTCTTAATTACGAGAAAGTCGCCTACAGAGAATTTACAAAAAAGGAGGAACAATACATTCACTTCAGTTGTTTAATACCCATTACCCTGACTCGAATGGCAGATGGAGAAGGTCCAATTGAGAAGATGTAATTTTGGAGAAAACTCCCGTAAAATCACAGTAGAAAATACGTCAAGTTTCGTCTGCCACTGTTAATGAACGAAAAACAACAGACAGCCCCCACAGCCTCTCTCTCTCTTTCCATGAGGAATTATTCTTAAATCCGTTACCAGTTAAATCTATTCATGCTTTCCATTTTTCGATTTGATCATCTTATCACCGATATCGAAATAACCTTTTCAACAGTTTAAAGATGATTTAAAACCATGATAACGGTCAATTTCCACCTTTACTGTCATACAAACACAACTTAGTTGGTTAACCTTTTGAACATTGATTTGTTGGTTTGCTTAGTGGGGTTTGATGGCACTTTTAACAGCCAGGGTCTTGTCATGCCGGACAGTTTTTCGGGTGGGGGAAGCCGGTGTACCCGGGAGAACCAGCGAAACATAAATATAATGTGCGCAAACAGGGTTAACATCGACTGAAGGCACATGTACCACTGTGACGCAGTCGTGCCTTAATATACAGCACCACTGTGCTCTTACATGGGCAGTCGGGATGAAGAGTATTTTGCCCAACGACATAACGCTGACGATGCCGGTAAGGATCGAACTGACGACCTTTGAATCTCAAGTCCGGTGCTGAAACAACTGAATTACCACACCCCTTTTTGCACATTAAAATTATGAATGTTATCGCCCTAAAGAAATTCATTCAGTCAAGTTGGCGAATCTATTTTGCATTCATATGAATGGTTCAGTAATATATTAATCCTACAGCCCTGTTGGACTGTAGGATCAAATTATTGCTGATCCTCCTTACCAATCGGGAGTGCGGTGGCTCATTGGGTACTGCATTGGACTTCAAGCCGATATGTCCTGGGTCCGATTCCGACCAGGGGCAGCTGCGTTTTGTGCCTGGACATGGCATTTAACCCCGATCGCCCACATGGCGGCACGGTAGCGCTGTGTACTGAGACGTACAGCACGTCGATGGTGCACTTGTCTTCAACCAACGTTAATACCTGCTTGGTGGTTCTCTCTGTGTACTCTGGCTTCCTCCACAACGTAAAACTGTCTGACACACGTTGACCATGGCTGTCAAGTGTCCTTAAATAAATAAATAAATAAATAAATAAATAAATAAATCTCATCGATCCTTTGTGTATTGTGTCATCTTCCCGTCGAATTTTACTGTTTTCTTTACGCACAAATTATGTATAACCGATTGAAATGGTTAATCTTATTTTCTAAATCATTATTTTTCCTCATTTTCAGAACCAATACCCGGTGATTCAGCGGCAAATACAGTTGTTCAGGGAAAGTTTACAGTGTGTATGGCATTATTACTACTTATAACTCTACAGAAATGCTGCAGACTGCTGTGAACATTTTGTGCTCATTCTTGTCCTCACATATTTCAAATTTTTCATTAATATTTGAGATCATGTACATCAACAAATTGTATGAATTCAAAAAACAAACACTCCAACAATGGTCACACACATTTCTACATAAGTATGACGGGAGGCTACCATTGTGTCAATCCAACTGTGGAAATCCTCGGGAAACTGTAGCTGTCAGATATTAGGCCTTGAAACACAGATTGTTTATGTTCATCAACAAATGGTATGAATTCGAAAACAAACACTCCAACCATGGTCACACACATTTCTACTTAAGTATGACGGGGGGCTATCATTGTGTCAATCCAACTATGGAAATCCTCGGGAAACTGTAGCTATCAGATATTAGGCCTTGAAACAAAGATTGGTTATGTTCTTGTGAAATCAATGAGCAGTTTGTCTACAATCTCCGCAATCACCACCATTAGATGGATATTTTATGCTTCTTTTCCCCAAGTGCATACATGTTGGCATAGTAGAGTATATCTTTATATATAAATGCGAATGTCTGTATCTATCTCTCTCTATCTTTGTTCCGGGTGAACTCCTCCGTTTCTCGACCAATCGATCTCAAATTTTGGACACGGGGGTAATTCGTCCCTGTTAGTAACATGGGATGGGTGCGGTGCCCATGCGAGGTGACCTTGACCTTGAAATTGATGACCTTGTCCTTTTATTTCGAAAACGGCTGGGTCGTTCGGGCTAAAATTTCATATGTGCGGGTATATTGGCCCATCGATCATTTTAACTTTATCGGGGTGTCCGTGCGGTGCGACCTTGACCTTCAAACTGGTGACCTTGATATATTCATCCGTTTCTCGACCGATCTGATATAACCATCTTCTCCCGTGCAACGCCTGGTATTCACCCGCTAGTTACTTATATTTGCCAGTGACAAACACAATTTTATTCCAGACACTCCCAGTCACGGCTGACAAATTTCGTCGTTGGAAGATATTTACAGGAATATTAGCTTCCCTTAATTTTCAAGAGATGTCAGTTCTTATTTTTAATGGGTTTTAAAAGGGAACAAGAAAACGTTTTGTGCAAGCAAAAGCGCGTGAGAAAATGCACATGACACACTCTTATTTCGTGCATGTATCAAGCAATCTCTTCGTATTAGAACTTGGGCTGCACGGTATATCGATAAACCGATATATACCGGTATTCAAACCAATATCGATTGAATACCGGTGTAATTACAAAAATATCGGTTTATCGTCATTATTTATTTACCCACAATTTAATTTTCAAGATGTCTTGAGTTTTTTAACTGTAGCTCCGAATGAATAATATTATCCCTTTATCCAAGGAATCGTCTGCTTTTACCCACGTAATATACAAATTCTGTTGTTCAAAATATTATTTTCAAAAATTTTAACACATCTATATCATGTGACCTCTCATGGGAACGAGCTCGTTGAGCTCGTTCCAATGAGGTGTCACATGATATTGTTTTGTAGAATTGGGGGGGGGGGGGAGGAATATGATAAATTAATTTTTAAAATAATAAATTTCAATATCGTCTGCGTTGGGTAAATGTTTTTTCGAACCGCATCATCAAGGCATGCTGATTCGTTCCGACTGTGATTCCTCAAGTCTCGCTTGTGGTACCTGTGTTCATATATTTGAACAGTTTTCGATATACCGGTATACCGTGGTATTTTTTTTGAATACCGATACCGGTATTCAGTTTTGAATATCGTGCAGCCCTAATTAGAACATAAAAAAGAAACATTCTCTTCACTAAAAGAAGATGAATACCACATATCAAAGCATTGTGACTGATGGTTAACACAATAAGTATTTTCAAATAAAGTCAGGTTTATTGAAAAGGGTTCCAAACTATGGCGGGTTAATGTCTCCATTCGATAACACTTGAACCCTCCCCCCCCCCCCCCCTCCACCACACACACTCTCTAAAAATATGTTTTCTGAACAAATTGTTCAGGTACGAAACTCGACTTGGGACGAAACGCCCGAGCCGAGATGGTTTTGAGAAGCAAAGCCCCGGCACGATCACCAAGTATTCGTCCCCTGAGTTCCAATGTTTTCTATGTGCCAGTAGGCACATAGAACACATTGGAACCCAGGGTACGTATTGTCAGTGGTAGTTCTCGAAAATTAAAGCTTATTGGACAAGCGGATGTCTACACTTTGGGGGTTAAGATCTCCATGCGAAAAAAAGCTCGGAAAACTACCTCGCACCCTTCCACAAATAACAATACAGAATGCATACATGTGGGCTACAAACATATGGCAAATTGGGGGAAAATTCACGAAGACATGTCATCTAATATAATCCAGGGTGGATGTATCATAACAAAATGATTTTAGAACGTACTTCTAATGTGGAAATACGCAATTTTAAATCTAAGTCTTCGCATTGGTGACAATGAGATTACGTCGCAGAACACACCAAGCTGAATTTTTCGCGCACTGGCCGAGTTATTACATCAAATAGATTGTTTTGATCTGTATTTCTTTCGAATCCTGCATTTTTACGAGAAAACCGTGACTTACTAAAAGGAATCAACCCATATGACACCGCGTTTCCTTCTGAAAATGTCGATGGGATTTCTGGATGGAATGTATTGCAGACATGGTTGCAAAATACTGAAGTGCGTTATAAAATCAAAAAGGTTTATGGCAGCTTATTATGTTTGCTCAATATAGAAACATTTTAAGTAAAAGGAATATAATAGAACAAGTGAAAACGAGAAGTAATAACGAATTCCGCATATTAGTGGACCCACTACGTGTATATACGGTTCCATTTTTCTGGTTTTCCAAGCCAACTAAATCGACCTGAGAATTTAGACTGCTTGATCTGAGGCAATTATCCTCCCAATGCACACGCGCGCAGGCTAAATAATAGTCAACCGTTCAAACTAACCGGGAAAAAACTATAAACATCCAGCTTCCGTGTTTTATACAGCTCTTCAGGAAAATGCCGGAAGCTTGTGAAATGATGCATTTCGAAATACCAATTTTTATATGAAATTCCTAAACTCTGAGAGTGAAAACTTCAGAAACAAATAAGGGGAGTTTCCTGTAAATCTCTTCCAATGAAGAAAATTGTCAGCCACGGAAACTATTTTCTCTCAGGTATCATGTAAACGGTGAGTATGTGGTCAGTTTTCGAAGAAATAAGCTGTAATGGGTTCGCTTGACTGGTTCGCTACCAGACACCTCTTGAACCGTACCGGATAATGTTGGTATGAACATGTAGATTCAAATTCCGTTGGTATTATTTATATTCATTTGAACAAAAAAAATGTTCTTAAAGACATATTTTATTACTGCCAATTGGATAGTTCCTGTCAGCACACTCCAATAAATTGTCATCCAACAATTATAATGACAAATGCCGCCTATAAGGTTTAATCTGCCATGCTAGGTGCGGCAACATAATTACTTCAGATAAACTTAATTTGTAACAAAATACAATTTCTTTTGTTTGTATTCTAGTAAAGCAAATCAGCCAAACATCCCTGGCTTATATCGTCATGGAAACCGAATTTCGACAAGGTTATCTCCTTTGCTTTTATAGACCCAGTGCAGGTCCAATTGAGAAGCAAATACTTTTTGAAAAAAAAACACCCATGACATCAGTAGAAAATAAAGTTAAGTTTCCTATTTATATCTTTAATAAACGAAAACAACAGACAGCTCTTTAATTCGCCATTAAAACTATCTATTAGTAGAACACCTACCAATCCATAGTAAAGACGATTTTGGCTCTTTGCTTAGCGAAAGTGTTTTACAGTAATTTGCGGTTTTTTTATTGATTCTGGGAAAAGAATTAGCAAATCTCACCTCCTGGACTTTTATATTAATTGAAAAGACAATGTCTGTTTTATATGTCACGATGCTCACGTTGTTGATATAATGAACAGACAAAAGGGTAAAGAACACCAACAGATGGTGAAAACCCCGTTCACACTTTTTTTTAAATGGGTTTCAGCCAAGAATAATAGTCAAACGTTCAAACTGATTGGGAAGAAAGTGTAAAAAGCCTTTTTCTGTATTTTTATACTGCACCACATGGAAATACCTGAAGTTTGTGAAGTGATGCGCACATCGATGGTACGCAGTCGCTAACATTTCGACATTTTAGTTTTTATATGAATTTTCCATCCCCTTAGTGTTAACTTTACAGAAAGCACTAGGAAATTAAGGAGAGCTAACTTTACTGTATATCTCTTACAGTGGCGAAAATTGTAAACCATGATGAAACGACATCAGTTTTGGAAAGCCATTGTATTCATCAAGATGGATTTTCAGCTTATGGTGACCAATGACCTCCCTTGTACTTTTCGATCACTTCTCACTATATTCATAATATATTTGTACAAAGGTATGAAAGAAAGACTTTCATTCATCGCACTGATAATTAAGGGTGCTTCTACACGCATGCATGACATTTAACACAGATTTTTTGTTGTTGCTGGAATGTGCCTGCATAATAAAGTCCCAGGAATCTGAAATTTCGGGTCGAATCGAATCTCAAATCCAATCGGACAGAGAATTTCAAATGGGACCTAATATCGAATCGAATCCAACCGCTTTTCAAGTTGATATAACACCATCTTTCCAAATTCAGTGTTGTTTTCAACGGCAACACGTCTGTTTGTGTAACTCAATCAAAACCGTGGGATATCCCTCTGACAGTATCAAAGTAGTTTCGGATGCGGAACCTCCTTGAATTCTTCCTCTGTCATCAGATCTACTATACAGCAGACCTGATGATAGATGAAGAGTTCAAAAGGAGACACATGGAAGAATTTTGAGAGCATCTCGACAATTCAAAAAAAGTCCTGATAAGCGCCAATGATCGGGATGAATTCCAGTCGAATCAAATCGAACTGCGAACCTTCGCATGGAAGTAGTTAGTAATCTAGACTGACTTGTCACTGATAGCTACAATGCAGTCGACGTAGGCTGGTCGAAAGCCATGCGCGAGCAGTGATGTACACGCATGCATTTACTAGGTAATAAAAATCATCAGCAGCAAAATTTTAATTAATGAAGCACTGGAGTGTACCCGGTGCTTCATTAATTCAATTTTTGATGATTGTTCCTATAATTATGGCAGGAAGTGGAGAAGACAGCCCAGGACAAGATCAGATGGAGGGAGTTTGTTCGTGGCCTGTGTTGCGTCGGGGAATTAAAAGGCATAAGTCCGGTGAGGTGATTCAATTCCTATAATTAGTGTTTGGAATCTAATATTATTGCGTTCGTGGAAATATTGCCCGTCAGTGAAAAGTGACCAGTCCACGACGGCCGTACTATAATTCACTCCCGATATTCTGGTTTTCGTTACCCATAAAACTACCCCATACGATATGACTCGGGGTGAAGTGTGTTTAAACACCCAAAAAAGCAAACAAACAGCAGCTACAACTGCAATAATGATAAAATAGAAATACTATTCATTAACCCTTTACCCAGCGAATCGCCCGCATCCGCCCGCGTAATTTGCAAATTCAGCAGCTGAAACAATATTATTTTTCGGAAAATTTCAGCAAAACCATATCATGTGACCCCTCATTGGAACGAGCTCGTCGAGCTCGTTCCAATGAGGGGCCACATGATATGGTTTTGTTGAAGTTTTTTGAAAAAAATTAAAAAATAATATTTAAAATAATAAATTTTGATTTCGTCTGCGTTGGGTAAAGGATTAATGCGTATATATCAAAATTTCTATTTGCGAACGAGTGGTAAGTTGGAGAAAGTGATATTCTTGCCAGTTTTGGGGGGAAAGCAATCTCCATTCACCTCCTGATTGCCGTATATGACATGACTCTGGTTGTTGTAAGTGACCTTTTATCAAATACACAAACAAAAAAAAGAGGATGTACTCCGAACTTTGCATTTGCTGGAGCGTTCACATGTTGTGACCATATTCTATCACATCAAGCAAGAGCGGGAAAATCGTCAGCATGATACCATATTACCACACAGCGCCATCACACCACTCGAAAGGTGGTGAAGTATACTGTTCAAGGCCAGATCAAATAGAGTCTAGTACGTTATCCATGGGGCTGCAGTAGTATTATAGCAACGGCAGTGGTGTGTGGGTTATCTGCCGAAAATAGCATTACAGTTGGCAAGGTGGGTAACGGTGCATCACATGCGCTTGTCATAAACTTTGCCAAACTTGTCATGTTTGTGTAACAGGTAAAGAACACATTTCATATGTAAGCATTTCCCAAACACACGAGGATATTATATGAAACCCGTCGACTTTGTCAGATTTTATGTAGTCCTGTGGAAGCACCCATAGATCAGCACTATACACTTTCCCTCTCAAAATGATCTCGGCGTTTCTTTAAGCTTTAAGTTAAGCTTTAAGAACTTGTTCATTCATTTTAATTGTTTGTTTTTTTTTTTTTTGCATTTATGGATGCATTTATCTGAGTGTCTATCACCACGTCCATTTTTGCTTTTTCACGAGTTTACTAGCGGCCCAGATTGTACATGGCATATTCATTGAACGTTATACCTGTATATGTTCTGAAACAACCTTAGTTTAGATCCCCTTTTCCGTTCTATAATCCTGGTTAGCAACCCTCAGAAATTGCCACATGCAAAGTTGGACCGAAAAAGAGTTGATGAGACTACTATCGAAGTTTTGTATCTTTAAACCGTTAATCTTAACACAACCAGAGACGACCCTTGCAAGTTTGTTCCTGAAATAATTGGAAACTTATATTATATGATCGCTTGACAGGACTGGTCACGTGAAATAATTCACGAGAGGCGAGGGACGTTGTACAAACACGAGTGCGCGAATGCGCACGAGTGTTTTACAATATAGTCCCTCGCCTCGAATGAATTATTTCACGTAACCAGCCCTGTCAAGCGATTACGCTGTTTATTACTTTTCACTGTCAACGATAATTATATTATTTAACCCTTTACCTAACGTAACGTTTTTTCTCAAAAATCGCCAATTAATTTTCATTATTTTTTGTCTCGAAAACATAGGTTATGACCCACCATTGGAACGAGCTCGTTGAGCTCGTTCCAATAAGGGGGTCATAACCTATGTTTTGAGACAAAGAATGAAAATGATAGTTATTCAATAATTTTTTTGCAAGTGTCTTTGCTTTTCATTTTACGTAAAGGGTTAACGAAAACAAAAAAAAACAAAACAAAAACAGTGAAGTCCCCATCACAGGCACGGATACATGACACAATTGTTGATTGCATAATTCACTTGTGAAATTATCGTTCATAATTAAACCCGGAAATCCCAGTAAATCACACTTTGGAAAGTAATATGCAATTCTGTTAATATGTGATTCTGTCAGAAATTAAAGAGCGATAAGTTCGGTGTAACATATAAGGCCCGTAACAACAGGACTTATACAACTAATTTCTGTGAAACGCCTAGGTATTTTGATTCTTTTTAATAGCCGCTGCTATATAAAAATGGGGAGCTCTGGCGAAGCGAGGCCGGTTCTCGTTAGATCACCGAAGTTAAGCAACGTCGAGCCCGGTTAATCCTTGGATAGGTGCCCACTCAGCGATTGATTCGGGTGCTTCCCATAGTAGTGGCTGGTGTGCGATCTGCGAAGTTTCAGTGTGTGACTCTGCGACGTGGAATCACGTGTCAGTTGTAAACGTTGGGAATGTTAACCAGTACTACAGAGTCCTCACCGTACCTAGGTGTAAAATAGGGACCTTGAATGCGTGCCCGTCAGTGGAGCACCGGCAGTATGTTCCGCTGTGGTGAGCCAAGACTGTCATGGAATGAAGAAAGGATGTGCATGCCTATGATACGGGGTAATAATGTAAGTCAGAGAGCACTGTGGTAGATTCTAGACGTTAACATTGCATTATTATTATTGCATTGCATTAACCCTTTACCTAACGTGAAAAGCAGTCGGCACTTGCAAACAAAATTCTTGAATACGAGCTCGTTCCAAAGAGGGGTCATAACCTATGTTTTGAGACAAAAAATGAAAAGAATAATGAAAATTAATTGGCGATTTTTTAGAATAGCTCTGGTCGGTTTTGGCCGTTACGTTGGGTAAAGGGTTAAAAGAAAAGTATCAAAGTAGTGCCTCGGCTTTTCACGGAAGCTCGGTGCAAACGAAACCGAGGTCGCCCCATTTTATCAAAATTTTCAAATCACAAATAGGAAATAATGGCTCAATTGGAACTCCAGTTTTGCACCCGTCGTACCTCCACTGGCTTTGCGACTGTCTTTTGAAAAACATTTTCCCCTTGATTACATGTGCTGTTATCAAAGGACAGGACAGTTACAGAAACTACAATAACATTCAAAATAACTTACAAAATTACTGTAAAATGTTAATCTTTCTGAAGTCTTTTATCGATAAATGAAGCGTAGAAGAGAATTATTTTTGTCATATGTCAAACAAGTGTGACTGCCACTGTGTCCAGCAGTCAGTTTTAACCCTTTATCTATCGCGATAGGCCAACGTCACTTCCCAACACAATTCTTAAATAACTAACTTTTTTTTTTGAGTCAAAAACATTGCTTATGACCCCTCATTGGAACGAGCTCAATGAGCTCGTTCCAATGAGGGGTCACTAACTATGTTTTTAATACAAAAAATGAAAAAAATAATGCAAATTGAATAGCGATTTTTGTGAATAGCGCTGGCCGGTTTTGGCCGTTACGTCGGGAAAAGGGTAAAAATAGCACTCTCGATTGGTTGCATATATTTGTCAAGCCAAAATTGTTCATAATAGACGGACTGTCCGTCTTAGAGAGGAAAGGCAGGAATAATTAGTTCTCCAATCGGACTCACAGTGGAGAGAAACACTCAGGGTTGTGTGCAGAACATATTTGAAAAAAATGGAATGCGAACTGTACAGATGATATGACGATTAACCCGATTAATTAAATTTTAAGTTTCTCCTGGCTAAGCTCTAAAAGGTACAGGTTGATATTTTGACGACAGGGGCTTTATGTATACAGTACACCGCCGTGGACTGGTCGTAATCCACGTGTGGGCAGTGATGTCCAGGCATGCTTTCACCAGGTAATAAAAATCATCATCAGTAAAATTTTAATTAACTGAAGCACCAGTACCCAGTGCTTCATTAATTAGATTTTTGATGATTATTTCTAGAATCTAATATTATTGCGTCCATAGAAATATTGCCAACCCGTGGAAATTTACCAGTCCACGGCTGCGGGTCTGTATAGTTGTTGACTTTTCAGTGGGGTACAAGAGGGGAAATGTTTTTACTGAAATCTAAGGAAATAAAACTATCAATATTTGCGGTTCTCCTGTCTCTAGTAAACCGACCATAGAAATTATTACAACATATGAGTGAATTTTCTAAAAAGTGGTTCATTATAAATTATAACATTTTCACATTTTTTATCATCACGTGGCTTGTGCAATATTTGTGATATTTACTGCTTTGTAATTTAAAAAAAAAATATTAAATGAATTATTTTGTAGTACCGTGTTATAGTTATTTTTCTGCGATCGTATAGTGACATTGAACGCTTTGTATGTGGCGTACAGAGGAGTAGATTTAATTATTTATTTATTAAGGTTTAACTACACATTAACAGCTAAGGTCATATCGAGTCGGTGACAGTTTTACGGGTGAAGGAAGCTGGAGTACCTGGAGAGAACCACCGAGCAACGACGAGCAGCTGCCAGCTCCCCAAACACCGTAACTCAGCACTGCAGCAGAGGCAGGGTTCGATTGGTTAAAGACATGCACACCATCGACATACAGTACGCCTTAGTGCACGGCGTCATCGTGACCACATGTGGACAATCGGTGCTAAGCAGAGGAGTAGGTAGGAATTCCCTGAGTTCAATTAATGATTTGGCTGACTGATGTCGCCACGAACAGCTGTTGTTGGACTTGAATAATAACAGATTAATCGATTAATTACTGTTAATCCACTGGGCTAAGCGGGTCACGAGTCTTTAAAAACCTTTACCCAACGCAGACGATGTCAAAATTTATTATTTTGAATATCAATTTTTGAAATTTTTCAAAACATTTCAACAAAACCATATCATGTAACCCCTCGTTGGAACGAGCTCGACGAGCTCGTTCCAACGAGGGGTCACATGATATGGTTTTGTTGAAATTTTTTTAAAAATAATATTTTTTTCACCTGCAGAGTTTGCATATAACGCGGGCGGATGCGGAAGATTCGTTGGGTAAAGGGTTAAAATGCAGCATTTAGTTTTATAAATACTTCATACCGTCGCGAGTGACTAGCGACGGTATGAAGTATTTAGCAAATTAAATTCTGCCTTTCGCCTTTTTGAAGAAAAAAACATTGCCTCATCACCACTCGCTCACAATTAACGTTGAAAGTCTGTCCAAACGCTGTTTCTAATACATTATTGACAAACTCACTGGGCTTCAGTGCGTTTTTTTTGTTTGGTTCCTCATCGATCACGCTCTTTTCTGCGGCAATGATGCTCCTTCACATATGAAATAAACGTTTTGGTGCCACAATTTAGCCAATGAAGATTTGTTTTGCCAAATTATATTTTTCAGAACAATTGACTAAATTGCCACTCGACGACATGAATACTGGTAGGCGAAGAAAGTTATAGTTCGCAAGCCAAAAATCTACTTAAACGCTTAACTCAAACATAGCGGCCAAAATCGGCTAGCGTTATTCACAAGAATTACCACTCCATTTTCATTATTGGTTTCATTTTATGTCTCAAAAACATAACTTATGACCCTCATTGGAACGATCTCGTTGAGCTCGTTCCAATGAGGTTTCATAAGCTGTGTTTTTGACGCAAACATTGAGAAAATATATATTATCAAAAATTTTGTTTGCAAGTGTCGTCTGCTTTTCGTATTAGGTCATGTAAGAGTGATATTTCGCTTATCGACCTCCACAATCCAATCATCGACACGTTGTATGAAATATGAGTTTGGTTTTACAGTTTCGTACATCAAAGAAAACTAAAGTTATTGCACGAAAACCAAATACCTGTTTAAAGTAACAGCTTCGTCGACCTGTGACCCATTGAGCCAAAACATAGTCCCATTCACCGGCGCCTTATTTTTATTATAGGTGTATGAATTAATAGCACTGAGCGTAAAAAGACACTCAAGTTATTGCATGGAAACCAAGCCTAGTTAGTAACATTGACCTTGACCTTTGGACCCAAACGTTATCCCAATCGTCGATACCTTATCAAGAATTCTGATGAAGTTGAAGTCTTGTCCGTAAAAGGGAGCTAACGTTATTTAACGAAATAAAAAGTTGATTTATAATAATATTAACCCTGTGCTTTGAGCTATTGATCCCAAGCTGAACTTCAATCACCGCCCCGTTATAGACAATCTATGTTAGATGTATGAGCATTGTGCAAGCAAGGTTACAAGACTTATTATCTGGAAATGTTTGAGGCGGACGAAAAGATGGGTGACCCTACGAGCGTACGAATGAACGGAATGACGAACAGACAAAGTGTTTACTATTTAACGTCCTCCCCATGGAAAAGAGGGTTGGTATAATATGAATTGGCTTGGTCGAGTTTAGCTGAAATTATCATCCGGAACTCGAAAATCATGGGAATGTTAGCCATTAAGGGGCAATAAATCTCCACGGAAATGTCAGACGAGCGTCCCATTCAAATGTGATCTATTTTTCTGCGAATAAGATCATATACCGAACATGACGGGGCTGCGTCAACTGTGACTGTCGAAGTTATCCATCCTTGAATTATTTCGATATGAAAATCGACCTTCGATAAAGTTATATCCCCTGATATTATTAGACGGACGAGCATGCAATTGTTGCTAAAAGGCCTTTGACATCAATATAAAATAACGCTAAGTGTCATTTTGTTACTTTTAACAAATGAAAACAACAGGCAGCTCTCTATCCTTCCGCGGTGGCATGGGTGACGTTTTGACGAAAGCAATCACCCAACGCGGCGTTTTGTGTTTATTAAGATATGGAATCCATTAATTTAAAAATCCAAATATCACAAAGTTCTGACGTCTGCTTGAAATAAAAACAAAAACAAAACTCAGGTGTGATTGGCAAACACGTGCGACTGATCGATACATAAACAGAAAAATATAAATGACAATTGTGCCCAAATAGGTTATTTGTTCGTATTTTAAAGAAATGATCTACCTTTATCCTGGAGATAATCGCCTCAAAAACAAAACTTGTGCTCTAAAAAATCACTCCCCATTCAGAGAATAAGTTTAATTTCGTTAATTTTGGTGGATTTGAAGAAAAAACATTTTTCCAATTGACTTTCAATATCTCGGATAGGACCACAGCTTCTGAATTGATCTGTGTAGAAATGCGACATTTTGATTGACCAATTCCGAAAACGGGCGAAGATAAGTTCGCTTGATGGATCCATGACGCCAGGTGGAAACATAACCAATCATTGGAAATCTGTATGGAATAAGTGTTCCGTGCGGATTTGTAAATATGGAGCTGAGGAAAAGTAATGGGCCTGTAATAAACAGAAATGTCTAACCTTTGTTAAAGTAACGGCACAGTGCACAGCAGGGTTCAAATCCATGTTGCAAGTGCCAAGTTTGAGATGACAAGCTAAAAATTGTTGAACCAATTACTAAAACAAGCACCATGTACAAACATTATTACTTTCCAAAGTGGGATTTACTGGGGTTTCCGTATTTGATTATACACGACAACTTCACAAGTGAATTACACAATCAACAATTGCGTCATGTGTCCGTGCGCTCAGGCGAAGACGCTTTGCCGCGGGTGTAATGGGGACTTTATTGTTTTTTGGGTTTTTTTTCCCTTTACCTAACATGAAAAGCAGACGAGACTTGCAAAAACATCCTTGAATATCTATTATTTTCATTGTTTTCTCAACAACATAGGGTATGAGCCCCTCATTGGAACGAGCTCGTTCCACTGAGGGGTCATAACCTATGTTTTAGAGACAAAAAATGAAAATTAATTGGCGAGTTTTGAGAATAGTGCTGGCCGTTTTGGGGAGTTACGTTAGCTAAAGGGTTAAATAATATAATTATCGTTAAAAATGAAAAGTAACAAACAGAGTAATCGCTTGACTGGACTGGTAACGTGAAATAATTCTTTCTAGTCGAGGGACTATATTGTAAAACACTCTAACGTTTGTACAACGTCCCTCACCTCTCATGAATTATTTCACGAAACCACTCTAGTCAAGCGATTACTCTCTATTTATTTTCAGGCATTTGTGGACTCTCCTAACCTTTAATTCACGTGGTAGATACCATCAAGGTTCAAAAGGTTATCCATAAAAGCAGTTTTTTGATAAAACAAATAACATAAAACAGATAAACTCGAATTAGATTAGATTACATTAGATTTATTGCAAAATACACCCGTAATGGACAGAATGCATAATAATACACAATAAGGTAGATCCATAACAATAATTTACAATCACAACAATAAGTAATTAACAATATACACCACACAACAATGAGCATTAATCAATCCCTCTCACGCGCAGTGATGAATTTGCGCACAGCACCACAAATTTCATTGCAAATGGCAGGATTTTTATTCTGCATAATATAAAGAAATTTGCAAGTATCGTCCATGTCACCAAATAAACGATTACTATTTATAATAACTTCCCAAAGTTCTTCACGTAATAGCTTATATTTCGAACATTTCATTATGAAGTGAAATTCATCTTCCACCAATCCAGTATCAAAATGTACACAAGTACGGTTTTGAACTGGGTTTGGCGGCTGACTATGCCGGCCTTTCTCTATAGCTAGTGCGTGGTTACTGACACGCAGACGGGTGAAAGATGTTCGATTGCGCACTGACTTACATCCTTTCAAATATGGCTCGAGGCTAAAATTGCTCTTACATAACCGATATGTTTGTAATTTAGTGGAGCCACTCCTACGATTGTCATCGTGATTGGCACCATAAAATACAGAAATGTGACCTTCAAATCTTTAAGCTTGGATTCAATTTCAGTTATTGCAGTTGTGGTCAGGGATTAATTTGAAACCGCTCACCGAATTCTTTAGGCTTTTGTGCATTGCATCTGGTGGCGTGTCCGAAAGCGACTCCATAAATGCGCTATCTAGTAGTTAATTTACCGAACCGTACTGCAGTTTCCCAACATATCTCAGCATCTTCACATATGGGGAAATGTGTAAGGGCTACTGGCCAAGTTTGACTCGCACCGCATGGTTCGATTCCTTTTGATTGACTTCTGAAACTGTTTTACAAAACTGTAATTGAACATTTTGAAAAGGTGCGGTATCCGCGTTATTGAGTTCAGGAGACCTTAATTCACACCCATACAATAAAATGGACTTAATCAACACATTGAATAATTTTATGTATACATCTACGTGCGGAATAGAGGTTTTTGAAAAATCACGTTTCAATTTATGCAGCACCTTCAAAGCCTTAGATTTTAGATTTTACTGAGCATCTCTAAATTTCCCGTTCCTATGGAACAGTAAGCCCAAATAGCAATAGCTGTCACATATTTCTAGAATTTCATCTCTAAATTTGAAGATTTCTGTTACTTTTGATTTTCTCTTTTCAAATTTTACAACTTTAGTTTTTGACGTATTAATTGGTAGATTATTTATGAGCGAAAATACACTGAGTTTGTTTAAACAATTTTGTAATCCGGAAGCACTCTGTGAAAATATAACTACATAGTCTGCGAAAAGAAGATGATTTACTTTCCTATCGTAGAGAGTTATTGGATGACAAGAGTCATCAAAGTACCGAGCCAAATCATCGAAAATTAGAGATTATCATGACCATGTGCATGTCCTGTCAGGGCGAGTTGTGATCCGATTGTAAACACGACCGAGAATCTGATACAAATTACAGGACATGCATTTGGTCATGATAATACATTTATCTAACAGTCCCTTTACATGAAGCCTGTTTTTCCGTTTTTCAGTTTAAATTGGGTTGGAATTCGTCACAATTTTGAATTTCATATTTTAATGCGTAATAACAATACATATAATGATATTATTTGTCATAGCGCGGTGTTTATCGGAGGTTGAATCTATATGATACGGAATCAGAATGAGTCGTCTATATGATGCGGAATCGGAACACATTATGTGATACGCACCGTTTCTCGTGGTTTCCAGGCCAAAATCTATGTAATTGTTAAATAAATATTTTTAAGATAAACTTGAATTATGAATTTAATAATCAAATATCGATGCAACAGTGACAAAAAAATTATATATAAAATTAATATAATAGACATACTAAAATTGCATCTTCAATACTTTCACTACCGAAAGCGATTACTGTCGACTATTTTATGATGATTATCCGTTCGTTCGGGTATGCGCTGATCAAGCCTACCATTTGATTAATTGCTGGAAAGGGCTCAGAGACCTCTTTCCAACAATTAATCAGATGACAGAGTTTCAAGCATGACACAAATTTTATTAAACATCCTCGCAAACAGGCGTGCATTGATGTCCCCCACATATGGAAAAAGTGGGCGTAGCAGTAAAAGGGTTAACACCTAGATAGGTTTAAAACAAAAATACTTATGATAATATTTCATACCGGTTCCAAGTACTGTCCTGTAGTGACCACTGCCTTACTTAAGAATGTCAGGACACAAGTGTAATTACTTGAAACCCGATCGAGGAAGATTTCAATTTGTAATGTTAAACTCTTTCAGTTCTACATCACAAATGAACTCTAATAAGGAGATATACGTCTCTTGTTGAGTTAGACATTCGGGAACTTGACTATGGAAAACCATTTGTTAACGAGCCCCGAAGAGGCGTGTTAACAAATGGTTGTCCATAGTCAAATTCTCGAATGTCGAACTCAACAAGACACGTTTATCCCCATTGTAATTCCGGTCACCGTTAGAAGTGGAAAAGTCTGCAAACACGTTTTATTTGAAAAAAAAACAATAAAAAAAATTAATTTTCGATCTCGGTCTATTTGCATTGATCGAATTAAGAAAGTGTACTCCGAATCACGGACGCTGACAACCGTTGCCATAGAAAACAACCTCGGAGTGTGTTCGATCGGTGATATGAGCGGTTTAGCGCCGTTGCTCGCACGTAGCGGGGATACAGACATGTTCTAATAGACCCACTTCCGGCAATTAGAGCACGGTTGGAGTGAATTCAGCTGAGATCAGAGCACGGAGTCGACCGGCTCTCCGCCAATCAAATTACACGTTCAGAAAGAACAACGAGGCCATATCTAACTGATGAATTACAATATAAATTTAGGTATTCAGCTCGATTTAACATAAAATTGCATCACTCAAAATTTTTAAAAAATGACAAAATGTTTGATCACGTTTCTTCAACAAAATGTAGATCGATACATTCACTCCATGAAATCACTACAATGAGACACACAATTTATCATATAACTGGTCCGCCTTCCATACTTGTAATAGTTTCGTATTTTTTCAGCTCTTTGAATTACTATACTCTTCAAAGTTTGCTAAACACCAAATATTTGACACATCATTGCGAAATTTGCTTGTGACATATTTGCAACATTTCTAGTGGATATGATTGAGGAATGTATTGAGATGGTCCCCAGTGTTTACATTACCTCTCTCGACAGGCAGACTTTTCGTGACAGTCATGGAAAGCATGTACCCCCTGATGTTCATGATGTTTTCGTGTACTGTCAACACGTACATGACATGTGTAGGGTATTCATTTTTCATTTCAACACAAACCCTTGTGATTTAATGATTGAATATGACAAATGCAAATGTAAGAAGGCATTTGTCTGAAACAGAAATGTGGCGGGCCGAAGGGATGGTGGAGCAAGGGGCTACCCATCTTCAGGTTGATGGAGCCCTTGTTGTGCACCATACGGTAATCACCAGAGCCTAGGCAAGATTTCAGAAGTATGGCACACCAGTAAGACGGCATGGTGGGGGCGGGGATAGGACAACATTGGCAGCTGAAGATCGGTTTTTGAACCGCTTTGCCACAGCAACCCAGTTTCGCAGTGACCTTCAGAATGTATCCGGGGTAAATGTTTCGACGCAGACTATCCGGGCAAGGTTGCACGAAGGTCGTATTCCGCTGTCCCAGAACCACCGCCAGGCACGATATGAATGGGCCATGGACCACGTCGGGTGGACCAGAGACGATTGGCGACCTGTACTTTTTACAGATGTGTCAAGATACTGCCTAGACCACACAGATATGCGTTCTAGGGTATGGAGAAGATCAGGAGAGCGATTCCATGCAGCCAACATTGCTGTGCATGACCCTATGGGGGAGGGTCAATCATGGTCTGGGGCGGCATCAGCTGGGATGGACGTACAGATCTATGTGTCCTTGAACGTGGTACATTGACTGCACAACGGTATACTGATGAGACCTTGGGTGTCCACGTCGGATTGTATGAAGGTGCAGTGGGTGATAAATTCATTCTGATGGACGATAATGTCCGTCCTCATGTTGCCCATGCTGTCGGGGGTACCGACAGAGGGAGGGGATTGAGCGTATGGACTGGCCAGCAAGATCCCCTGACCTCAATCAAATCGAACATTTCTGGAATGAGTTGCAGCTTGCAATTTCATCCCGTCCAGTCCAGCCAAGAAGTGTCCAGGAGCTTGGTGCCATGCTGGTCCAAGAATGGAACAACACCCCACAAAGGTCCACCAGAAACCTGATTGGGAGCATGAGAAGGCGTTGTCATGCTGTAGTTAACAGTAATGGGTTTCATCCTCGATATTGAAGCCATACCAGATCGCTCGGTCAATTTTTTGGCATATTGAAAAATTTCCTCCTTTACCAAAAATATCCATTTTCCATGGTTAACGTATTCAAAAGCTAAAAAATAATGTCAAATACAAATAAAATCTTAATTTCTGCACTTAAATAATTAAAGATATAATTAAATAAAAAGTATATACACTTTTCATAACAATATTTCAACTAAAACGTAAAACAGGTCGTTGGATGTATTTGGTGCTTACCACACTTTGAGTAGTATAATTCCTTTTACCTCTTGTCATTTTCATTGGCTCTCATGGAGACGTGCAAACTTGTTGACTGACCAACATATTACGATTTAAAAGATCGAGCGATCTCATAACTGCATAGAACGTGTAAAGAGAACCATTTCAAAATACAAACAAAACCACGATGTCTGTTTTTCCACTGAATTCAAAACTAAAAATTGACGATGCGGGAAGTGAGACGGTAATAAGAAAGGTATAGGCGACAATTCAGTGGTGATGGTCATGAAGTGAATATTGATGACTTTACAACAGTTTCGCTGGCGGATCAAATGACTCTGATCTATTCTCCACAATCGGATGCTGAAATTCCTTCCCTTTCTTTAACCCACACCGATATATTTTAGACCATCCCCCATCTATTCAATTGTCGATCATATGATAAACAGAATAGGACATTCGCGTTTCGTCAATATGATATGTATGACACTCATCCCAATTTTCCGTTTTGACTCGCTTCATAAATATCATATTTTGAAGAAACACTCATTTAATACACCCTATGTATTGTATCCCAGGAAAAGGACGCTTTATTAAGACACACTGAGAAAGCACAGTTCCCCCCTGTATCGATAAGAAAATTTAAAAGAAGGTGCACATGTACCATGTTATGCACTTTGGGCCACGATGATCGCCACAGTATATATAATAACAGCATGCTGTCCCTGGAGTACACCAAGACATCATCTGCAACGCTTTCATGTTGCAGGGCAGATGGCGCCTAAGGACGCTCAAGGGACGGAGTCTATGTTTACCTGTGGCAAACACGATAAGGGCATTGGAAAATTGACGGAGTTGGGGTAACTATAGGTCTAACAGTATCTGAAGAGAAATCGATTTGGATGGATGAAATATTATTAAATGTTGGAGATTTTATCACATCTGCAGAACGGAAGCTAGGAGGTACGAGGAACCCCCACCCACCCCCCACCCCGCAAATTGTTTTTTTGTCTGTCGGAAAAATCGTTGAATGCCAACATTTTTAATGAAGCCGTGAATTGTGATCAGTCCTATCTTTGGAATCATTCTCGTGGAATGACATAGATAGATATGTTCGTCAATATATGACAGGTTCCTGCCGAAAGGCGGATACGTCAATTCGTTACGTTATGAATGTCGGACGCGCGAGGGTCATACTCTGGGTATGTGATAATCGAGCAGCCATCTACACAACAAACGTTGGTTTATCCTTTTTATTTTAACCCTTTACATAAGGAATCTGCTTGATAAATATAACAAGCTGAGCAGTTCAAAATTATTGTTTTTCCAAAACATTCAAGAAAACTTATCATGTGACCCCTCACTGGAACAAGCTCGTTCCACTGAGGGGTCACTCCATATGGTTTGATTGAATTTTGTTAAAAATGTGAAAATATAATATTTAAAGTAATAAATTTGCTAGCGTTGGGAAATTGCTAAATAATTACTTTTGTATATTGTTGTTGTAGCAGATGAGATTTTATATTTCTTTTAAAAATCATTATATAGCTGTATTTATTTTCGTCAGCTGAGCCCCTCTTTTAGTATTTGAAAATTAGTTGTGGTTTGTGAAGGACTTTGTGGATTGTCGTAACAAGCTTTCGTATTTTTGGCGGGTATCGGAGATCACGTGACAAGAAAGGTTGAATGGGTTGTTGTTTTTCACCTCTTTAGAAAATCGAATGTATTTATGTAATTTGCCATTTCTTAAATCTTCAGTACTTTGATCATCTATTTTGGTTAGTATATATTACGCTTGATCTATTTATTTCGAATTGTGTTTCATTTATTTATTTCTAATTCAGTGTCGATTTGTGGAATTTTCATTGTTTTGATAAAGCTGTTTTCTCCTGTCGTACTTTCGTTTCAAACTACTGACTGACAAATCGACTTGATTAAATTGAATTCACATACTGCAATGCATGAATGGTTATGTGTATTGTTTTTACAGCTAACTTGTACAGCACAGAGAGAATGGTGATGGAAGTGGTGTAACATCGTCTGGGAGAGCAGAGTTTGAACGGGACTCAGATCCACAATCTGGTAAGATATTATGTTCATTGGAGTAAGTTGTGTTTGTATATATAAGTTAGGGGGGTACACTATTGATGTGCGTTGTTATTTCGTTTTTAATTTAATGAAGAAGGAATTATTCAAGTTAAAGGGGACTTTGAGTGTTTTGGAGAAAGTGTTAACCTTTTATCTCTGTCATCACTAACTTGGTTCAAGCCTTGCTTGTGTCTGGCTAAAACACCAGACCCAGGTGAAGCTTGAACCCAGTTCATCGATGTATACTTGGTATCTGCACATCAACACTTGGAAAGCCTTTGGATGTTCATACTGATCACTCACATTGCTGTATTTATTATGATTAGGAAGTAAACATTCTGTTATCTAGTCTGTTTATGGCATGTTGATTTGAACAGAAATTTGATGAATGGTGCTATAATATCATTATTATGCTGCAAATACTACCTTATTTACAGCTGAAATGATTGTTTACAATGTGTACAATGGTATATTATTTTTGTATTTCAGAGTTCCTTCTCATTACTCTTATTCAATAAATCATTGAAGTAAAATGTCGAGTTAGTTGTGGCACAGTCCTGGAGGACATTACCATGTTTCTACGTGATGCCCAAACTTAGGCCTGTTTCACTGGCGCCCAACGTGGGGCTCGGAAACACGACCCCGAGATTAAGAGTCTCGTGCTCTACCGACTGAGCTAGCCGGGAATTTGTAAAGATGCCATATGGATTATCAAATAGTCCAGCAACGTATCAACGGCTAATGGAAGAATGTCTTGGTGACATGAATATGAAGATATGCGTCATATATCTAGATGATCTGATTATTTTTTTCTGACAGCCTGGAGCAGCACTTGGAACGTTTAGATCTTGTATTGACAAGACTACGGGAATGTAACTTGAAACTGGCAGCAGATAAATGTTTTTTTCTTAAAAAGCGAGTGAAATTTTTAGGACATATAGTTAGTGAAAATGGCATTGAGACGGATCCCGAAAAGATTAAAAAGGTAAAGGATTGGCCAGTTCCTTCCAATGCAAATGAACTTAGATCTTTCTTAGCATTTGCTGGTTACTATAGACGCTTTATAAAGGATTTTTCCAAGATTGTAAGACAACTGAATGATTTGCTCCCCCCAACAACCCAAAAGAAGAAGCGAAAAAGTTCAGGAAAACAATGGAAATGGACAGAAGTTGAGCAGGAAACTTTCCAAAACTTAAAGGAAATACTTACCAGCCCTCCCATATTAGCTTACCCTGATTTCACCAAGCCTTTTGAATTGCACATTGATGCCAGTATTGTTGGACTTGGTGCTGTATTATACCAACAGCATGAATCAAAGAAAAGGGTGATTGCTTATGCAAGCAGGAGTTTGTCCAAATCAGAAAAGGATTATCCTGCATTCAAACTGGAGTTTTTATGTTTGAAATGGGCTGTGACGGATAAGTTTAGTGACTATTTAATTGGAAACCATTTTAATGTATACACAGACAACAATCCTCTAACACATGTGCTGACTACTGCTAAACTGGAAGCAACAGGACAGCGATGGGTATCAGCATTAGCTGCATATAATTTTGACATCTTCTACAGAGCAGGTTTTAGAAATGCTGATGCTGACGGAATGTCAAGATATCCATATCATAAAATTAAAGACGAGGACAGTGACTTAATCAGGATTGACAACAACACAGTAAAAGTCATATGTAGTGTGACTCATGTAACTCAGTACATAGACGTCTTACCGTCGGCATCCATTAATATTGTGGATGCAACCGAAACATCAACAGAATTGGCACAAGTGGAACTTAGAGAGATAAGGAAGGCTCAAAGAGAAGATAATACCATAGGAAAGTGGTTAAGAGCCAAAATTGATAAAAGCCTTCCAAAGGGATACTATGATAAGGAAGATAACACTATGAAGAATAACTTCAAACACTTTAAAATTATTAGAGGTACCTTATATAGAGAAGTGAAAGACAATGAAGAGAATATATTGCAGTTAGTACTGCCATCTCTATATAGAAAGACATCTCTAATGGGCCTCCACAATGAAATTGGACACCCAGGAAGAGACAGAACATTGTCTCTATTAAGAGAACGCTTTTTCTGGCCAGGTATGACAGCGAATTGCAAGCATTGGATAAAGAAATGTGATCGCTGTTTAAGACGAAAATCAGATGTAAACATCCGTGCCCCACTGGTTAACGTTGAAACCACTTATCCACTGGAGTTGGTCTGTATGGATTACTTGACACTGGAACCAAGCAGAGGTGTTGGAAATGTGTTGGTCATTACAGATCACTTTACAAAACTAGCATTGGCAATACCAACAAGAAATCAATCAGCAAAAACAACAGCTGAGGCATTGTATGAAAATTTCATCTTGCATTATGGTATACCATCACGAAACCATTCTGGTCAGGGGAGAAATTTTGAATCGTGTATCATAAAAGAACTATGTGAATTATTTGGTATTGATGAATCCAGAACTACACCTTTTCATCCTAGTGGTAATGGAACGCCAGAGAGATTTAACCGTACTCTGTTAAATTTGCTTGGAACTTTGGAACCAGATAAAAAGCTTGACTGGAAAAAGTACATTGCTCCACTTGTTTATGCTTATAACAGTACTAAGCATAAAACCACAAAGTATTCCCCTTTTGAGTTGATGTTTGGTCGCAAGCCCAAACTACCAGTGGATAGGACATTTGACACTGGTACTGATAACAGAGTTAATTTTAGCACTGAAGAATATATTCAACAGCTTAAAAAAAGAATAAAATTTGTCAGAGATGCTGTAGAGTCACATATCAGTAAAGCTGGAGCTAAACAGAGGGGGTATTATGATAAAAAGGCAAAAGCATCCAGGATAAGTGTTGGTGATAGAGTGTTAGTGAAGATTTTAATACATGAAGGCAAACACAAGATAGCAGACAAATATGTAGAACAGGAATCAAATGTCATTGAACAACCTAATTTGGATATACCAGTTTTCAAGATTAGATCGCCAGACGGTAGAGAGAGGACTCTACATCGTAACCACCTACTTTTACTTGATCCAGGAGGGCCAGATGATATATTAGAAATCAAACAGGTTCCTAAGCCTAGGAAAGTACATAGTAAACCTACTCCTAAGCCAAGGGTCAGGTTGAACAAGCAAACATAAATATTTGCACAGGGAAATAAAAATGCACACCATAAAGAGGTGAAATAATCACTATCAATATTGTCAACTTTATTCCTTATCTCAGACTGGCATGGACTTGACACCAGGATAAAACTGAGCAACAGGATAGGTTGATGATATTGACTCCGTGTTTCACCAGACTGCAATTTTTTTTTTACTTTTTTGTGTTTTCTTGTAAAACTATATACTGTTGTTGGAGTTCGTGGAGATGATACATGTAAATACAAAAGTTTAGCATAATTGTGTAGTAACACAATTTCAGAGAAGGGGAGCAAAGGTATAAGATCTTGTTCTGCTTAAAATTGCTGCACAAATATTTTTAAGTGGATATTGTTTGACATTGATATTTTTAATCATTTGCTTATTTGCTAATTGCTCAATATTATATATTAAATATTCTGGAAACATTTTTTTCTCAGATTCACCCAGAAGTACAAAACACTAATCAATTTTTTTTAACTGAAGTTTTATTTTGAGATTTCAGGTTGAAGGACATACAGAATAAAAACTGATAGACTCTTTCATATTTCAGATTAATGTGAATACTGTTTTTCTTTGTATTCAAGAGGAGGTGATGTTTTAGTTTCCATTCACATTATTGTTTCTGATTCACTTTCAGGAATACAACCATACTGGTATGTGTATAGACTTCATGTGGCATTTTTTTTCTGATTTAGGTTCAGGAAGAGAACCATACTTGTATCAATGAACAATGTGAAGGAATTGGGTTGCTCATGTGAGTTGGATGTGAAGTGGTTACCAATAGTAGCTAACTGGCACATGACTAATGTACTTTGTAAATCATTACGTAATCATTTATCATAGCTTGGTTGGGTTAGTGTTTGATGTTTACCTGCTGTGGGGTTGAGGTGCTATTGGTTGTATTAGACACCTCAACTCAGCGACGTGTATTGAATGAAAACGCCCATTGTTGATCCTACGATGACAATGAGTAAAATGAAGAAACACAATCTATCTATTACCATCGCTAAACGGTGCCATTCTTCTTCTCGTTCCTCTTCATACCCCTTTTCGGTGTAATGCTTTGCGATAGTCCGCAAACTGTTTTCTTGTTCCCCAGCACATTTACATTTAATATCGATAGAGTTTATTGCTGGGGGATTGCTCTCTTTAGAGCAAAATCGCACATTCTGGGGGCTACTTTTTGTCAAACCTTTCATGTCCCCAGAAACAGAAGAAATTCCTTTCGATACTATTTCTCTGTGCTTCGGTATCGGCTTTCGGTCCTTCATGGTAGTGGTTATTTGGAGTCGATCCCCGTCTCCTTGAGCCTTGACAGGGACGCCTCCTTTTGGAACGATAATGTTGCTACTGGATACAGGTAATGATTCGTCGGATAGATATAGGCTACCACTACCATTTGTACATGAATGTTTTTTCTTTGAGGTTGAGCGTGTTTCATTCATTTTTTTAAGGTTTTTTGTGAAATCGCTGAATTCTGCAGGCCCGTTTTCTTTAGATCCATCATTTTGAGCCTGTAAAATAAACACATATACAAGAGAGTCGGAAGCGGAGGGGGAAGAGATCAGCTGCCTTCTTACATTGAGGCTGGGGAGGAGCGAGGGATAGTATGTGCTCTTTTTTTCGCCAGAAGGGCACTAGTGTGCACGACTTCCCTTTCGAAAAAACTCTCGAGTATTCGTTTCTAACGTATTTCACGTATATCATTGGCAATAGGGTGGGATCATGTATACTGAGACAAAAAAAAAAGAAGAAAGTATAATAAACTTTGAGGAGCACATTTTAAGTATTATTATTATACTTGTATCAATGAACAATGTGAAGGAATTGGGTTGCTCATGTGAGTTGGATGTGAAGTGGTTACCAATAGTAGCTAACTGGCACATGACTAATGTACTTTGTACTTCAGATTTTTTTTTGCTTTATATAATGTTCTTTGCAGGTTATAAAATGCTGAGACATCATTTTCCAAACAGGTGGAGCATGTAGCAGATGAGATTTTATATTTCTTTTAAAAATCATTATATAGCTGTATTTATTTTCGTCAGCTAAGCCCCTCTTTTAGTATTTGAAAATTAGTTGTGGTTTGTGAAGGACTTTGTGGATTGTCGTAACAAGCTTTCGTATTTTTGGCGGGTATCGGAGATCACGTGATAAGAAAGGTTGAATGGGTTGTTGTTTTTCACCTCTTTAGAAAATCTAATGTATTTATGTAATTTGCCATTTCTAAAATCTTCAGTACTTTGATCATCTATTTTGGTTAGTATATATTACGCTTGATCTATTTATTTCGAATTGTGTTTCATTTATTTATTTCTAATTCAGTGTCGATTTGTGGAATTTTCATTGTTTTGATAACGCTGCTTTCTCCTGTCGTACTTTCGTTTCAAACTACTGACTGACAAATCGACTTGATTAAATTGAATTCACATACTGCAATGCATGAATGGTTATGGGTATTGTTTTTACAGCTAACTTGCACAGCACAGAGAGAATGGTGACGGAAGTGGTGTAACATCGTCTGGAAGAACAGAGTTTGAACGGGACTCAGATCCACAATCTGGTAAGATATTATGTTCATTGGAGTAAGTTATGTTTGTATATATAAGTTAGGGGGGTACAGTATTGATGTGCGTTGTTATTTCGTTTTTAATTTAATGAAGAAGGAATTATTCAAGTTAAAGGGGATTTTGAGTGTTTTGGAGAAAGTGTTAACCTTTTATCTCTGTCATCACTAACTTGGTTCAAGCCTTGCTTGTGTCTGGCTAAAACACCAGACCCAGGTGAAGCTTGAACCCAGTTCGTCGATGTATACTTGGTATCTGCACATCAACACTTGGAAAGCCTTTGGATGTTCATACTGATCACTCACATTGCTGTATTTATTATGATTAGGAAGTAAACATTCTGTTATCTAGTCTATTTATGGCATGTTGATTTGAACAGAAATTTGATGAATGGTGCTATAATATCATTATTATGCTGGTAATACTACCTTATTTACAGCTGAAATGATTGTTTACAATTTGTACAATGGTATATTATTTTTGTATTTCAGAGTTCCTTCTCATTACTCTTATTCAATAAATCATTGAAGTAAAATGCTGAGTTAGTTGTGGCACAGTCCTGGAGGACATTACCATGTTTCTACGTGATGCCCAAACTTAGGCCTGTTTCATTGTTTTAATCCTTTACCCAATGCAGACGATATCAAAATTTATTATTTTAAATATCATTTTTTAAAATTTCTCAAAAAATTTCAACAAAACCATATCATGTGACCCCTCGTTGGAACGAGCTCGACGAGCTCGTTCCAACGAGGGGTTGTATGATATGGTTTTGTTGAAAGTTTTTGAAAAATAATATTTTTTCAACTGCTGAATTTGCATATTACGCGGACGGATGAGGGCGATTCGTTGGGTAAAGGGTTAAACAATGTATATTGAGTTAGATTTCAACATCGTACCAAAGACCCAGGAATATGTCGGAAAATTTAACTCTTATCCAATCATGTTGGGACAGCTGGAGATCATAGAATCGAGCCTGGTGACATTATAGCAGTACTTGCAGTTCAGAAAGTAATTTTAGGTTTTATTCACAAAACACTGAACTTGGAACTTCGAAGATTGCAGTTAACAATCATAGTTTTTGTTAAGAATACTTATCTTGTTATAGTAAACAGCAAGTTTTAAGGATGAACATTTTACAAAGAAACAGAATCAGATATTTCAACACTTTACAAAATACAATTCTCTGAAAACAAAATTGAATTATACTGATACATTTTTTTCAGAAAGAAAGTTTACGTCACCCCGACCCCAATTGCTTTATAGAAGAATGAAATGAGGATGCGATAAAAGTCCCATCAATGCAAACACATGCAACAATGCATGCCTTGATAATGTTATCGGAATATTATTTAGTTTTAATCACAGATTAGATTACAGTTAAAAAACTGAAGAGGTCTTCCAAATTTATTTTTTGATAAATAATATAGACATGTAGTCGCAGAGGCATGTCGACAGCCCCCCCCCCCTACCCCACACGCACGCACGCACGCACGCACGCACGCACGCACTACAATCCCTGCTCAGTTCTTCAAAGTTTTAAATTTTAAGCCCGAGGCGGGTGGCGTTGCGGTAACCGATTCTCGTCAGATCACCGAAGTTAAGCAACGTCGTGCGATCGATTCGGTCTCCCGCGTTGTGTCCTTGGCAAGGCACTTAACCCCAATTGTCCACCTGGGGGGCATGATGACGCCGTGTACTAAGGCGTACTGCACGTCGATGGTACGAATGTCTTCAATCAATCTAACCCTGCCTGTTCTGCAGTGTGGAGTTAGGATGTCGGGGAGCTGGCAGCTGCTCGTCATTGCTCGGTGGTTCTCTCCGGGTACTCCGGCTTTCTCCACCCGTAAAACTGTCACGGTCATGATTTGCCATTGTGCATAAGTATATGACCTTAAACGCCAATAAATAAATAAATAAATAAATAAATAAATAAATAAATAAATAAATAAATAAATACCTCAACAGGGAGTAGAATTTGTAACATTTTATCTGTGGCTGTGACCATTTTAGTAATTTTTCAACTACATTTTATGCGATTTTCTGATTGTAATGTATCTTTCGTCCTTTGAATGCAACAAGACGCCGTCTGCAATGCTAGAGCATTGCAGGCGGCGCCTTGTTGCACTCAAAAGATGCTTTCTGACGTTAGCATTGCAGACGGCGCCTTGTTGCACTCAAAAGATGCTTTCTGACTGATTGGTAATAGATGTCGAACAAAATAGGGGATTGTGCATTTGGATAACCTCAACAGACGGAAAGTCACAGGTAACAGTTGGAGCGGTAGGAATGTTCTCACTCAATGGGGTGGGAGGAAGGCGGTGCAAATGGTCTTCTCAAATGGTGGATGCCTCTTAGTAGTGAAGTCGCATGAACTTCCCAAATCAATATTTAATTAACAAGTACACGACGAGCTCGTTCCAGATAGGGGTCATTAACTATACTTTTGGTAAAACATGAATTTGTTTAGTTATTAAAGAGCCCTTTTTACAAGATCACGTCGTCTGCTATTCGAGCTAGGTAAAGTGTTCGGAGGGATGTAATGGTATAAGCAGATTACGTAATCATTTATCATAGCTTGGTTGGGTTAGTGTTTGATGTTTACCTGCTGTGGGGTTGAGGTGCTATTGGTCGTATTAGACACCTCAACTCAGCGACGTGTATTGAATGAAAACGCCCATTGTTGATCCTACGATGACAATGAGTAAAATGAAGAAACACAATCTATCTATTACCATCGCTAAACGGTGCCATTCTTCTTCTCGTTCCTCTTCATACCCCTTTTCGGTGTAATGCTTTGCGATAGTCCGCAAACTGTTTTCTTGTTCCCCAGCACATTTACATTTAATATCGATAGAGTTTATTGCTGGGGGATTGCTCTCTTTAGAGCAAAATCGCACATTCTGGGGGCTACTTTTTGTCAAACCTTTCATGTCCCCAGAAACAGAAGAAATTCCTTTCGATAGTATTTCTCCGTGCTTCGGTATCGGCTTTCGGTCCTTCATGGTAGTGGTTATTTGGAGTCGATCTCCGTCTCCTTGAGCCTTGACAGGGACGCCTCCTTTTGGAACGATAATGTTGCTACTGGATACAGGTAATGATTCGTCGGATAGATATAGGCTACCACCACCATTTGTACATGAATGTTTTTTCTTTGAGGTTGAGCGTGTTTCATTCATTTTTTTAAGGTTTTTTGTGAAATCGCTGAATTCTGCAGGCCCATTTTCTTTAGATCCATCATTTTGAGCCTGTAAAATAAACACGTATACAAGAGAGCCGGAAGCGCAGGGGGAAGAGATCAGCTGCCTTCTTACATTGAGGCTGGGGAGGAGCGAGGGATAGTACGTGCTCTTTTTTTCGCCAGAAGGGCACTAGTGTGCACGACTTCTCTTTCGAAAAAACTCTCGAGTATTCGTTTCTAACGTATTTCACGTATATCATTGGCAATAGGGTGGGATCATGTATACTGAGACAAAAAAAAAGAAGAAAGTATAATAAACTTTGAGGAGCACATTTTAAGTATTATCGACTTTAATCCCAAACAAATTATTGTAAATTCATATTTTGAGTCTAGCTGTATGAATTTGCATAATTTCATGTTCGTACTGCTGCCAGCGTCACATCAGGACGTCTCTATTCAGACATGGGGTGAAATGAAAAGTTCACACATGCAGTCAATAGCGTGTATGTCCACCGTTTTCCTCTTGGGTGGCAAGACATCGACTTCGCATGGACCTGATAAGTCTCTGGATGTCACCCCGTGGTACTGCGTTCCACCCCTGCCTTAGAACATTACGTAAATCGCCTAACGTCTGAAGAGCATGAAGTCATACACAACGGTCTAATTGATCCCAAAGATGCTCGATTGAAGCCAAATCTGGCGAAAGTGGGGGCCAGGGAAGAAGTTCGATGCTCTGCTCCCCAAGAAAGTCACGACGGATACGCTCCACGTGACATCGGTCATTGTCTTGTTGGAATGACTGCAATCAAACGTTAGCGTTGAACAACGGGACAACAACAGAGTTACGAATTTCGTCCCTATATCTCTGTCCAATCAGATTACCATCGATGAAGATCAGCTGCGTTCGATGGTGCAAGGAAATTTCTGCCCAAACCATTATACTACCCCCGCCGAAACAGTCGCATTCCCGCACGCAATCGCCAGAAACCTGAGCCTCGTTGGGGCATTAAACTTCAAACGGAAATGTCCACGGAGCGATCCCGACCAGAGGTAACTGCGTTGTGTGCAAGGAACTTATCTCGATTGCCCACATGGGGGCACTGTAGTGCTGCTTACCGAGGCGTCATGCACGTCAGTGGTGCACATGCCTTCATCCCATGCTAACTCGGCCTGTGCGGTGTCAAAGTAGTGCGTTGGGGTGTCAGGCAGTTGCTCGCCGCTGTTGGATGGTTCCCTCTATGTACCCCGGCTTCATCCAACCGTACAATTGCCCGACATGAGGTGCCCGGTGTGCCCCTGGCTGTGGAAAGTGTAATTTACCCCCAACAGATGCATAAATAAATAAATCTTCGTATCCTAATTTCCCCGAAGAATTAAAAAAAATAGTTAAGTGTCACTTCCCGTTTTTACTCTAAATGTTAGGTTGATATTGGATGGGAAAAGTTATGTTATGAACAGTTATTCGTGTACGTTCCATTGAACAAATGGAATACTATTAATCGTACAATAGCTGTTTTCTGTAACAGAAAAATCAACTGTCATATTATTGAGTTCGATCACTTCGCGAATGGGATAGCTTAATGAAAAGTGTTGTGGGTTTTTTTTGTTCTTTGGTTTTTCAATTTTATGTGAACATAATTTTTTTCTTTTTTTATGTTTTGTTCGTATGTTTTGTATTAGGCATAAGAACAAAAGATAATCCGCACTTCTCAGTGTTTTAAATAAAAATAAGATCACTTCATTGAATTCATTCACATACATGTTTATTTATGTACACAAACTATTATGATTTCAGAAGTAATTCTCAAATCACATTAGGAACATTCACATGCCTGACCTGTCTATGGATTTATCACTGCCTTTTTATAAAGTTATTCATGGAATGCACACTGTGCGTAGAAGAGCCATCTATATAGTATCTATGGCAAACTTTTCTGCATGTATTCCAATCTGACGTAATTGGTACCCATGGGAATTCTTAAAGCAAACGTCATTAAATTTCATCGCCAGCCATTGCGGTGTAATAATTGTCTACCCTGACATGAATTTACTTGGGCGTAATTTTGATGCTGTAACATAGAAATATGTTTGTGACAGTCAAAACTAATATCGCATCATGACATTTTGTGTTAGAACAGTAACACTTATAATGGGAGGACCGTCAGCTGGTTATCAGTCATTTTATCTTACCATAAACATGTATTGGGTTTCTAATTTCCAAAATTAGAGATTGGTAACATACCGAAAAACCGAAACGATATCGATATAATGGGGATACCGAAAAAACGAGGGGAACAAATCACAGAATACCGAAACCGTCTGTATTTCAATTTTCCCACATTCGCTGTTTATAATTATAAGGCTTTCTTGATGCTTGATAGCAGTTGAGGTGGTCATTATCTAGAAAGAAGTGATTGATTTTTGGTTTCAGTTTTGTTAACCCTTAAAGGCTGTGCAACTGTCTTGTATTCCCACTAGAATACAACCTCTACATGTCTAGTTGATTGGAAGTGATTTCAAGTCAAGTGTTGGCTGCCTGATAAGGCAGCCAAGACTTGACTTGAAAGCACCGCCCATCGGATATGTCTATTGTCTGCAGGGCCTCATGTTGATGGCATGTTAAGGACACATTTTCTGAGATCATAACAGCCTGAAAGAGGCCTTTAAAGGTTAAGCTGCATTTGGGACAGGTCACAAAGTTACTATATTTTTATATGTGTTGGCAAAATAATGCCAATATTGAGTTTATAGGCAGAGGCACCAGGTATGCCTGGTATCAACAAATTTCAGCCAAATCAGATACGGAATACCGAACCGCTACCGTAGTATACCCCCCACCCCTAAAAATACCGAAACCGATACTGAATTCAAAATTCCAATACCGCCCATCTTCAACCCAAATATAGCATTATCAGGGGCCCCTGATGCAAACTCTTTATCTTCTAACTACCAAATACAATTGTTATAATTTGTTTACGATACTATTTATAAAACATTACAAACTTTTCGACAGTGTTTGCGAGGGACTCAAAACGTTCTAATTGCTCTTGTGTTTTTGCATCTGAATCACTGGAAGCATTCGAGCTGGAACAGCACGCTCTTATTCTACTAAGGCTCGCCGTTTTTCCGAATGTTGGATATGTTTTGTTCGCGTTCAGTAAGTTTATCCGAAGATCGCAAAAGTTCAAGGCAGCAGCATATGGTTTAAACCGAAACCACAAGCATTTTTGTTAGTCAGAAAATGAAATCTTAAATTAAAATGCCACTCAACCATTTACTCTATGCACAAGATATCACAATTTAAAATTTTAATATTTTTTTCTAAACATATTTTCCAAAAATTTCAATACAACCATACCATGTGACCCCTCATTGGAACGAGCTCGACGAGCTCGTTCCAATGAGGGGTCACATGGTATGGTTGTATTGAATTGTTGCACAAGATATCACAATTTAGAATTTACTCTATGCACAAGATATCACAATTTAGAATTTTAATATTTTTTTCTAAACATATTTTCCAAAAAATTCAATACAACCATACCATGTGACCCCTCATTGGAACGAGCTCGTTCCAAGGAGGGGGTCACATCTGGTTTTGCTGATTTTTTAAAAAAAAATAATGTTTTTTTCAACTGCTCAATTTGTAAATTACATGGGAAGATTACGCCGATTCGTTAGGTTATATGTTAATCAAGCTATTACAGTTGAACACTGGGAGATAATTCAATTATGACCATTGTGTTTATGTTCAAAATAGTGTATCAGTGGCTCCCTCTTGTTTCTAAGGCCATATCTCGACTCGTCGAGATATGGCCTTAGAAACAAGAGCTGAAATCTGTCACAACAGCATAATGGAATATATATTTACCGGGTTTTTATGGTATTTGTTTTATAATAGTGCGATTTCTGAGAAATATGCAAAATGCACAAAATATTACTTCTGCTAGACCAAGATTTCATCCCCTACATTCAGCGGTTCGCTTTTAACACACGTCTTAAGAGATGGTCACCCATCACGCACCATCAACTCCTCCCACTAAGCTTAAACATGTATGTTCTCACCCCGTCTCTATGCCATTGATTTTGATGTACACCGAAATCACTGTCAGCAACTGGAATGAACATACCAGCAGTGTAAAATGGAGCGGATGAACATTCCATCGCGCCGACTATCTGCTTTTTATGTTAACATTTAGAAGGGATGTAAATTCAGGGGTGGAGGGGATAGGGGTTAGGAATGTCACATCTACCCAATGTTTTTGCCTCGTCGAGCAGTAGTTTGGCAAAGCCATATTGTCCGATGATTGTGAAGGCCAGATACTATCCGCATAGGTATAAACTGCCACATGTGACTGCTAGTTTGGTAACATATCATTCGTACTTGCCCTGGAAATTATCAATGGCTATCGACAACATGGTGGTAAACGCGGTGCAATATGCCACGGCTTTTACTGTGACAATACCACGTGTCCTGGTTAATAGGTGTGATTGCATATTCCTTATCGGAAGAGCTCGTCAAGCTGCAAAGGTGGGCCTGTGCGTACATACGAAAATGCAAAAGTCAAAAGTCAAAGTCGGCCATATATGAGTCCTGCTCTTTAGTTTCCATTTATTTCCGGAAGATTGTTCGTTGGGGTAGTGGGGGTTAACTTATTAACTTGCCTTGAGTGAACTTTTGAACTGAGAATAAGAAATATATATTACCTTAAATCTCTTGGCCCAAGCCCTCAGGTTGTGAAAACCTTTCCTACTACACTGATTCGATATGGAGGACGGCACCTGGAATTCAGAAGCAAATATTTGAAGTCTCGTACAATAAATACACAAAACGACCCGCGTGTGTGATTGGATTAATCGATATAGCACGAGTGCCATCGCGGAAGGATAGAACGAGAGTCCGCTGGCCTCGAGTTTTATCCTTCCGCGATGGCACAAGTGCCATATCGATTAACACATTCACACACGTCGTCGCTTGAGTGCTAAAATGTCCTATGTCCTCTATGGGACATAGGACATTCTGACACTCAGGCGACGACGTGCCGCGATGGCACAGGTGCCATATCGATTAACACATTCACACACGGTCGTGTGTTGTTCTGTGTTTATTACACGCCTTCACGTCTATAAAAAAATAATTATTAGAAGACACTCAGCAATTCATTTGGCAACAATCAACAAAACAGAACACATTTGTGGCTCAGTTGGTAGAGGTGCAGGCTGCAAGCCGAGAGGTCCTCGGTTCGAATCCCACCTGCGGCAACCGCGTTGTGTCCTTGGGCAAGACACTTCACCCCGATTGCCTACTTGGGGGGCACGATGACGCTGTGTACTGAGGCGTACTGCACGTCGATGGTGCGCATGTCTTCAACCAATCTAACCCTGCCTGTGCTGCGGTGCAGAGTTCAGAGTTACGATGTTGGAGAGCTGACAGCTGCTCGTCGTTGCTCGGTGGTTCTCTCCGGGTGCTCCGGCTTCCTCCACCCGTAAAACTGTCACGGTCACAATTAGCCATTGTGCATAAGTATGTGACCTTAAACACCAATAAATAAATAAATAAATAAATACAGAACACATTTTATCGCCAACCAAATTTGCTAGGGAAACCCGTGTTACTATTTCAACTCCTGATGTGTTCTGTCTGCCTACTGGCACTGGCTAGTGAGTCAAATTGTAATTGCGTTGCACGATTTGTAGGATATTCCAGTGAGATGTCTCTTTTATTTAAAAATAGTCCGGCAACGAATCCGTTGAGCACAAATGTGCGTAACAGATTTTCATTTCCGCACGATTTAGTGTTGCTGTAGATGGGGGTTACATAGAATAGGCGTGTAATAAATTCATATCGTGTACCATAACACTAGATAAAGTGAGCAGTTTAACAATTAAAAATGGTACCAAAGGACGCGTAATGTAAGAACAAACGAATAAAAAGTAGCTAAGCACTAAGCGTAAGAAGACAACGGGGTAGTGTCGGATTCCAGAATTACTATAAGTTCCAAAAAACTCTTCAGAACGTCTTTAAATATTACACTACTTTATAGCGGCCCCAACTATGTATTACGACATGGATTCCCCCGCTGTACATCAAATTTATGCCAGAGTACTCCAACAACCAATTATACTTTTTCCCTTCGGTGACAAAAAGTTAAGCAATCGGGAATGTGTATTTATACGTACAGGTAACAATACATCACTGCACCAAAAAGTTTCCCGACGTATTCAAAATTACACCAGAGTGATTCAACGACCAATTACGCCGAGCGAGATTTAGGAAAGCCATCTCAGCTCTGGATGTCTCTTGTCCAATCAACTGGACTATTCAGGAGACTGGCAAGAGCGCCCATCTGACTTTGGAGTTTAAAGTTGAAGAGAGCATGTCACCACCCTCCTCGGGGAGAGGTACTACCTTTTGTGAGAGGAACCCCTCTCACACTGCTCCTCACTCGAAGGGGTCCGCAGGCCATGTGAAGAGTAGCAAGGAGAAAAGAAAGAAGAACCCTTAGACCAATCGGAGGGATTCCCGACGCCCGGAAGCTTTCCTGGATAAAAAGAAAGAGAGGAGTGTCGGAAGGGGGGGGGGGTGTCGGAGACAGCCGCCAGCTCTCCTCCCACTCCCACAGGCAAAACCCAATCAACTGCCGGCTCTACAGCAGATACAGTTGCATGAGGAACGTCCTGTGGAGATTGAGGAGGAATTGGAAGTTCCTTTCTCGCCACTCTCCATTCCTCTCTTCCTTCGTTGCCCGACATCCATGACAAGGGACTAGTATCCACCAAGTATAATTGCCAGTTATAGCTCCAACACACTACTCAGTGACATACTATACTTGCCTGAAAAACACAAGACAAGAACAGACGCCAGAAAAAGGTGTTGGGGTGGGTTTGGGGAGCAGCACTTAGATTTTTTTACCTCTCCATTTGCTGTCACATCAGATACACAGAACAGACCACCACAGACGAACCGGAGCAGATACAACGACGGAAACAGCCCCCGACCACCCTACATCCAGACCAACCAAGAGCAACACCAAAAATAGCCAACAACCGTCTACAGAAGAGCGTGAGGCAGATTATACTTGCCAGTGATAACTTCAACACTATTGGAATTGCAGGAAATGGAAGTTGCTTTCTCGCCACTTCCCACCCCTACTCCCCTCTTCCTTCGTTAACGGACAGCCAGGACAAGGACTAGTATCCAAACAACCACCACCGACTTCACAGACAACTTCCAAAAGAACATACAGTCCTTCAACCTTGGGCAAATGTAGTATTAGAACTTCAACAATTAATGGCTAAATGCAAAGAAGACAAAAGGTGCTCCGATGAGATTACCAGGCAAGCGAGGGAATTTCTAGACGGAACAAAAACAACCTCAAGACACAGCAACTGGGATAAAGTGTCTTGCCCAAGGACACAACGCGGACGTACCGGACGGGGATCGAACTCGAGATCTCTAGCATAGAAGTCCAACAGTCTACCTCTGAGCCACCTCGCTCCCACCTACTCCAAAGAAGACCCGTAAAAAGCATAGGCGTGGATAACAAACTTCCTTCTCCTTTCCTCCTTTATCACGCCGGGATATAGCGCAAAAACATATTTAACAGTTAACGAGGGTCGAAAGAGGCTTGTCCCACGGCGTCCCCGCGCGCCTTCGGCGCGCGAAATAATTAGATCTGCTTTGCAAACACATTCCACATTCGCACCTCTGACGTCAGTGTGTGAACATCTAGATTAAGCCAACATGGGAGCACTGGTATTACCGGCAAGACTTAAGAAGACCATATCAGCTCTGGGTGTCTCTTGTCCCATCACCTGGACTGTCCAGGAGAAAGGCAAAGGCGTCCACCTGACTTGGAATTCATATTAGAAGACACCACACCTCCCCCTCGGGTAGAGGTAGTACCTTTCGTGAGAGGAACCCCTCTCACACTGGTCATCACCCGAAGGAGTCTGGAGGCTCCGAGAAGAGACTGAAAAAAGAAGACTTCATCTACCAAGCGGAGGAATGGCAAACGCCTGGAGGCCTTTATGGAAAAGAAGAGAGCGAAAAGTGAGGAAAAGAAAGAGCAACAGGCAGCCGCCACCCCCTCCCCCTCCCACAGACTTACCCAAACAAACTGCCGGCTCCCCAGCCGGAATTGTTGGATGCGGACATCCCTGTGGAGACTGAGGTGGAATTGGATGTATATTGCACTCTCGCCACTTCCCGATCTCCACTCACTTCTCCCTTCGAAACCAAATTGCCAGGACATGGATAAACGGCTGGAGCAATACGAACAGGAAATCCAGGAACATCAAGAAGAGGCAGATCTGCACAGCGAAAAAATTAGGCTACAGTTTGAAAAACTATCCAAACAAATCGAGGCGGCAACAGATCAAGCACAAGCAGAGGCACGATTTCAACAATAGCCGCAGCCACCACTCGAAACAACTCCAGATTCGGCCAGTACTGGACCGAACCAACCAAATAAGTCATCAGGCAATTCGCCAACAACGCCGACTACCACGGTCTCTCCATCTAGACCACCTCCTGTCAAAACGAAGCAAACGAGACATAAACGTCGTTGAGTATCCATACTGTCTCCTTAACCTCAGCCAGACAAGACAAAATCACATACAGTTAAAGAGGGTTGAAAGAGGCTTGCCCCACATCGTCTATGTGCCCCTTCGATGCGCAAAAACCATTTGATCTGACCAAACACATTCAACAGTGAAAATGGTTAAATGTTTGAGTAACATGCTTGTAACATTCATCATCATTCATTTATTATCATTAATCTCTGATGGCAAGCCATAGGAAGAAGTCACACCTTGACAGTATTATTGGTTGATCAATGAATAAGAAATATTGGAATTGTTTGCCACCTGAAACCAATACTACTTTGATGGCGTAAATTGATTGCAACCAATCATTTGAACTGGTGCGCTCGTGTTCACTGCTCGCTGTACAAAAATACAGGCAATCACATGTAACCAAAGATTTGTAATAACTACGAACGTCAAACTCACATTCAAATTGGCGTACATAGACTTAAGGGCTGTATCACAAAAATTGACATTCAAATTTTATGTTTTATCAATTTCTGCCCCCCGCCAAAAAATAAAAAAACAAAAAGACAAAACAAACTAGCTGATGATGTTCCTCTAGCGCGTCCAATGAGAATACATAAAACTGTGTTCCAATAAGACTAAAATCCTCGTCCTCTGACTGGAGAGAGCTCGCTTAGTTTGTTCTATGTTTACGGTTCCATTGGTGTCATCGTCTGGCGTCACGAAGTGACATGTTTGAAAAAAACGATAACATTGAGATGAGATTCAAAGTGCATACTGCCTGTAGAATCTTATTTTTTCGAGATCAGTGATCATTCTATGAATGTATACTCACAACCCACTTATAAAAAGGTCGAGGTTAGTCCATCACAGTTCAAATCATCAACTTGTTCACGATTGGACCCGAGATGGGGAAACCTCGACCTTCATCAAAGTTATGATTTGTTGTTGGCCAGTGACATCAGGGGTACTCAATAGGTTTATTTGCTAAACTTGCTAACGATAAAGTTGCCTTGTTCATTCAAGTTGTCTTGTTCATTTCACTACGTGGGTTTGGGGCTTTGGGTGGGGTCTTAATGGCACATATACGTTATTGTGATGAATTGACGGTAACATGGTGAGAGTTTTGTGGCTCGGAGCGTTTGTTCAACCTGACGGTTCGCGGCCCGAGCGGCAAACCTCAGACCATGTTACTGTCAATTACATCACAATAGCTTATAATATATAAATCTTTAGGCATTCAAGAAGTATTTTGCAGAACTCCTTCTCTAATCGTATTAGGTAAAGGGTTAACCGCACACAAGGATAGCATGAGCATGTCTCTCTGGCTGCATGTACACTGGTTTAGCGCCATACCGATAGATCAAGTTGAGCATGTCGGGCGGGACGATTTCCTCAAAAACTTTATGGCAGCAGAATCTACGTAATGATCTTTCGCCACAGGTTAAAATGTTTAAACCAATGAACCACCGGCGGCTCACTGTATAAGCTGTTTAAAATTAGCGTTACTATTCATGCAGCTGAAAGAACACCACAGTTAATCTTCGAGTTGACTGTTTGTTGTTTTTTTTGATATCGTGAGTGCATTATAAATTATACTACACAAAAGTGTTTTGAACCACTCCAGTTTTCCCAAAGTTTTCGAAAGTATATTTGGACCAGTCTTTTATGAAATGCGAGCCATGAATCGCAATAGTTTCACAAGAAAATCCTTATTGTTATGGTGGACTATCAGCCCGCTTGATCGCTGCCCAGACCAATAGATAGGCTCGGGGTAGTGTTTCCAAAACAATAAACTAACTAAATCCGTCTATAAAAGGACTTTTATGCACTTAAAATACGACTGGACAATGCCCCGGGAATGCCCCGAGGGTAGAATATTTTCTGCTCATGAGAGAACACATGTGCATGTGCGATACCAAAATGGTTCGAGCGATAGTATGATGGCGAGACATTTTGTCTAGGAATGGGATCAAATTAAACAGGATCAAGTTTCGCACTCTCGTTGACAACACGAGACAAAGGCGTCTAGCGTGTTTACTACTCAGAGGTTGACTAGTAACAAATTGTTTTTATACCGAACACTCGTGCACGTGACGGGTTATACCACAGATACTCTTCGATAAATTTGTCCGAAACGACCAATACTAAATGAATCAGGTTTTAGATGATACAGCACGGCCGCCATAGACTGATCACTTGCCACGGGTGGGCTACATTTTCTTGGACGAAATAATATTAGATTGCAAACACTAATTATAGGAATAATCATCAAAATCATCAAAAATTTAATTAATGAAGCACCGGGTACAACCCGGTGCTTCATTAATTATTTTTTTTACTATTGTTTCAGTGATCTGTTATATTGCAATATTTGAATCAAAACTTTTTTGTGTCCAACTCAGTCTAGGGAGTATCACTACAAAACGAGTCCCTATGGATATAGGCCTCAAGCAGAGGTGTATCTTTTCACCGATTTTGTTTGCATTGTATGTTAAAGATTTAGGGGACGAACTAATTCAGAGTGCGGAGGGGGTAAATGTTGGAGACATAAAGGTACCAGGCTTATTCTTTGCGGACGACATGCTGTTAATGTCTAGAACTGAACAGGGGCTAGAGAAATTGCTGGAAATTGTTGGTAGATATGGGAACACTTGGCGGCTCGAACTAAATGAAAATAAAATCAAGGTAATACCCGTTGGACGCAAGGTAGATATGACGAAGAGATGGAGAGTGGGGGAGTTCTCAATCCCCGAAGGGGAAAGCAAACAAATCACTGTAGGAGAAACGGGAGAGTATGAGTATCTAGGGGTAAGCATAAATATAACGGGAAGAGGGGTGCACAGAAATTACTCAGCCAAACTGATTCTGAAGGGGAAAAGAATTCTGAACCAACTAAAACTTTTAGGGAAAAATAGTTTCAACAAGGTCTTTGTGGGGAAAACACTGTGGGAGAGGGTGGGTTTACCAAGTATAACGTATGGCACGGACGTGATTCCATTAAACCAAACCGTTATTAAGAAGTTGGAAAGTACTCAGAATGATGCCGGCAGATGGATAACAGAGTCGAGTAATGCTGCAGCTTTGGAAGCAGTAAGGGGGGAGCTTGGGTGGATGAAAATCAAGGACAGGGTAGATTTGGGAAAACTGTGTTACTTTAACTACTTGAGAAACCTGCCTGACAACCGGTGGTGCAAATTGATGCTCGATACCATTTGGAATTCTAATATAGATACGGGGTGGTCAAAACATGTGAGGGAACTAATTGACAATTACTCTATAGAGGTCACAAACATAGAAGTAGGAATGAAAGAAGGCAAAAGGTTTGTCAAAGAGAGAGTCATGGAAGATTGCAATCGAAACTGGCGAGCAGGGGTTAGCGTGAAAAGATCACTGCAGGGGTTACAATATAAAGAAAAGCCAGCTTTTGAGAAGTACCTAGATGGCACCTTTGGAGGGTCACTGCTGTTCAAACTGAGATCAAGATCACTGGAGCTTCGGGGAAAAATTGGGAGAGATGAAGAAAAGGGATGCCAAATGTGCCACTCTGGAGTAGTGGAGACCCTGGAACATTTTCTCTTGGAATGCCCACAGTATATACCTCATAGAATACAATTTACTGGAAGAATAATGCAGAAGTGGGGTGAAGAAATAAAGGATAGATGGCTGAAGGGGGACACGAGGGAGAGGGTAGGAATGCTTATTGAAGAAATTGAAAAAGAGGAAGTGAGGGATACCATTTCATGAAATGGGCAAAAGCATGCGGGAGATTTCAAATCTCATACACAGCTAATTTGTCATTGTTGTTATTACTGCGTTATTAACTATGGTGACAACAGTTAAGTTGTTTATTTTTGCTGGGATGTTTGATCTTACTATTGTGATTGCAGTAAGTCTGTGTTTTATGTTTTGCTGGGATGTTTGATCAACTGTTGTTTTAAGGGTTCTTTTAACTGTGGTGATTGCTGTAGGACTGTAGTCAGTTCAATATTATAATATTTCTTGCTTTTTCACCTTTGAAGTGTTCGCATCGAAGCTTCCCATGCACAAAACTCTCGATAGTGTTCCCAGCAAGTATTTCTTAGCCCAGCTAGGTACTCTTGACTTCTTTTTGAAATGAAGGTTTGTGATCAGTACTGTCAAAATGCAGGAACAAGTTACTAGTATCATGGTTGATGCAAAGTAAATACCTGAAATTCATAAACAAAAATATAGTTTATAACTTCCCAGCTTTAGTTGGTAAATAAAGTCTTAGTGGTGAAAAGACGTAGTGAATAGGATGGGTATCCTTCGTGTCCCACGCGCCATAAAAAGCACCCCAATGAAATCTAAAGAAGAATGAATAAAACGCTAACGGGAATCAGTAGTGTTATCTCATTTTGTTATACTTGTCATTCCGTCATTCCATATTCTTGCGCGACTGTTTGATAAACTCATGTCGCATAAATGTTATACCGAGCGAAAGCCACTCCCTCCAACAACGCACTCCTCGAGCCGCCAAGGTAAATTCAATTTGACCTGTTGCTAAATGTCCGTATTCTTTCGGGTTCGTCAATTCGACTATATTGGAGAAATAGTGGGTTTTATTTGTTAGGTATGATTTCCTTTCCCATAACAGTCCAATATCAAACTCGGCAGAGTTGACTTCAAACACTGCTGATATGATGTAGATTTCCCCAATATGAACCAAACTAGAGTTGCCCGCCTTGATGTGTTACTGGGCGCAACCAATTTGTTTATTTCGAAATCGTTCACCGTTATTCATCGAACGCAATCAGGGAAATTGGCGTACAGTACGTGGAGAGTGTATTATCACTAAATCACCAGCAAAGTGGAGATTCCACCCAAGCAGTAATTGCAAATTTCTTGCAAAGCATAACAAGCACAGGCAAAGTTTCAGCCAATGGACCTCCGGGTTAAACCCGGAGGTCCATTGGCTGAAACAGTGCTTATGTTTTTTGTCGATATGTACAAAATTTGAAAGTTATAGCTTCGGTGATAACTCCACTCCGTGGGTGATTTAATTACAATCCACCCTCCACGTAATGTAATTATGGGTCAGGGAGTAGTTTGAAGCTTAAGTTTTGTATGGTCAGGAATTAATAATGGCATTGAGTACGGATTTCATATATAAAGAGAAGAAAGAAGAGAGATGTACAGAAAATACAAAGCAAACAAAGATTCAGAGTCGTAAGTGGAAATTCCTCAAAGTGGGAGAAAATGTAGTTCAGTTATCCGAAGGTCGCAGCCTCCACGTTGGGGGAAGCCGGGTTGTTCGGAAATCTGAACTTGAAGGAAAGGAAACGTAGTACTTTGTGAAAAGAACGAGAAACAATTACGCTGTCAAAAAAACTGTAAAAGATCAAACTGGTGTAATAAATGAAGAGTTTATACTTCATATCGTCCAGAGACCGAAAGTCAAAGGTTTTATGTGAAGTCACTTTGTGCTGATATCTCGACCGATATGAAACTAATCAAGTAATAACCACCCAAATAAATTGCGGTAATATTTTTTTATTACTTTCTAAAGTGTGATTTGTTGGGATTTCCGGGTTTGATTATAAACGATAATTTCACAAGCGAAATATGCAATCAACAATTGTGTCATGCATCCGTGCGCGCAAACGAAGACGGTTTGCAGTGGGTGTAATAGGGACTTCGTTGTTTTGGGTTTTGTTTTAACCCTTTACCTAACATAAAAAACCAACGACACGTGCCAAAAAAATTCTTGAATAACTAATTTTTTCATTTTTTGTCTCAAAAACATAGGTTATGACCCCTCATTGGAACGAGCTCGTTCCAATGAGGGGTCATAACCTATGTTTTAGAGACAAAAAATGGCGATTGTTTTAGAATAGCGCAGGCTGATTTTGGCAGTTTCGTTGGGTAACGGGTTAAATAATATAATTATCGTTAATAATGAAAAGTAATAAACAAAGTAATCGCTTGACTGGACTGGTTACGTGAAATAATTCATTCGAGGCGAGGGACTATATTGTAAAACACTCGTGCGCATTCGCGCACTCGTGTTTTTACGTCGTCTCTCACCTCTCATGAATAATTCCACGTAACCAGTCCAGTCAAGCTATTACTCTCTATTTAACCATTCGCAAACAGCAATGTCAGGAGCGATAACAATTCGGCAATAAAAGATCTTATATTGTTATTGCAGTACCAATAAAAGTTACTTGACGTCACGAAAAATGAAGGCACGCGCGAGTGGTGGACTATTTCAGTGGTACTGGTAATCACAAGCCGTTCTCTTCAGAAACTGATGTGTCTAGTTCACTGGTCTCAATACAACGGGTTTGCACGCAGTCGGCGAAAAAAACATCGGTTCCCAAATGAATCCATTTCCCTAAAACTGTGATAAATCAATCAACGCAATAAACCAATCATTCGCATCTCTGACCTCAGAGTGTGAAGATGCACTGACTGATTTCATGACAACTTCGGGCATACCAACACAGCCCAAGAAAGCCGTTTTAGCACTGGGCGTCTCTTGTCCTCTCAACTGGACTCTCCCGGTGAAAGGCAAGAGCGTCCACCTGATCCTGGATTATGTTACAGAAGACACCACCCCTCCACCCCCGGGAAGATGTAGTACATTTTGGGGGCGGGCATCCTATCGCACTGGTCTTCAACTTTAGGGAGCCTGGACGCACAGATAGGAAGACAAATAAGAAAAGAAAGAACCCGTCCGCCAAGCGTAGGGACACCCGACGCTTGGATGCTTTCCGAGAGAAGAAGAGAGCTGAGGCTGAGGAAAGGAAAGGACCTGAAATAACCACCACTTCCCCGCCTACTCCCACGGGCCAACCCAACCAACTGCCGGCTCCCCAGCCGGAATTCTTGGATGCGAAATATCCTGTGGAGACTGAGGTGGAAATGGAAGTTGCTTTTTCGTCACTGCCCGATTCCCATTCGCCGCTCAGTTCGGATCAAGGAAAAACAACATCAGGGTCGGACACCGAAGATATGGTAGCACAGATGCTGAAAATGAAACGTCCAAAGGCGGAAGAGAATGAAAGAATAATCATCCATCTAAGATCCGAAATAAAAGAGATAAGAATCTAATTCGAACTCCAAGAAACCCAGGAACAGGCAAAAGATATAACACCGAAAACAAGCGATCATCTGAAAATAACCACAACATCAAACGCCTCGGCTTTACCAGGCACGAAAACCGATGACGCTGTATCAACTTTCTGATTTTGACACTCGTCAATAATAACTAAACTATGTTGTAAATATTCAACTTCCATTGCCACGAAGAATGTGCACGTCATTAACATATTCATCTTTCACAGACACACACAGAACGACACACGTGTGTAAATGAGTTAATCGATATGACGCAGGTGCCAGCGCGGAAGGATAGAACGAGAGGCCACAGGCCTCGAATTGTATCCTTCCACGATAGTGCAAGTGCCATATCGATTTCACATACGCGTGTCCTTCTGTGTTTATTACACGCCTTCACGTCTATAAAAACAATTGTTAGAACACTCAGCAATTCATTTGACAACACTATCAACAAAAAGAACACATTTTATCGCCAACCAAATTTGCAAGGGGAACCCGTGTTACTATTTCCTCCCTCGAGTCCCAATGTGTTCTATGTGGAACTCATGGGACGATTTTAGCTGTCGCTAGTAACTCAAATTGTAATTGCGTTACACGATTTGTAGAACATTCCAGTGAAATTTCGCTTCTATTTAAAAATAGTCTGTGAACGATTTCCGTTCCGCACATATGTGCGGAACCGATTTTATTTTTATTTTCCGCATGGTTTAGTGTTGCTGCAGATGGGGATGTCATAGAACAGGTGTGTAATAAATGAAAGTTTAATCTTTGAAAGGCAACGAGAGACTGCGAAGCACCGGGACCTTGGAAACCTTTGAGAATTTTTTGATGTTTATTTACAGGAACTAATAAGATGGTGGCGGTTGGGTCACGTTTCTGTAAGTGACCAATGCGTTCTCATGCAATCCTTTTGTATGGTGATCAGTGGTCTAGTTTCCCTCAACATACAGCACAGCCACCGTGGAATGCTCAAAATCCGCGAGTGGGCAATGTTTCAAACAGGTGCTTTTAACGATCAATAATAAGAAGTTTACAGCAAATATTCAGTGAATGAAGCACCGAGTCGTACTTGGAGATTCACTGTTGACGCATGCGTGGAAATATTGCCCACACGGATTGGATTGTGACCTTTGCTCGACGACCGAACTGTACATTTCACGTTGATGGGAAATGCACGGTTCAGCACATACACAATCTACCATGCAAAACGTAAAAATAAGAGGACTCGCAGTATTTGAACGTGGCACAGAGAAAAATTTAAAACGTAACGTCAGTCCCACTGTTGTTTGCACGCCTCTAAAACATGAATAATGAAGTGACGTCATGTATTTAAAGTAAAGCTTGCGCACTACATAAATGGAATTTGCTAGTTGTTTTGGCCAACAAATCACCTATCCTTTGGGTGATAGGAATTGAATAGAACACCGAGGATCATTATTTTGATCAGCTGAGTATGGCGTTTTGTTTGTTTACAACTGTTTTCGATAAGTCGTGGTTATGGGTTTTGTTGACTGAATAGCAGATAAAAGAGGTATGTACTCATGGTGTGTGTGAAGAATTTTTTATCACGACTTGACGTCTTTTGGTAAGGTACAGCGCGATGCGTACTATACGGCCGCAAATACGAGTCTCGTTGAGATAAATGATTCTGCACAAGCATAATGTGCATAAAACACACATGTATATATGATGTATTGCAAGACTTCCCCATTTGATGGCCCTCCATGCAAAATTGACTCTGGAAAGCTTCCTAATAATCCGGAAAAATTCGCATGTATTATATTATTTCAAGATATGAAATAATAAGTAGATCGTCATGTTCGAATTAAGGAAATTATGTTTGCTCGACGACCTGTTAGACAGACAATGTGTAGACAAAGATTCTTCAGAATAAAGCATGCGCAACTGAACTGCTTGTCAAGTATCTCCACAAGACTTGACAAACATACTGTCACTCAGAAGTTTACTTAACCCTCAGAACCCCAGAGGCCGCTTTTCCGACCCAGTAACATGACACTTCATAATTTCATTAAGTAGGTTGACTTTTGAGTAAAGGTGTGTTGTAGACCAATCAATATTTTCAACGTGCAGGCCCAAGGCTGCACGTTGAAAATATTAATTGGTCTACCCCCAAATAAAGAATATGGACTCTTCCCGTTGCTGCCATTGAACTGATATGGAAGACAGCACCAGGGTTCAAAGGTCCAAATTAACCAGGCCATCTCGCGTGTAATGCATACGCCGGTCTATATATATTGATCACAATTCCACAGCAGAACATTGGTGGAACACTTCCATATCGTATATTCGAACCTCTGACTTTAGGGTGTGAAGACGTAATAATCTCAAACAGGTCGTCACCCGAAGGAGACAGGACCAACAAGGAAGAAGAGAAAGAGAAGGAGTCAGTTAACCAAGCGTGGAGACAGCCGACGCTTGGAAGAATTCTTGAAACGGAAGAAGAAAGAAAAGCGGTTAAGAAGAGTGAGAAAGCCACTATCATCTTCTCACCTCAACTCATGAACCTTCCATTGAAACTTCGGATGCCTCTACTCTGGGGTTGAACTGGAGGATGAAGACCTTATCGGTGATGAGGAGAAGGTGATAGAAACATGTATGTCGATGCCCCCTGCTCCAATCTCAACCCTCCTTCCGGATCAGGAACCCTGGATGAACAGCTCCATCAAGGCCTCACTCGCCACCACCAAAAAGACACAGTAAGACTCCGGGAAGTCTTTAGAAGGGCTAAAAAGACGTGAAAAGAACCGGATCGAGCAACTAGAGAGAGAGAGCAGTAAAAAATGCTTGGCTCAACATCTCTACCTCCTACAATCTACAGTCTTCGCCTTCTACGCTGTTGTCGGGCATCTAAATTAACATCGCCATTGGTTCGACAGGTGTTGAATAACCCCACATCTTTCGTTTGTTAGTCTGGAATATGTTGTTTCTTTCGGTGACGATAGCTGGCTCTGTCTCAAAATTGCCACTGTCGACAACGCGGCTGTAGTTATAACGTGGAAATCCAATACGTTTTGAAAATAAAAATGTCAAGAAAGTGAAGGAATACACCGCGAGCAAGGTAAAAATGACATTTTAACCCTTTCGCTGCTGTAATTCCATACTACGTACGCCCTCATATTTGATGTCCTGTGCTATAAGTCCGTACAGAGTATGGGGGTACCACATGCAGGGAACGGATAGCACTGCACTATTTGTTTGTAACTGTGGGTTTTACGACACTTTCGACAGCCAGAGTCACCTCATGTCGCAGGAAACCGTCGGACCCGGAGGAAAGGCGAGTAATTCACAAACGAACTAACTCCGCACATGCATGGTTAGCACAGGTTGAAGACAAGTGGTACGACTTAGTACACGGCGCCACCATGCCCACATTCTGCATTGTGTTATTCTCAGTATAACGCACGCTGGAACAAGTGTTATCAGCTACTATTCAGAGTCATCGTTCCTGATGTTCATGAAACGTCAATATAACTCGAATTAAATTAGAGTTACCTTTCTTGATGTTCGTGAAACTTGAGTTTCATCTGAGAGAGAAAAAAATCGTCAAATGGTCGCAAAATTGAACTGGCGAGACCATTGGAGCAGTCATCGTTTCTGATCGGATTGTTGGGGTACGGTGGTGGAGTCATTATATAAACAAATTACAACGTTTAACCCTTTCAACACTGAATTCCCGAATGAGGTTGTTGTGTAATGTTCAAATATGCCCTAACAACTTTAACACTTTACCAAACGTGTAAAGCAGACGACACATGCGAAAGAAATTATTGAATAAATAATTTTTGTCATTCTTGTCTCAAAAACATAGGTTATGACCCCTCATTGGAACGAGCTCGATGACCTATGTTTTTGAGACAAAAAATGAAAAAAAAATAATGAAAATTCATTGGCGATTTTTGAGAATAGCGCTGGCCGGTTTTGGCCGTTACGCTAGGTAAAAGAGTTAATATCACAAACGATACTTTTTTGGCGTTTTCAATTGTTTCACTTTAACCCCATTTTAACACGACATATGATTTCACTCATGATATTACCAAACTGTGCAGCAGCAAAATAGTTAACCATCACCAACCGCATCGATAGTCCCAACACATGAACGTGAAAGTAGACATGTATGCATAATAGTATATACATGCAGTCCAGGAACATACACCAACATATGGAATCTGGGGATATTAATATGCTAAAGTCAAATGTTTACAAGTTTTCCATTCTTGGGTCGATACTCCCTGCATATCATATTGAAATTCACCTTAATTCCAATGTGAACTTTCCGACATATTCCACGTTCTCGGAAATCTTTTCCAAAATTTATTTAAAAATCCTCGATATACCAAATTGTGTGACACATACCAGGACATTGATTAGAAATACAATATCGATACTTCAAAATCACTACAAGGTGACTCTCTGAACGACGGTGTACAATTCCTACCGCTCATTTCATACAATCGGTTGATATTCCATTATTTTCCAAATTATGGAGGCAAAATACAGAGATTTTTTTTTAAGTCGAGTTCCGGGTTTTCCGAAGTCGCGCCCCAATGGAACTGGTTTTGCTCACAAAATGTCTATCAAAACACTTCAGGCGTTATACCAGGTTGCGCCTAGAATCACGTCGTCAGTACTCCTAGCATGAATAAGCATGCAGAAATGTTGCACTCCCCCCTCCCCCCACCTCCAGAAAAAAATGACAGTTTGCAGTTTTCCGCCCCGTCTACAAAAACATATTGTAACCATTAACTCCACCCGGCTACAGAAAAAATATAAACCTTAGCAGCAGTGGAAACATGTTGACAAATGACACCTCAAACCCACTATGATGTGACCCACTAAGCGACTATTACCCCCCCCCCCCCACACCCCCGAGTGCTCTAAACTTGGTGATGTTCAATTGTTCATATTAAAAACACCCCCAGAGTCCCCAAATTATTAGCTGGTTGAGTGCCAGCGGCCACCATCATGGCTCTTTTGAAAAGTGCTGAAAACCACTTTAGTCAGCCACTTTAGTCAGTAATATTAACCCTTCACACTGTATTAATTAGCTTGGTGTTTGCAAGGTAGTGTCGAGAGAAATGTCTACATAACATTGTTTTCTAAATTTTATATTCTATAATAAATTGTAACAAAATAATTATTTATGAAGAAAATCTTACTAAAGTATGAAGACATTCTTGCTAAAGTAAGCCTCCACATTTTGGTGGCACAGTATCTTTGAAATACTCATGTTACAAATCACCTTCTAAATATAATTTAACTCTCTACCAGATAACAACTGGCGATGGGATTTCGATTCGTCGTGCAATTTCAATATGACACTTGAGCCCTTGAAATGATTTTATGGGAACAGACCCTGCGAACAGCGAGGAAGGGATGACACCAGCAGCGAGCTAGTTTGCTCTACTAAGACGAAGCATGCTAAATGATGGAGTACGAACACTGTTTGCGAAATTCGACACACTGCCATTTTTATTCGATAACTCTGGATAACTAGGAAAAATAATGATACAAATTGTTTTTTCGTTATAATAATGAGCAGTGTGCCCTAATTAATATGATACATCAATCTGAAACAAAGCCTAGGTAGAGCAAAGGTAGGCGATGATCCGCCGTGCCCTAATTAATATGATACATAAATCTGAAACAAAGCCTTGGTAGAGCAAAGGTAGGCGATGATCCGCCTACAAGACATAGATAAAACAAAATAAGACAAGAGAACGAAACTTGGTGGATGATGGGGATGGCGGAGGGCAATTTTTTCTTGCCAAAACTGAACAGACTTGAAGAGCGGTGTAGCCGTTAACAGATGAAGTAAGATGGCGAAAGGACGCCACTTGCTGGCGCTGGACAATATATATATTACAGTGATTTGGCTGACCGTATCCGCGAGTGTTACCAATTATAGACCAAAAACAAAGAAAGTTGCAGAAGGCGCTAATTATTTCACAGAAATATGATCCCCTCCGGTATCCGTGCGCTGGAGAGCATGTGGACAAGTTGACAGGAAGTACGCGTTTGGTTTGTGCCGTTCGCGAATAGCGCAGGGCTTTGTGGTAGAAATAATCTGCACACATGTCGAGTTACCTGCTGAAAACTCGATGTTACGAGGAAAATTATTTTGAGGCTCGGTTCGTTCCCATAAATGTGGCTAATCATTAAAATTCTCAGCCCCTTATTTTGACGATGTGGTGGACAAACTCGGGAGATGCGTATTTGTATGGCTACAGTTAAAACTAGAAAAATGTCATGAAATGCGCACAAATAGCACTACGATCTGCGCGTTAATCTACGCGTTAGGGCTATCAAATTCTGAACATTTGGCCTGTGCACAAGCAATGTTTCATTGCCTGTGTTTGCTATGAGTAACCAGGATAACCTGCCGTGCTTTGGATGCCATTCGACATGGCATGAGCGCGCAATTCCTACGCGTAATTAAGCCTAGATAAGCGCACAATTTCATGACAGGACTTCTAGTTTTAACTGTATGGTCAAGTTTCTGAATTACAAGACATGGATTTTCTTAGAACGCTCGAGTAGAATTCAAAATGATTTTTTATATGTCATTCAGGGCCTCAAACTGAACTGATCATGAACTAGTCATCTTTGGCATATTCCTTTCCCGCATCCAACCCTGAACCCTTGTTTCAAGACTAAATTATACTTACCTAGTATGGGTGTTGAGTCTGATGAGGGTGGCAAAGTCTCTCTAATAAATAACAAGAACACAAACAATGATAACATCACAGTAATCTGTAAGGACGTTTTTCCTCCCGAGTACACCGGCAATAAGAAACCAAGCACGGTTAATGCTGCCATCAGGATACAGGGTATGATCAAACAGATTATGTATAATGAAGGACGTCTTTGTACGCACAACTTGAACGCAAGGGTGACGAACGGCTGCGGACAGCAAGGGTAGTAGGTGACACGTCTTTCTAAGTCGTAACTGTGAACCTGCCATTCCGCGCTTTGTTTAAACAACGAATAATCTCCTTTCTCTGACATGTTCCAAAAGTCAACTTCACTGCCATCATATCTCCAGGATCCGAAAGTGAATTCGCATACTTGGTGGTCAAACGGAAAATACTTAACATTCAGCTTGCAGAAACTACGTACAATGATAGGCCAGTTATAAATCACGTGGCCTTCGGAATTTATCATTACTCTGTTGTCGCCCATCTCCGTAAACATGGCACCGTTAGTGCTGAAATAGAATAGCTGAAATGTTACATAAACTATCCATTGCCTACGGACGTAAATAAGGGGAGTGACACCACCTCCCACCCACACATTCGCTGGTATTGTTTTCTAGTCGGAAGCTTTAGATATCGACTAGCTCTTTCTAGTAGTCATGCACTTTTTACGAAGCTAGATCCCATACTTGACAGGGGCAGCGGAATCGGGGGGAGGGGGGGGGAGCTGGGGGGGGGGGGGCCTTCAGCCCCTCCACTTTTTTGCCGGGCCATGTTTTTTTGTATGCATATATTTTAATACAACCAGTGACTGGTGAAACAAGAGGCGGGTCCAGTGCCGCCCCCATATTTTCGCCAACTATGTTTCTCTCGTACTGGTTCAGTTTCGATGGATTTCGGATCATTTTTGCAGTAAGTGGCAGCAAACGCTACAATGTATACAGTCTGTTAAGAAAATCGGTTAACTGAAGTAGATCGTAATCTTACAGACATACAAGTACCAAATCCACCCCCAAGACAAGATATTCCACATACAATATAATTGCTGTAAACGTCTGGTTAAGCATACAGGTGAGGTCTATTTATCATCTTTGGTCGTAAACGACCAAAGTTGATAAATAGACCTCACCTGTATGCTTTACCGACGTTTTTAAACGGCTCTCAAAGTGTGAAATCTTTGAAATACATCTCCTGAAAAAACTAAAAAATCTCAAAATATCCACTCAGATGCATGGAAATGGGGGTTTTGGGACCCTGGAATTTAAAGTTTTCATACCAACGACCATCCATCGCCGGACCCAGCCCCCCCCCCCCCCCCCCCCCCCACACACACACACACTTTGAAAATCGTCCCGCCGCCCCTGCTTGAACTATGTTGCACACAGACAGCCATACAGAGGAGGGAGGGGGGGGGGGGTCAAGCTGGGTCAATTTGGAGTACGGTACGTGCGAATAAAATAAAAAGTTAGGAGCCCAGGCGTCACGAGAACAAAATTTATTTATATACAATAAATGTCCAAGAACACCGAGTTTTGAAATAAAATCATGATTGACATCATTAAGGCATGTCTAACTGCGATGGTCCATGTACCGACGGATAAAATAATCTAACATCAAGGCATGAGTTCGATAAAGGCATGCCTTGATGATGCAGTTGAAATATCCTGGACTTGACAGACTATCACGTTCACCCCCCCCCCCCCCACCCGCAACCCCACCCACACACACATACCCTCACCGTCCACAGACATCGGTCATATTTGTGTTTTTCATGCTTCCGACCAAAGAAATATTTTAAATGAAAATAATTCCAACCATGTCTCATTCAATGGATTCGTTTGAATGTGTAGATAAACAAGGTATCTGCATAAGTGGAATCAACGTTTTGGTATCAAATATCAACCTACGATTGTAAGATTGGCAGTTCATTTTCAAACGTTTATCCATCATTACAGATGACACTTATCTGAGGAGTTTGCAATATAAAATACTACATAATATTTTATTTACAAACTTCAAACTTTTCAAATGCAAGCTGTCAGAAACCAAACTGTGTACTTTCCGCAAGAAGGACACCATCAGCTTGGAAAAATTGGTCCTCCTCCTGATGGTTCCCCGTCAGTGTCTAAGCACGCACGAAGGTGCCCCCGAGTTTGGCCAACCTTTTTAGTTAAATACGCTCTATCAAATTAACCGACAATGGTGGCCCTTTTGTTTTTTACACGTCGAAGCAAAATTACAATTCTCTCTGTAAAGTGCACATGCCGTAATAATATGATTTAATATAAAAGGAAATTAGATATTCGATCTTCGATGAAAAGAAAACATACACATCTATATATTTTCGGTTATAAAATAATAGTTTTGGGTATTCAAATTATTTGTGCATTGTCATATATACTGCCTACCAATTTTCTTCTTGTAAATAACACTGTATGTTGTCTTAATAACCCCCCCCCCCCCACGACACCCCCCTCCCCCATCCGACAAAGAAAATAAACAAGGTATATCAACTAAACTCCCGGATCAAATCCAATTAGAGAATATGCTTGAATACATCATAGAAAGAAAGGATTTTGTCAAATAGTTTTTTTTATCGAAATTGGATCAGAATATTTACAATAGGCTATGAGCTAGTATATAGTCACGCTCGTCCACCCCCCCCCCCCCCCCCCCCCCCCAATGAGGGAATTTTCCAGACTATTTTTCTGAAATTCCAATAATTAAGAAATATTTAAGACATGTTTGCCGCAACTGGTGCGTTTTGAAGCTACAGGCGTTTAATGGATCTGCATATAATAGCTCGGGTGCAAAATTTTGTAAAATCGCGCACGAGGTTTCATGAACACGCGGAAAATTTGAAAGACGTTACCACACGTAACTGACCACATTGTCTTGGCTACGAATCAGTATATAGTCACGACAACTCACTCCGCGCAGCCCGACTCCAACCCTACCGAACAGAATCTCAACCCATCCCACCGCAACCACCCACCCAACCCCACCCCATTCCACCCACCCAATTCCATCAACATTACAGAATTTTCAAAAAATATTTTTTGTAGGTCCAACATTCAAGAAATGTTTTGAAGCCTGTTTTCTTGCTTGCGACTGAAGCTTTTATAAGTTACAAGTTTTTCGTTGGCTTGATATAAAACCTAGTGTACAAATTTTAAAATAATTGTGTAGAAGGTTTTAAAAGCAAGCTGACGATTTGAATTAGTTAAAATTAGCCATACCGTCAAAGCTCTAGGCCACTATATTTTCAGGGTCCAATTCCCACCTTCTCAAAAACCCAAACCCTGCAAAACACCCAACAAAAACAGACACCCTCCCAAACATGTCCTACCTCACACCATAATCACTGCTTGTGACTTGAACTACTGCGTTCCAGTCACCGAACTTGTCCTCTTTAGATAAATCTAGATATAAGCACAAATTCGGGGAAGTTCATGGAGTCAATTTAAGTGGAAAAATATCACAAATTATTACCACTTTATAGGGCGCTCCTTGGGTTATTAAAATGATCTGAGGTGGACGATAAGACTCAATAACAGCCCGCAAAAATGGAGTTAATAATGAAAACGGCCCGCTAGCCCAGAATTGTGGGTAATTTATGTTCCGGAAAAATAACACTAATGTGCCTGAATGTGCTCGAAATTTTGGTGTCCATTTATTCCAACAAAACGGGTTCAACCATGATATATTTCGGATTATTAACTTCATTTAGGATTTAAAAGTGGTGGTGAGTATTGATACGATAAATAATCTCATTTTGTAATAACGGCGTGAGTTTGTAGTTAAAGCGCTTCAGCCAAATTCCAGCAATCCTATTTTCGAGTCATCCAAATAAATTGTACTCAACTTTGAACTTTGACGTTTGTTTGTAAATAACAGACGACAATCTGATTCTTCTATTTCTAAATCAAAAATGTCTCAGTGGCTAGAAATGGCGTTCTTCTGTTTCTAAATAAAAAATGTTTGCAGTGGCTTGAAATGGCGTTCTTTGGTAAGTGGTAATAATAGTAATAACATATGCCTTTTCGGGCGCCATGGTACATTAACAGCCCTCGAAAAATGATTAACAGTCCTCGGGACCATTAACGGCCCTCGACTTCGTCTTGGGCCTTTAAGTGGCCCTCGGGCTGTTAATCATTTTTCTAGGGTCATTAATGAACCATAACGCCCTCAAAAAAACATGTTATTGTCATATTGTTAAGAAACAATTTAAAAAAAATAATATGAAAATACGTGACACGTAATGGTGCACACCCAATATTGTTAATTTCGGTAAATATTGCAGGCCCTAAGCAAGATTTTTCAGGAAAGAGATGGTATATATCGCAGAAATAGCAGCGGTTATGTGAAATATAACAATTTGCCAAAACGTGTTGTAGAGCGACATGCAATAAACACAGAACCACACATGTATGTTCATATGTTAATGTGGCAACAAATATGGCAATCGGGAAATTTTGAAAGATTGCGGAAGGATCAAACTCGAGACAAGCTATAGTAAAACAAACCTTCATTTTTTAAACTGACAAAAGATCATAATTCAATGGCAAATTGGTTCATTAGAGTTTAACAACACTTTCAAAAACCAAGACTATATTATGAGCTGGATTGTACGTCAATCGCAATAACTAAGGTTATTATATCACGTTGTCAGTTCCCAAGATCCGTCCCATCCTTCAATACCTAGACGTGCAAAAGAGTCGTACGTGGAGTCACTCGTTCAGGCAATTACTCTATGGCTCATTTGTTCGATTCTGGTCGTTCCAGCAATCTGAGATGGTTAGGAAGCCTGTACTAGTGCTAGTAATGGTACAAGGCTGCAAGAGTGGAAGAAGACTACAGGTTTTGGTGACTACTGTAAAAGCTAATCATAGGATGGACGATGGCAATATTGGGAAAATCAGTGATATTGGTATTGGAGATATGAAGATCATGGAAAGGTCTAGAACTGGGCAGATGTGCTAGGAGCTAAATTATCATCAGGTACATACAGTTCTACGTCATCATGTCATAGGTATCCTCCTATACCCCGATGAGCATTAAGAGTCGTAAAAGAAATTGCTCTTTCGATACTCATTTGCTCAATTGGATTTGAGTCGTTCGAGCAATGACTTTTTCAGTAATTGCTCAAAAGCTTATTTGCTCGATAAGATTCGAGTCGCTCGAATAATACCTATCCCTGCTTGATTGTATTTTGGGTTTGAGGATCATAGAGGACTTCGTTATACACAGGAAAGGCAAAAACAGAGACGGCCAAGATAAAATAGACTGTTGGGATAGGCAGAAATGGGGCCAGTAAAAGGCAAAACAGGCCAGGAAATAGAAGGATAAACCACAGAATATATCGGGATAGATAAAATACAGAGACTGTGGCGCAAATTCGAAACAGTAAAGTTACTCTTATACATAGGAATGCGTCTATTGTTGGGAAAAAATAAGAATTCTAGGGTACATCAGATAGAAACCGAATATTTAGTGGGAAATCCGCACTAGTAAAAGAACTGTTGGATTTATTTGGGTAATTTTACAAAGTATTCGAACAAATACAATTACTCATACCAGGAAACGCACCTCAACTTAAAGCACTGCATGCTACTCTTTTAAGCCCAAAATTGAGGAATCCGTGCCAAATAAAGTTTTTTTGATGGTTTAGAGGATTTTTCTGGATATTCGTGGTAATTCGTTTTATTCCAGTTCACGTAAAATTTATCCACATGAGACCTCTCATCATTCATTTAGCACTACGTGCTACTATTATAAGCCCTAGATGGGGGTTTGGTAGTTTTGGATTATTTAGACGGATTGTCAGGTTTTTTGTTGTAATTAAATTGACTCCTATTCAATCGAACACACCCTCCGAACACACCCCTTTCCTATCAGAAGGTTTTGAGTCACATAGAAACCATGTGCTACCATAGAAACCAAGACGGCGGTCTCAGATATACAAAATGGACGACATACACTCGTCTCACCTCAACAAAAACGCGCGGCGCATGTACACTAGGACCACGTATCACTACGGGGATGGTGTCACAAGATGGCAGTCACGCGGGCTACCATGACAACCAAAAATGAAGTAACTAGGCCATGTCACATGAGATCCGGCTTATGTGGGTCGATCGGGTACATGATTTACTACTAACATCAAGCCGAGAGATACACGGTTCGATCCCCAGCAGGGGTAACTGCGTTGTATCATTGGGCAAGGCACTTAATCACGATTTCCCAAGTGGGGGCACAGTGGCGCAGCCATGGGGTGTTCTGGGGGCACATCCCCCCCCCCCTCCAAAAAAAAAAATAATTCCGATAGGATCGCCAATCCAATGTCGAGTTGTGACAGTACAAAAGTGGGTTAAATCATTATCAACTTATCGTCCGGAAACCAATTGTTTACAATTTACTATGTGAAGGGTCACTATGACCTTGACCCTAGACCTAATGATTCCAAAATAAATAGGGCTCCTTCTTGCAACAACGACAACCTACCTATGAAGTTTCATGACTTTGGGTGGAACCATTGTCAAATTATCATCTGGAAACCAATTGTTTACGATTTATTACGTTCAAGGTCAATGCGACCTTGAACTTTGATCTAGCGTGTCCAAGATAAATAGGGGTCTTCCACTCACCTAGGCCAACCTACCTATGAAGTTTCGTGAATGTGGGTTCAAGCGTAGTCAAGTTATCATCCAGAAACCAATTGTTTACGATTTACTATGTAGAAGGTAACTGTGACCTTGACCTTTCACCTAGCGAGTCCAAAATAAATACGGTTCTTCCTCTCACCGATGCCAACCATCCTATGAAGTTTCATGAATGTAGTTATCATTCGGAAACCAATTGTTTACAATTTACTATGTTCAGAGTCACTGCGACCTTGACCTTTGACCATGCGTGTCCAAAATAAATAGGGTTCTTCCACTCACCGATGCCAACCTACCTACTGAGTTTCATGAACGTGGGACAAACCATTATCAAGTTATCATCCGGAAACCAATTGTTTACGCCCGCCCGCCATTCACCAAACTATAAGACCAGCCGGACTTCGTCACAACTTGACTAAACAAGAGGCCCTCAAGGGGCCTTAATCGCTCACCTGCCAACGTGGTCCAAAGAAGTATTTGGGGTCACATTCAGTTATGCATGGTTCATCAACACTACAAAGGAATGAATGCATGAGAGGCAAATTTTATGGAAAAACACTAAGGAATCGATTTGAACAAACCTGAACCTAACATGCTCCCCATGCCACTCCCACCCCTGCCCGTAGAGAGCCCAAATAATAAGCCAGGGACTCAAATTTAACAAACTTGAACCTGATCCCCCTTGAGATGTTATATACCAAATATGAAACAATTCTGCCCGGTGGAGCTGAAGAAGGAGGTTTTTAAAGAAAGGAATCTTTGGGCTCCAATAGAGAGCCCAAATACTAACTGAGGCACCCGATTTGTACAAATTTGAATCTGACCCTCTTAGAGATGTTGTATACCAAATACGAAAGCATTCATACCAAATATGAAAGATTTTTAAAGAAATTTCCTCATATTTCACTAAGTTAAAATTCGGGCTCCTACTGGGAGCCCGATTATTAACCCGTGGACTCGATTTGAATAACCTTGAATCTGACTGGTATATAACCCCTAGAGATGTTACCAAATATCAAAATATTCTAAATGATGGTTCTGGAGTAGATTTTTTTAATTTTTAAAAAAAAAATGTATGGGTGCTATCAGAGTAATGCCCCTTGTGGTGCCCATTGTGGGCGCGGCAAGGTTATTTGTACAAACTTGAATTGACATATGATAAGGAACATGCACACCAAATTTGGTTCAATTTGGTCCAGTAGTTTGGGAGGAGAAGTCGATAATGTAAAGTTCACACGACGGACGACGACGGACGGCAAGTGATAAGTTAAGCTCCCTTCGGTGAGCTAAAAATCATCCATACGCCACCCCCACCCCCCCCCCCCCCCTCCAAGTTACCCCATGTAGGGAACATTAGGCAAGAAATTTTATTATGGAGATATTTATACTTTAAGTATTTATACTTGTATAGGGAAGGGGGGGGGGGGGGGGGGGGGGGGTGCGTAATAGCAGATTTATGTGTGATATCCGACCTATCTCAATTTAATGACACCAATGTTGTCAGTTATTTGCCAGACTCGAGCAAAAAACGTCGCCGGTGTTCCGTGATATCATTAGGCATACTTATTTAATTGTATTCATTTAGTTTCCTATTTTTAGTCGAATTTTTCAACAACAAAAAACCTTGACTATTGGTATGGCGAGGGCCGGTCGCCGGGCAGGCGGCCCTTTTTGGTGAAAAAATTAGTTATTTCTGGACGGGTTTTGATATTTGGTGTGTAGCTTGATATGCGCGTGCAACACCCAATGACGCAAAATAGGGCGTGTCTGCGCTTTTTCTCAAGAGTTATGGCCCTTTGTTAAAATCTACTAATTTTGAGCTTGATAGCGCGATATTTCAACTGTCAAAATAGCCCTCAGAGAACTTGTTCCGACCTAAAAACAAAGGGTCGTGCATCATATAAGAGGAAAAATTTAGTACTAGACTACTTTATTAGTACTAGACTACTTTATTGGTTGCTGTGCACAAATGACATTCATTCACATTTGCAACTTTACTGTGTTATTTTTTCCACTATACCCCACCCCCAAATTTGTGTTCCAAAATACTCTTTCAATGAAGAAATTATTTTCTAACATTTTTTAACCCTTTACCATTACCAAATAGAACGGTCAAAAGTTGCTGGTGCAATTCACAAGTGTTGCCATTCCATGTTCATTATTTTCTTGTTTTTTGTGTCAAAAAGATAGCTTATGACCCCTCATTGGAATGAGGTCATTCCAATGGTGTAAAAAGTCATGTTTTTGACACAAAAAATTATTGAGTCAATAAGTTTGTGGGCAAGGGTAATCAATTTTTCATGTTAAGTAAAGGGTTAACAGCATAATTCAGACAAACATCTAAATACCAGTAAATAAAAGTGCTATATGGGCTTTCTGGCTGTGGGTTTGAATGGTGATTTGGAAGGGGGTTGGAAGATTGGACCCACCCCCCTGCCCCTAGTACTATGATGAGGAACCATGGTTTAATTACATTTGTTAATACATGTGTACATGTAGGGTAAAATTGGTTGTTATTTGGCATTTGCTGGAGGCTGCAGTGTGCCCCTGGAGGCTACACTTGCTCAAGATGTGAATTCGCTTGCAATATATAGCCATTACTGACAAAAACATATTTTTCAAAACAATAAAAAGGTACTGTAAGGTGTGTGGTACCCCAATGAATTTTTAAATGTGAAATAATCTCTCAAAATAATAATTAAATCAGGTTCGGAAGTCAAATTATATATTTCCTTAATCAACCCCAATCCTATCAAAGATACATTTTACCTCCTTCATGTGACAAAAGGGTAATTTCTGCATGAGAATTCAACTTTTGGCTTCCAATGACTTAAAAACATGGGAAATTTGTTGTTTTTAAGAAAACTGTCCAAACTGTGTCAAATGGATTAAAAACTGCTGTTGCCTCCAGTACATTTTTCTACTCTGTTACCTAATGAATAAGCTGAGAGGTAAGGAATTCATGTAGCTTTTCTTTGAAAACTAACCTAATCCCAAAATAAAACTAAAATCTGCATCAGCATGCAATACTTTGAGGAAAAATTTGTCTCATTTAATCTTATAGCAAGACAAAGAGTGGTGTTCCAACCCCATGAAACAATATGAATGTCAATTTTGATTCAAAAATTGGGGTTGCAGCTGTATAATTCACCAATATCAATAGACAGTACCATTTTATCCTAACAACTGATGTCAAATTTTCTTCTACATGTACATACGGATGTGACAAAATACAGCCCTGAAGGTGTCCCCCTAGTATGCCCCTTTTTATAAAAAACTAGGATAAAATTCATAAATTAATTGATGTTGACACATAACAAATCTCCTGTGATATTAAATTTCCCATTCGTGATAGTTTTTAAATCACATTCTGGCTTCCGAAGATATGTCACAATGCATTTGATGAATATTTTGCCATTCTTGTGAAAAAAGCCTCACTTTCTCAGTTAAGGCCCTAGAGTCATTGGTATGGCACTGACAAAACATTAAACACGATTTTTCCAACAGTATGACCAGCTGAGCACTGCTCCTATGTTATAGCATACCATTGTTAAAATGCCTAAAACCATCAAATATTGATTCTGTAGTGATGTGTGTGTCCCGCAAGCACATGTACCCACAAGGGCTCGTTTACAACCTTCGATTTAATCCCTACAGGCACCCATTCTGATAAAAAGAGTGAAATTAGGGAAAATAGATGCATGCATAGTACCCAGTGAGGATGACTCAGATATTTGCTTCAGGAATGTAGTGATCTTTAATGTTTAATATATTTGTGTATGTGTGTGTATGGGAGGAGGGGGGGGGGGGGTCAATTGCCAGTTATTGAAAATGTAGAACCGTGCAAATGAAAAACAAACCAACACTTTGTATGATGGACAGACAGACATGCAATCACATATCTTGAAAGTGACAGGCTACATGTACAGAGGAATGTTGTGATGGACAGACAGACATGCAATCACATATTTTGAAAGTGACAGTCTGCATGTACATAGGATTACTGACTGACATACAATGAAAAATATAGTGAGAAGAGACAGGACATGGTTGTCAAATAGAAAAAAAAACTCAATGGACCCTGAGAGCTGCAGTACTAAAGCAAATCATAGGAAACTGAGAGTGTATGCTGTTTACTTTCTCATCAGCTGAGGGGTTCAGTATGGGTGGTAGAGGGACAATTGTTAATGTAGTTTTGTGCTATAACATGGGGACCCTGACAACACTAGTATCAGACTACTATATTGGTATGTGCACAAAAGCCATTCATTCACATTTGCAACTTTGTTACTTTTCGCAATGTACCCCCACCCCATTTCCCCAAATTTATGTTCCAAAATACTCTGTGAATGAAGAAATTGTTTTTTAACATTTTTAATCACTCACACATTGTAATGGCCAAATCGGGCTTAGTGGCACCATTCACCAAAACTGCCATTCAATGTTCATTATTTTTGCATCAAAAACATTGCTTATGACCCCTCATTGGAATGAGCTCGTTCAGCTCATTCCAGTGGAGGGGATGGGGGTCATAGCTATGTTTTTGACGCAAAAAATAAAAAGAAATTAGTTATTCAAAAGTGCTATCTTCTTTTCATGTAAGGTAAAGGGTTAACATCATAATATGGAGAAAGCTTCTATTAATCATTCACTCAATGTAATGGCCAAAACTGGCTAGCACCATTCACCAAAACTGCCATTCAATGTTAATTATTTTTGCATTTTTTGGCATCAAAAACATAGCTTATGACCCCCTCATTGGAATGAGCTCGTTCAGCTCATTCCAGTGAGGGGGCGTCATAGTTGTTTTTGACATGAAAAAAATGAAAAGAAATTAGTTATTCAAAAATGGTATCTTCTTTTTTATGTACAGGGTAAAGGGTTAACATCATAATATGGAGAAAGTTTCTATTAATCATTCACTCAAAGTAATGGCCAGAACCAGCTAGCACCATTCACCAAAATTGCCATTCAATGTTAATTATTTTTGCATTTTTTGGCATCAAAAACATAGCTTATGACTTCCTCATTGGAATGAGCTTGTTCAGCTCATTGCAGTGAAGTGTGTGTGTGTGGGGGGGGGGGGGGGGGGTGGGGTCATAGATATGTTTTTGACCCAAAAATGAAAAGAAATTAGTAATTCAAAAGTGGTATCTTCTTTTCATGTACATGTAAGGTAAAGGGTTATAATATGGAGAAAACTTCTATTATACCAGTGAATACAAGTGAAATTGGGGTTTTCTGGCCGTGTGTGTGGATGGTGATTTGGGAGAGGATTGGAATATAATTGGAATCCCCTCTATAACAAGTACTATGAGGGGGAAACCATGGGTTAATTAAATGTGTTAATAGGTAAAATAGGTGGTTACATGTGTATTTGGTATTTGCCAGAGGTTATAGGGTGCTACTCAGTTCTGGATGCCACACTTGCTCAAGATGCATTTAACTGCATTATTTTTGGCAATATATGGCCTTTATTACTGACTGTGACAAAAATATAACTTTTCAAAAAATAAAACAGTATTATTCGGTCTGTGTTTCTTGAATGAACATTTAAATGTGAAATACGTGTAATATCCAAATAATAATAATTAAATCAGTGTTGGAAGCCAAAATACATGTACATTTACATGTATGTATTTCCTATAATCAACCCCAAACCTTCCAAAGGGTAACATACAAAACTTTTCCCTGAAAATTCCTCCCTCCATAATTTCTGGTGAACCAAAATTCTTCCCCCCACCCACTAATTTGTGAGAAGTATATTTAAAGCCATACAAAAAAGTCCAAATCTTTTTACCGCTCGAAGCCGAGCACTTCCTTAAACTCCAATAAATAAATAAATAACTGTCCTGATAAATAGTTACTGATGCATGTTTTCTTGTAAATGAGTGTTTATGTAATTTACAAATTAAATACATAAGTTTTTAAATCCCTGCCTTTTAACCTTTTGGTGTAAAAGGCTAGGAGGGGGGATTTTTGTACTGCTCTTAAAATAATGAGGGAGATTGTGGTACTACCCTCAAAAACTGTAGGGGGGGGGGGGGGGGTTTGCTTGGTGTGTAAAAATGATTGGGAGGGATTTTAACCAACATTCTAATCCTTCCAAAGATACATTTTACCTCTTTCATTTGATAAAAGAGTCATTTCTGTTTGAGAATTCACTGCTTTCTTTGAAAACTACCCCAATCCCAAAATAAAATCTGCATCAGTAGACAATAGTTTGGGGAAAAATCTGTCTCATTCCACTCCACACAAAAGAAAATGAACATCAATTTTGTTTTAAAAACTGGTGTTGCAGCTATATAAATCACCAATATCAATAGCCATTTTATCCTAACAAATGATGTCATATTTTCTCCTGCATATTGATGTGGTAAAATATAGCCCTGAATGTGTCCCCTAGACCCCCAGCATACCCACTGTCATCCAAAACTATGATATAATTCATAAATTAATTGATGTTGACACAAAACAAACCTCTTATGATATTAAATTTCTCATTTGTGATAGTTTTTAAATCACATTCTGGCTTCTGAAGATATTTCACAATGTGTTTGATGAATATTATCCAATTTTTGTAAAAAAGTTTTTTTTTTAAAATCCCTCAGATTTCTTAATTAAGGCACCTAGAGTCATTGGTAGGTCTCTGACAAAACATTACACATTGATTTTTTCCAACAGTATGACAGTGCAGCTCATGTGGTATCTCACAGCACCATTAAAATGCCTAAAACCATCAAATATTGCTTCTGTAGTGCAGTGCTTATACTGCAAATACCCATAAAGGCACTTTCACAACCTTGGATTTAATCCCTACAGACACTCATGACATATTTTGATAAAAAGAGTAAAATTAAGAAAAATACAATGTACATGTATGTTTTCCAGAGAGGATGAATCAGATATCCAAAAAGATACTGCTCTTTAATGTTTAATATATTTGTGTATGCGTGTGTGTGTAAGGTGGAGGGGGTTACAATGTGAAAAATAGTCAGAAGCCAGTTACTGAAAATGTACATGTACAACCGGACAAATGAAAAGCAAAGAATCGCTGTCTGTGATGGACGGTTCTTGGACAACTTGCACCCTGGACGATTCATACCACAATTAGGGGGTACGACCGTACGAATTGTCTTGACAATAAGGTACAAATTGTCTAGACAAAAGATAGAAATTGTCCCAGTAAAAGTTATGAATTGTCTCCTTTTTGGTACAAGTTGTCTCAAGTAAGTGTACTAAACTGTTTCATGTACATGTATTAACCAAGCCAGAAAATAAGCAGCCTGTCATTTTGCAAAATGAGGTCCCCAGAGGGTGAGGCTATGAGTTTTCCAACTCACTGATGGATGGATGGACAGACAGAAATGCATAATGCAGTCACACATTTTGTAATAAATTAAATTTCAGTTTCCTTTTGAATGCTAAAACAAACTGGAATTAATAGAAATGAAATATTTTCTCTGGAATCAGTGTGCAAATGTCATTTAGAGGTCGGTTCTGGGGAGGTTGGTATTTAGGCTTTTTAAACGTTTTTTGCCATTTTTGGAGAAACATACATGTACTAATTATCAGAATCCCCACCTCCAGTTGTTGGTCGACGAGGAGGGCGACGACATTGATTAGTTTGAGGATGAATTCAGTTCTATTCTGGTTGCAAAGCCTCAAGCATCTGGGAATTAAAACATTGTTTACCAAAACACAGAGGAAATGTAATTTAAATGGGAGTTGTGAGTGGTTCTGGTATTTAGCCTTTACTAGGCTTTAGGAGAACACGTCGGATCACAAAATTGGCTGGCCGCTACACTGTAATTCTGACAGTCTTAAGGGCCTATATAAGTAATGAAATTTTGTTCATTTTGAAAATTGTCACCTCTGATATTCCTTCAATTCAAATTAAATATACACAAAATGTACATCAAAATGAAGGTTGGGATGTATAGAACACGAAACACATACGTAATCAACTCATTGAGTCGACTGTAGGCACCAGTGGTTCCTGGAAGTCTGCTGCCGTATTCGCACCAGAACTGATAATTTAATAATATTTCACGAAAACAACTTGTGGCCAAATGTGCTTTATATATCCAAGAACAAAGCTGGGGATAAAAATTCTTCAAAACGCGGCGACAGAGCTACATTGGGGAAAATTCCAAAGCCTTTGCTTTTGTTTACGTATGATTCTACTTTCGATTTCCGGTTGACGTCATCCGACAGAAAAAGCATGTAAAAACAACGCCGTCTAAAATCAAATAATGAAAAAGATCGCCTTCATACAGCATACTGTTATTAGATAGAGATTGTACAGTTGCCATATTCAGTGCAAGGTATCATGATACCTGCTGAAATTTCTTAGAATTACGATTTTGTTTTTGGATGGAAATTCGTGGTAACGAGTGATTTGCGCATGTCTGTCGAGCATGGAAACCATTTTCAATAAAAAATGCAGACAGTGTTGTCCTTTTCCAAAATGCAGTCCTACCGCTGTATTCGAAAGTGTTTTGAATGCCTAGCTTTGTTCTTGGATATATGAAGCACATTTGGCCACAAGTTGTTTTCGTGAAATATTATTAAATTATCAGTTCTGGTGCGAATACGGTAGCAGACTTCCAGGAACCAGTGGTGCCTACAGTCGACTCTATGAGTTGATTACATATGTGTTTCGTGTTCTATACATCCCAACCTTCATTTTGATGTATAATTTGTGTATATTTAATCAGAATTTAAGGAATACGAGAGGTGAGAATTTCAAAATAAACAAAATTCCATTACTTATATAGGCCCTTAAAGTGTCATTGTATTGTATCACTGGTAAAAATAGTTCATAGACTAGAGCCAGTGAACTTGTGAAGAAAAATCTTGGAAGTAAACGAATATCGCTGTTCGCGTGCATGTCTGTTTCTGTAAAAATTTTACTACAACTCAGTTCTACAAGACTGCATGCCCGTGTTTTGAAAACAAAGATTTCCCTAGACCGTACGTCAACATAACTTGAATTCATCCGAACTCCGGCTGTTTCTAAGGAAATAGGGCTAAGTTCCCCACAAATGAAAAAGGCCCACTAAAAGTGTCAATAAATCACTTGTTTTATTTTTTAATTCGTTGTCAACAATTTGTGAAGTGAACGTTCTCAAAAATTGAAACTGAGCTTTTGAATCTGACGAAACCGGCAACGGACGACATTGGCACTTCGAACATTCAAACAATACCTAACTCGCCAACAACCACCTAACTTCGAAAGTTACTTCATTGCTTAATTATTTCTCATAGTTGCCAGCATTCGTCGACAATATATTTTACATAATGTCCTTTGAAAAGCCAAAAACAGTTAAATCTCCGTTACAATGATTCTGGATTTTTTGACAGTGGGAGAGCCACGCCGCCAGATGGCACCCCAAACTCTGTTGCATGGTATAAAGAAAAATTATAAAATCATGGATACGTGCCGGGGTTACCTATGTGCGCCCACGCCACTGCGTGGGTGTGCACTAATAAAATTCAACATTCCTTGACAATTATTAAGAAACAGCAATTCATCTATACATACTAAATACTAAATTTCTGGTGTGTTTAGGCTGATAATTAAGTGTAGCCCTTTACCCACGTAACGACCAAAACCGGTCAGCGGTATTCTCAAAAATCGCCAATTAATTTTCATTATTTTTTTCCATTTTTTTGTCTCAAAAAAATAGATTATGACTCCTCGTGGGAACGAGCTCGTTCCAACGAGGGGTCATAACCTATGTTTTCGAGACAAAAAATGAAAAAATTAGTTATTCCAAAATAGTTTTGCAAGTATCGTCTGCTTTTCATGATATGTAAAGGGTTAACCCACAATTGTTTTTCTGTATAGAACAAGTGAATTACCTTTACTGGTGACGGCCATTTTCAAAATAGCTAACAATCCGATACTTTACACAGAAACACAACTGTGATTTAAACTTAATTATCATCTAAACTGTCAACGACGAAACGTTGAATTTGAATCATTTATTCACAATTATGGATATTTTTCCACTTGAATTGTCTCCTAAAATTGCCTATTGTCGCTTATCTCCTGATACAGTTAAAGAGGACTAGTTCAGTAACTCAAATGTAGTACTTCGAGTCATGAACGTCAGCCCACACCTGTGCCTTAAAACCATACTTAATCACTATATATCATTTTCATCCTCAAAGACCATAATAATATTATCTATCATGTTATTCAACTCCACGTCGTCATCCTCATCCGACTCATTGTCAGAGAGTTTATCATATAACATTAAAACGTTTCTTTTCATGTCCTATCGGTCGACAGTACCTGAGTTTGTGTGATTTCTGAAATAAAAGCTTCAGCAGCTTCGGGTTTTATTTCAGAAATCACACAAACTCAGGTACTATCGACCGATAGAACATGAAAAGAAACATTCTAAATATTTTATTATGCCGAACAAAAATAGCTTTCATTGTTAAGCGTTAACTGCAACATGCCATCAATCTTGTAATAACAATGTAGTCTAATCCAAAAACATGACGTCATTTCTAAACTTGAGGCGGAGGAGTACTAAACTTGTGGAAATATTTATAATCGATTGAGGTCATAACTCATATTCAGGATTCACTGAAGTGGTGAACAACACGTGACTTTTTAATATTTCTGATTCTTTTGAATTCATTGTTTGCAGTTAAAACTGAAAACACACCCACTGAAGATGACATATTTGTTGGTAAGTTTGTGTCTATCGGTGACGTAAAAGTTAAACAGACACGGCGCCAGCGTTTGGTGTTGAGAAATTCCAATCAGAGCGTGCTTAGTCGACGCTGATCAATGGAAGCGGAGCTTACATTTTCTTTGTTCTCTTGTCTCCAGAGAAGAACATGCCGGTAGTACCCGTGTTTTGCCCCAAAACTCCAGTGTACTATGACTTTTAGAAGGTGTCAAATTAACCAATCACGATGATGTTACAAACGTGAGGCATAATAATCTCTGTTATACAGTACAAGTTCCAGGGTAACTATAGATTAACTTTCCGTACATCCACGTTAATAGAGTTTTGCATTGTGGCAACAAGCGCATGCCCGATTTATTCTAGGAGTCAAACGTGTAAGTCGTCTGTACTTTCCCGTATGTTTCCGAGCATGCTAAATGATGCTATATATTCTGGGTGTTGATTGACAATCTTTAAATGTCCTATTTTTCCTTTCCTAACGAATGCACATGCACGTATATCAGCCAGTAAATCAAAGTATGTCTGTAAATATACTACCTAGGTCTCAAAAGTTTGTTTCTTTGTCGTTGACGTTTAGCAGGCGTTGTTTGTTACCAACCCCAGTGTCAAAAAATGCATTGCGATCGATTTCACTTCTGTATCTAGTCAGGAGGAGAACCAAGGCATCTGTATTAGGAGATCGGACAAGTATTTTGGCAGCGCAGAATAATTCTAGTAGCTGCTTCCTTTTGTGATGTGAAAAGCGACTCGCCGGAAACAGCTTCCCCAATCAGACCACCATGACTGGTTCGAGTGTACCATTTGTCTCCAAGTGAATAGCTCAAGCATCGTCCGCGAAGTCTTTCTGCATATTTTGTCGCCTTCCATTGTTCAAACAGTAGGTTTAATAAAGTGACTTATTGTCATCGTTAAAAACATAGAATATACCCATAGGAGCAGAATATACCCATAGGAGCTTGGTGTGTCAAATGTTCACCACGAGTGGTGAAGTGGTGTTAACACCACTTCACCACGAGTGGAGAACATTTGGTACACCAAGCTACTTTGGGTATATTTTATTTATACCATGATCGTCAGATTATTAAGAGTCGCTGTTATTTTTTGTCTCGCTGCTTCATAATGATGAGTGGTATCGTGTAAGCAATTTTCAGATCTGCCGTGCAGCCACTTCCTGTTTGCCGATACTTTGAAGTTTTACTGTACCCACTGAACATTGAAATTTTTCGTCAAACTTTTCTCGGCTTCTTTGCAAGGGATTGATTTTATATTTCATCTGGAGCCTGGTAATGATCAGTTGTATCGTGTATGCAATTTTCAGATCTGCCGTGCAGCCACTTCCTGTTTGCTGATTCAACTGCATGCAGCGACGCAGGTCCAGACCCGGTATTGGTCTTGTTCTTTTTGAGCCAGACAGTAAAAACGTTGGTGTTGTTCCTGTTCTTTCCGATCAAATGATTTTATTGCCATAGGGTGATATCAGTGACAAAGTCATCACACCTTGCTGTTGTTGTTGATTGAATATCATCTCTGCTACATCTTCAAATGTATCTGGTACTGAAGCAAGGCTTTGCAGTTTTGCATTTCCACCATAGACATACACTACATTTTCCGTTGGGGAAGATGCTGATTAAATGTTAGTTTATGGGTAATGGAGAGGCTTTGATTTCTCGGTTTTTAAGGCATTCCATCAGCTATTGCCAAGGCACAGGACAAAGAGGATAAGATAATGAAAGCTCAAGATCAACGTCATGTTGCACAGAAAGCAAAACCTTCTGGACAAAAACGTTGCGTTCGGCTTTGATCTGAGTCATTTTATTCTTGGAACTTCTCTTCTTCTTCACCTCAGCTGAGGCGAATGTCTTTAGCTTATTCCGTCCAATTAAACTATGGAAGTCAATAGATTTATTTACTAATCTGTCACCTATGAATTCTTCCATTGCTTGCTTGCCTACTTCCATCCCTTTCATCAAGTCATGTGTGACATCAGATTTAGCGGGTACACCAGAAGATTGACAATACAACTGCTCTGTGTTGCTCTCCACTTTGAATGGATTGGTGAATGAGCTGATAGTCTCAAGCACTCTTTCGACATCTGCTTCACTGTCTCGTATTTTAGCCGGTTGAATCTCACAGATGTCATACCTGTCACTCCAAGAACAGCTTCAACCTATTTTGCTCTGCAGTGACAAGTGGCACACCATCAACAGTATGCTGCAAAGTTTCGGAATGAATCCTACGACACCGTCTTGTGACTTTGCATGCCTGTTGATGGTCTACTCGATCGTGATGTCCACTGGATTTCTTGATTGTGGAACCGAAGATCTTGACACGCTGACTCCATAGCATCTGAGCAGCACGGAAGCACCTGGACGCCTGCTATCAAGATTGAAGATTAACATCAGATAGACTGAGACGTAACGAGCACATTTTTAGTGGTCCAAAGCAGTGTACAGAGGACACAGCTCGTACACGGCAGCTAGATGGAGATCCAAGCCATTCTCTTTAGGATCGGATAAGTGTCAGGATCAGGTGGATTATGCCAATTTATTACTTTCCAAAGTGTGATTTACCGGGATTTCCGGGCTGGATTATAAACGATAACTTCACAACTGAATTATGCAATCAACAATTGGATCATGTATCCGTGCGTGCAAACGAATACGCTTTGCCGTGGGTGTAATGGGGACTTCATTGTTTTTTTTAACCCTTTACCTAACATGAAAAGCAGACGACACCTGCAAAAAAAAAATTCTTGATAACTATTATTTTCATTTTCCGTCTCAAAAACATAGGTTATGACCTCTCATTGGAACGAGCTCGACGAGCTCGTTCCAATGAGGGGTCATAATCTATGTTTTAGAGAAAAAATGAAAAAATAATGAAAATTAATTGGCGATTTTTGAGAATAGCGCTGGCTGTTTTTGGCCGTTACGTTAGGTAAAGGGTTAAATAATATAATTATCGTTAATAATGAAAAGTAATAAACAGAGTAATAGTTTGACTGGACTGGTTACGTGAAATAATTCATTCGAGGCGAGGGACTCGTGGTTGTACAACGTCCCTCACCTCTCATGAATTATTTCACGTTACCCGTCCAGTCAAGCGATTACTCTCTTTTAACTGCAGCCAGAACTGAACCGTCTTTCCTAGAACTCCATCTCTGACAGACTGTTTGAAGTCATTGTATTTTTGGAAATATTCCCGGCACTGTGTCGATGATAATACTTGTGTAAGATTATCTTAGTTTTGTTGGTTTTTCACTAATTCATCAAACATTATCTGTGTGTTTTCTGAGAAGATGACATGCCGTGGGTTTGCCTCTTCAAATTCTCTCAGAAGCAGTCGTTCAAAACCTCCTGTTATTAACTTATGTACGGTCAAAGCTTCATTGTAATGCTTTCCCGACAGGACCCTGTGCAATGAACCACTTGCACATTCCTGACTCAATAACAAGTTCTGCAACCCCGCTATCATGCACCAGTTTATCTTGCCCATAAACTGCTATTTGTTCATAAATATTGTATGTTTTAGACTAAAATGAAAAATAAAATAAAATTTGAATGGTAATTTTAGTGAATAATGTTCGGTGGTTTTGGCCCTTAAGAAAAGTTTATTGTAAAATTTGAATATACTCAATATACTGTGTGAATGCTCTATCCATCCTCGGAAATTTCATTCTTCGATATAAAGGTAAAAATTTGCAGTCGTAACGTGTGGCAAGAAATTAGAGTAGGGCTATAATTATAGTGAACTTTGTTTGAGGAACAGTGACAACGATTCGAAACACTGGGACTTTACTAAAGTATCATCATCAAATATACATACAGTATGTGGAGAGTGTATTATCACTAAATCACCCGCAGAGTGGAGATTCCACCGGAGGAATAATTGCAAATTTGTTGCAAAGCATAACCGGCACCAGCAAAGTTTCAGCCAATGGACCTCCGGGTTTAACCCGGAGGTCCATTGGCTGAAGCATTGCTTGTGTTTTTTGTCCATATGTACACAATTTGAAAGTTATAGCTTGGGTGATAACTCCACTCCGCGGGTGATTTAGTTACAATCCACTCGCCACGTACTGTAATTACTATTGTAAACGCTTTATGTGTTCAGAAATTTTAAAATGCTGAAGATACCAGAGTCTTTGGAATCAGTGGACAAATTGGAAACCTTTCGAAACTGTGGCAACAAGAATAATTGGCGTTAAAAGTTGCTAGTAGTTTTTGAAACAGTGGAAACGACGAAAACGCTGAAAACACCGGAAAAAGTGAGAACCCATGCATGCAGAGAAAAAATCGAACACGATGGATTTACGGGAAAGGTGGCAACATTGCGGACATTGGAAAAGCTGGAAACGGTGGAAATATTTGAAACGGTGTACTTAAATGTTTGGGAGTTAGTGAATGCTGCAGGTATTATTATTTTTTTTTTGTTTGGAAAGAGTAAAAACATTTGAAACCTTTGGAAATTGTGAAAACAAGAACAAGTGGTATTGAAAGCAGTTGCTAGTATTTTTGGAAATGGGATTAACATTTGGAAACAGTGGAAATTCTTGGAAACATTGGTAGCGGTAGAAATATCGGGAACGGGGCGCTGAAGTGTTTAGAAACTAATTATATTGCAGAAAATAGCATTTTCGGAAAACCTGGAAATGTTGGAAACATTGGAACCAGTGGAAACTCAGTGGGCCAGTTGGAAGCAGTGTTTCCTACAGTAAACCAAAGCACCCCATAATTGTGTTTATGCTTTCATTTATTGGCACATCTGGAACTGGTTTCCAAGATTTGTAGGAAGCTTTACCGCATTCAAAAGACGTTATGTCTATGTCCAGTGACATGGACTCGGTGTTTGGAAGTATTTTTAATAAGCAATCGACACAGAACAAAGTGGATTTCTCATTTCGGACTAAAAGTAAAGTAGTATTCAGATAGTAACCTGACCTAACAGTGGCTTACTTCAACAACTGACACTGCAGTTAAAACTAGAAGTCCTGTCACGAACTGTGCGCTTATCTAGGCTTAATTGCGCATAGGAATTGCGCGCAATTGCCACATCGAATAGCATCCAAAGCACGGCAGGTCCTCCTGGTTACTCAAAGCAAACACAGGCAATCATCTTTCAGCCAATGGATCTCCGGGTAACCCGGAGGTCCATTGGCTGAAACATTGCTTGTGCACAGGCCATATGTAAGAATTTGATAGCCTTACTTTGGTCATAACGCGTAGATTAACGCGCAGGTCAACGTGCTATTTGTGCGCATTGCACGACAGGACTTCTAGTTTTAACTGTACAAAACAACATTCTCATGTACGGTGCGCATGCCACCTGTCAGAAGTAATATTTCTAGCATAGATCGTCCCTTAAGTGCAACAAAGAACCATCTGCAAAAATTTAACATTGCAGCTGGCGCCTTGTTGCTCTCGAGGAATGCTATGTTTTAAAATAAATTCGCCTGTAAAGACACAATTCTTTTGGTTTATAGGAATTTTATAAGTTGGGAGCGCGGTGGCCTATTGGTTAGGGCACCGGACTTCAAAACTAAAGGTCGACAGCTCGATCCTGACAATCGAGGTGTCTTTGGACAAGACACTTAATGCCGATTGCCCAAGTACGGGCTCTGTGGCGCTGTGTAATAGGGCGTACTGCACATCGCTGCGGCAGTTGCCTTCATCCGCAGCAAACTCTGTTCGTGTCGAGTTAGAATGTTGGAGAGTCTAACAATTGCTTGCCACTGCTCGGTGGTTCTCTTCTGATATTCCGGTTTCCTCCACCCGTAGGGCAGACCGACACGATGAGACCCTGGCAGTTGAGTGTGTCGTTAAACCCCAACAAACATAAACAATAGATAAGTTAAAATCTGATTACGTCCGTTTTGCTTTTGGTATTCGTTAGCATGTTAGTGATATTCGTCGAAACCTACCTTTCATACAGAGTGATATCCGGTATCCATATTATGTTTCGCTTCACAATTATATGATCTATGGAGGTTTCTGTTTTGTCCCAGGTCAGTCTGCAATCCACCCACTTCTAGAAAATACAAATTCAGAAACAAATCTGTTCGTTAGTTTCACTCTTCTATTACCAATGCTGAACGAATACCCTGATCACTCGTAGATTGTGGGTCAAGAGAATCATTTGGTCCGATCTTCAAACGCAGAGGTATGAGTGGCCGCTGGAAGTGATGGGCGGGCTTTTCTTAGGCGATTTTTTAAACATTTAGAAACATATTTAACTGTCCGTTGATACTTGGGCTGAACGGTTGCTGACGCTTCAAGTGTGTTACTTTTGGAAATCGTAAACATTCGTCAATATAAAAACCCAACACTAGAGTGTTTCATATCGTGCGTTTGTGCATCACTGGTCAGTTACTGCACGTGTAAGGGGGCCTCAAATGCTTTACGTTTTCATGAGTTAAGATTGCAAGGTGGAAGTACAAAGTGCAAACTGTGATTACATGTAGATTTAAGATTGCAAGGTGGAAGTACAAAGTGCAAACTGTGATTACATGTAGATATCACTCGTCAAGATTACACTTTATAAGATGTGGTGTTTGTACACACAGATCTAAAATATCACAGACCCCCGAGACACAAAATAACGTTATCACAAATATCACAAAAGCAGAATCTCTTTCGATCTTTCTAGATCTAATCGCTGTCTGGTCACAACACACAGAACAACTCAAAATTCCAGTTAAAAAGTCGAAATGTTTACTTTTTATCTCGAAATTGTGAGATAAACCGTCTAAATTTCGACTGTTTATCTTAAAATTCTGAGCTAAAAAGTGGAAATTTCAATGTTGTGTTTTTCGTACTGTCGAGATAAATGTTCGAAATTTCAACTTAATAGGTCGAAAGTTTTTTTCATTTCAGAAATACTCTTCCTAGTGTGTAAATTTTATTTATTTTTTTTGCGTACGAGTTTTGAGTTTTAACATGAAAGAAATATAGAATACACCTGCAGGTCTTGAGTTAATGAATACCGAAAATTATTTCCATTGCAAGCATGAAACATAGCATATATTCACGTGTGACTTCCCCATGTCAGAAAATGTGTTATTCGTCGTTCTCACGAGCTAGTAATATCATTATCCGCGCATTTTTCTACTGTTATACGAATTTCATGTTGCGGGTGAAAACGACCTCGGTGAATGGCGACCATGGTGAATCACGAACACAACGTCATATGAGTCACCCGGAAGTACATCAATAATTCGGAATTCCATGTTGACTGACGAGTGGTTCGGTCCATTATAGTGTTTACCAACAGGTTTATCATGATTGTTTCTGCTACCACTTAAGTGTTTTTCGCATTTATTACAAGTCAAAGAGTAAATCCCATGTCGGCTTTGACAACTGTGTCTGCGTTTTGATTTGAACTTTTGTTTAGTGTTGGATCCCTGGAGACAATCGCCTTTGGGAAGCTTTGGGAAAATTAGTCAATTAGTAATGTCACAAGGGTAGAAAGGAGTGAGGATGCTCCGTCCACTGATTTGTGTTCGAGGGGGTGGATACTCAATTTTCGACAGCGCAAAAATATAACGTAGATTTGGAATTCTGCGGAACGCCAGTGGGGGCATATCCGGAAAAAGTTCACTGCCTGTGTCGGAAAATTGGAAAATAGGCCAGAGTTTTCTTATTTCGTTGAATAAGGTATAATGCTCAGGGTGATAGTTGACGACGAATCGTATTCCGTTTTTGTCCTTCTTGACACTGGGTATGAACCGGGAATTTCGACTCTTTGTCTTGTTGAAGGTTTCCTGGAGTATGGGTTTTGGATAACGCCTGTCGCTGTAATATTGTAAAATGTTGAGGGCATTTTTTTCAAAATCGTCCCTTTTGGTGCATATCCGTCAAACCCGTAGGAGTTGTCCGTAGGGTCCACCATCCTTACATGAGTAGCGGTGACAGGAATTGAAATTCAAATAGCTGTGAGTGTCAGTTTCTTTGGTGTGTAGGTCCCTGAGGAGTCGTTTTCCGCCATGAATGACCTTTGTTTCAAGGAATGTGATAGAAAGTTCAGAACAATACGCTGTGAATTTTATAGATTCCTGGTTCTATAGGAGAAACTGCTTCAGGGCCAGTTAGTTCTCCATGCGACCATACCACAGAGATGTCGTCAATGAACAAGAGGTGCATGTAAGGCTGGGCGATATTTCGATATACCGGTAAATACCGGTATTGAAATCGGTACCGGTTAAATATCGTCTATTTTTCGGCAATACCGGTATATCGTCAGTAACGATATTGGTTTGGGTCACATGATAATAAAATTTCAACATGTGTTTTTTCGTAAAATCGCACAGAAAGTTGCTTTGAAAATACAGGAAGTTTATCTTTCCTCATTTCGTGAACAAATGATAAACAGCGAGAGATGACGAGAGTAACGTTTTATCTCGTATATTGTCGCCGACATGCAAGCATTCATGGAGAAATTATGAAATAAAAATTTAATACTTGTTTGCTAAATTTGTTTGATTATTTTTAATTAGTGAATAATTAAAATAGCATACATCACACAAATAGTTTGTTGTTACACGGAAAACACACCCGACTGTCACGCTGAATTCCTTGTCAGCAGTCTGACACAAAAATGTTTCAAATCACACATATTCACAATTGCGAAATGTGCAACAATTTTTGTAATATGACGGAGGTGTGATGCCATCACTGGAAGAAAACATTGTCGGCTGGTGATTGACACCTGCAGACTATCATGAAAGTGAAGGGTGATCACGTCTTGGAGGCGTGCTTAATATCAACAGACCGACTGGCCTGACATGTGACAGATGACATTTGACATTGTCATCTGAGGAAGTTCACTGCTGGAAGATAGGAGAAGGGGAGGAGCTACTACTGGTTCGTTGTGAAACCAGGCCCTCGGAATTCCATCAACTGGACACCCGTTGTTTTGATAAAAAAAGTTTTGTTTGCCACTGTTTTCATGAAGGCATTGAAGCCACACATACGCAATTAACACAATGTGACAATTGACTGGCTCAGTAATTAAACGCTTATCAGTCAAGAGAGGCTGATCATGTTTTTACAGGAATTAAATTGACAAAGACTAATTTACTTGCATCCCAGATTCAGATGAAAGCCAGTAAACCCATGATAATTTTATGGCTTATTTTCGTATTAAACAATGGGTTCAATAACTTTGTAGACATGGATTATTATGGTCTTCCATTCAAATCACTCATTTTCCCAGAGCAGTAAGTGATACTTCTATCTTTTGCTCCAAAAAAATATTTTTTATTCATGATATCCCTTGCATTTAATATGTGTTTCACACACTGCTGCACGATATACCGGTATATCGCGATATTTTTTCTGATATCGTTACCGGTATTCAGATTCCCATATCGCCCAGCCCTAGGTGCATGTCTGGTTTGAGGGGGGAGGGGGGCGTCCAGGGCTTTCTCCTCAAATTCACCCATAAATATGTTGGCGAAGGGTGGGACTAGGGGGTTTCCCATAGCCGTACTTGAGATTCGAATGAAGTGTTCTCCAGTAAAGTCAAACTTGTTACTGGGTAGGACAATTCTGAGAAGGTTAAGTAAGCCGACATTCATGTGTTTAAAGGCTGATTTGTCTCCCTGTAGGCATTTAGGTACCCTACAAGTCTCTCTTGGTTTTGAATGTTAGTGTAAGCTGAGGTGAAGTCCAAGGTGACAAGAAGAAGATTGTCCTTCTTGCATTCAAATCGGCTATCTTGGAAATAAAGTCAGTAGAGCCCTTAATGTAACTTGGATATGAACTGACGAACCTGTTGATATGTACATCCACAAAACTGTTGATGTTGGTAATGGGGCCACCAGACCCGCTTACAGCAGGTTGTCCTGAGAGTTGGCTCTTTTTGAGGCACTTGTTAATTGGGGTGTCCTAGTATACAGAGTTTAGAGTTTTTAGGCCTTCGCGATATTTATCATTGATTTCACCTTTTTGGTGTATTTTAGTGACCTCATTGAGGACTGGGGTGAAATGTTTATCCGACAAGTTCTCACACACCCATCATTACAATAGAAAGTAGAGTTGGTGAGGTGCTTATTTGCTACTTTGGTGTAATCATTTGTAATATAGATAGCAGCCGCAGAGCCTTTGTCTGCCTTTATGATGACAATATCTTGAGTGCCCTGCGCTCGGCTTTGATCGGAAGTTGCTTCTTCTGAAGCGTTGCAGTGTTTTCAGGGTCATTTTAACAAAACATCAAGGCAGGCATCAGCATCTGGCTTTGGGGACTAGGTGGGTTTTGGTACGAATTTGATATTCAGTTTTCTATCAAAGTCCACGACCACACCACCCTTGCATTGAAAAAAACTTTAGGGCGCAAGCGCCGTATGAACCTGTTAAGATCCCCTGAGAGAATTTTACGTCAGTATTTGCGTTCACCGCACACACACCCTCCAGACGATGGAATTTGTATGTGAAATATGTTTTAAGCCTTATGCACACTGTCAAAGACTACAACGACATACACGTGTAGCTCACACAGTGACTGACCGGATTTTCTGCTCAAATTGTAATAATCTAGTTGCATGCAAAGATGACCTGAAAAAACACCAGGTGGCTTGCACATCCTAACGGACAACTGCTCACAAACCAATGGGAGAGCCTCCATTAGTAACGTCGACATCAACCCTATGACACCCTTGTCTATTGAGGCCCTTACGGCCAAAATGTTACGGAGATGTGCCGATGGCTAATAGTGTGTTCTATCAAGTATCACAAGCCCCCCCCCCCCCCCCAAAAACACACGACCGCTGACCAAAACGGACCTGATCACAAGTCCAATAGTGGCACAAACCTCACATTACCTACAACACAGATGGCATAGGTCAAAACTCTTTCTCCCTCGGGTTGATTTGATCGTTTGTCCCAGATAGTGCAACCGCCCCAGTCGACTGCACCGATCCTATGACCCCAAAGTGGCCCTGTCATGACCTCCGTTGACCAGGTCATGATACCCTCTCGTTGGAGTATACAAGGGAGCGAGCAACAATGACCTCTAGCGTTCATGTCACTGAAGAAGAACGCAACAGTTCCAAACTAATTTGACCCAGTGAAGTTCGATTTAGCAACACCGTAACCTTTGCACGTAGGCTAACTTCCGTTATATATTTTATTTTATTTTTCTCGCAGAATTAGACTGGTGGGCCGAGAGCTTGATACTCCACATCAATCTAAAGGGTAAAATGTTATTCTCATAATATAATGTTACGCACCATTTTCATCCACATCTTTGTTACTAGTTCCTGTGTGATCGCATCCTGTAATAAACAGATACAGCGGATGTAATAAGAGGGCGAAGTATTACTAAATGTAGCTGTGTACAAAACAATAGTTAAATCCATTGATAAGTTTATAAAGTATTGTGATGAGTTGACGGTAACATGGTCTGAGGTTTACGGCTCGGAGCTTATGTTCAAACTTCAGACCTAGTTACCGTCAACTCATCACAATAATCTAAATGTTCCAATAAGTCAGCCTAAAACCTACCTCGTGGATACACGAGAGGCTTATTTACTAAACTTGTGATCGTTAAAAGTTGCCTTATTCAATGCAACTTTCAACTATCACAGGTTTAATAAATAAATAAACCTCTCGTGTATCCACAACGGCACTTGATAAATAATTAATAAATCACATAAACTCATTCCATCTAAGTTCAAATATATTTTCAAGAGTGCCCCAAGGATTAATGCTAGGACTGGAGGTGGAATTGGTCCCATGTGCCGAGAGAATATACAAATTAAAATCTCAACCCAAGGAGATAAATCCTCTTTTGAATATGCCGAATGGACTATATGCTGGGCTGACACCAACATCCGAACTGTGGGTGTATATCGACCACCTTACTCCACAAATCATCCTATCTCGACCAGTGTTTTCTTTGAAGAATTTTCTGTGTACCTTGAATCCATCGTTATGTGTTCTGAAAAACTCCTTATCATCGGTGATTTTAATATACATATGGATGACAACAATGACAGTGATGCTAACAAGTTTATGAACCTCTTAGAAACATTTGCTTTACAACAACATGTTACTGGGCCTACTCATACCTCTGGACACAATATTGACCTTATCATTACAAGATGTACTAATGACCTTCAGCTTTCTGAACCCTTAATCCCAATCAGATTATCTGACCATTCATTTGTTGAGTGCACACTAGGTGTTCGAAAACCATCACTGGCACGTAAAGAAGTAACACTCCGAAAATTCAATCAAATTGACATTAACAAGCTCAAATGTGACATCATAAAATCAGATTTGTGTAATTTTCAGTGTGCTAACCTGGATGATCTGGTAAAATCATACAACACGTTGTCTTTTCTACTGAATGAGCATGTCCTCTGAAAACAAAAACATTAATTATTCGTCCAAGTGTACTCTGGTTTATCAATGAACTGAGAACTCTGAAAGCTAATCGTCGAAAGCAGGAGCGGGAAGGATCTAAATCTAACAATGATGAAGCAGCATATAAGACTATTCGTAATCAGTTCTCCAACAAACTAAATGATGCCAGAACATCTTACTACACAACATGTGTTGAAGCTTGTAATGGTGACAGAAAAAAACTATTTAAAGTTGTTAAAAATCTGTGTACAGAAAAACAAAGTGTGGCATTTCCACCACACGATGATCCATCAAAGCTAGCTGATCAATTTGGCGAATTCTTCATAAAAAAAAAAAATAATTCAGGAAAAAATTAGGGACATAAATGTAGACAAAACTGACATCAAACAGAGACCATCAGAAAAAAGAGCTTTCAACTTTTCGACCTTTAGAAATCCACGAGGTAACTAAATTAATAAGAAAAATCCCCAAATGCCTCATGTCAACTCGACCCAATGCCAACATATATTGTCAAATCATGTGTAGACTCTTTGGCTCCTGTAATCACAAAAATGATCAACATGTCTCTGCTAAAAGGATATGTGCCTGATGCGTGGAAAATAGCAATTGTTAATCCTCTTCTGAAGAAACAAGGTGAGGAACTTGTGTTTAAAAACTTCCGACCCAGTGAGTAACTTACCGTTCATCTCTAAGCTGTGCGAAAAAGCCGCAATTGACCAGCTAATGTTACATAGTGATATGCATGCTCCATTACCGGCCAACACGTCAGGATTCAGAAAATTTCACTCGACTGAAACGGCATTCCTCAAGGTTCAGAATGACATCTTCCTTAATATGGAGTCTGGAAGGGTAACATGCTTGTTCTTTTAGACCTTAGTACTGCTTCTGACACGGTTTGTCATAAAACTCTGCTAGAGACAATGAATTCTGATTTTGGACTTAATGGTGTTGCTGCTAGCTGGTTATCATCATACCTCAAGAATAGACAGCAGCGTGTATCAATAAATGGTAATCTGTCAAAAGACTTCCATCTTGAATGTGGAGTCCCAAAGGGCAGTTGTCTTGGTCCTGTTCTGTTTCTATTCTATATTTCAAAAATGTTCACCATCATTGAATCTCACCTGCCTGATGTCCATGGCTATGCTGATGACACACAGGTCTATTTCTCTTTTCGACCATCAATCAAGGATCAAACTAAAGCTCTAGAAACTATTGAACCATGTATTTCGGACATTCGCACACGGATGGTTTCAAAAAATTAATGATAAATGATGATAAGACTGAATTCTTAATAATTTGGTTCACGACAACAACTCACTAAAGTTGACATCAATTCAGTGAAGGTAGGAGATTCTGCCATCAGTGCAAGTAACAGTGTACGTAATCTTGGTGCCTTCTTTGACTCTACCATGTCTATGGACAGACATGTTACAAATATGTGCAATAAGGCTTTCAGAGGTCTATACAAAGTTAAACAGATAAGACAGTTCCTCACCAAAGACTCAACAAAAACCCTAGTTCATGCCTTTGTAACTTCACATTTGGATTTGTCAAGGTGATAGCCAAAAGTTGCGATTTTGTTGTATAAAAGTGTAAATATTTTCTATAATCTTTCTGAATGGGTTAAACATAAAACTTGAAGATAGGTATGTGGAGGACCCCGAAAACAGATCGGCAATAATTCAGACACTGCAAAATTAAGTATGAAATTTAATGTCCATTATGGCGCACGTGTTCAACGCCATGTGGGCTTCTGATAACATATCAATAGTAAGAGAGACAATATTTTCTTCTGTAATAATTATCTGGTTAATTAAAGCCAGTTGAAATCTTATTGTAGAATACAGTGCATCACATATGTTCTGGACACACACCCATATTACGCATCTATCCTGTCTCCGAAATGTCAAAAGATACCAAAATGCGAGTCTTTCAAAGGAACTTTGAAGCGAGTGTTAAATTAAGATAGATCTAAGCGGCCAAGTTCAAGCGAAGCGATTATTTATTTATTTATTTATTTATTTATTTATTTATTTATTTATTGATGTTTAAGGTCACATATTTATGCACAATGGCTAATCATGACCGTGACAGTTTTATGGGTGGAGGAAGCCGGAGTACCCGGAGAGAACCACCGAGCAACGACGAGCAGCTGCCAGCTCCCCAACATCGATTAGAAGCGATTAACCGAGAATAAATGTTCTGGCTATCTAAATAAAAATCGGGTGATTTCTCGAAAAATTCATTCCAGCCAATTCCAGTCGGGAGGTGTGTAAGGCTGTGGGTCGTTGCGAGTAGATGGAGAGGTCCCATGCTATAGGTTAGAGAAGGTGCCGCATCGGTGCGAAAGTAAAGGCACGTTGTAGGGGAGCCACAGAGCTCATATTGAGAATAGGAGCAGTAACGGGCCAAGTCGGTGGCCATACATGAGAATAGGAACAGGAACAGGAAGTACGAGCTCAGGGAGCTATTTGCATTTATGTAAATGGCATTACCTGTTTTAGAAGCAGAATTCTGAGAGGCAGTTGGCCCGAGGGCACTCAGAGAAGGTCCGAATTTAGCCTTGTCCGTCGAGGGTCATAGGCACCGAGACTGAAAGTCAGCGTATTGTCGTAACCCTGTGAGGGTTGTAAGGAACCGATTGTAGTTTGTTAACGGTGGCGAACCGTAGTGGCATACTAGCCAAAGAAGTAAAATCTGTAACTTTGAGGTCGAGAAACCGTATCAAGAGCTTGAGTAAGCGCTTGAATAGCTCGCGAGATAAGATAGTTTTAGGCGGTGCGAGAATTGGCGATGTTGAGAACACTTTGCAGAATATTATTATGTAAGCTTTGTTAAGTATATATCTGAAGGCGAAGAATAACTTAACTCCGTGAGAGCCAGGCAAGGTGCAAAGTGATAGTGAACTGTAGTAGAAGCCGATTGAATCGTGATTGAACTGTGAAAACGCTGATAGAGTCACACAAGCAGAACATTGTATGTGTTAAGCCCGACTGACGGCGAAGTTAACCCTGCCAGGAGGAAGCAACGAGAAGTGAATAGACACTTTGTATTGATCACAAACCGTTAGAAGATGAAGATGATGTGAGGTTGATCCAGCGGACACAGCTAGCTGTGGGAGACGTCGAAAGGGCCTAAAGAATAAACTTTTATTCGCGTAATTAGTGTATTCTAATGGATAATTGTGTGAGTAATTTGTTTCATATTATATTTCTTCGTACATGTAAATAAATAATCTTTCAGTGAATTATCGTTGATCATCATTTGGCGTTGTAAGCCACAGGCACCTTCAGGAATCCTAAGAGTCCCAAGCGGATAGGGCATTGACAAGGTGGCAAGGTTTACGTTCGAACTGGGGTTCAGACGACAGCCACTGGCTGTCAGCTGAGCGCTGATAAGAACATAAATTTTCCTCCATCAATTTAACCCCGTAATCCATGCGACAGGATTATTGTAATGCCTTACTGTTAAACGTTCCAGAATATCAGTACTCGCGCCTGCAGATGGTATTAAATGCATCAGCCCGAGTGGTATGTAGGGTATCACCATCTCAACACATCACTCCTGCATGTTCTGAGGGATATGCACTGGCTGCCAGTTAAGTACAGAATAATTTTCAAAACTGTGTTATTAGTTTTTAAGACACAAAACAACATGTCACCATCCGACTTAGAAGAACTCCTTAATACCAAAAATGTGTGTCAATACAACCTGCGGTTCGATGGTAAAATGCTGCTACATGTTCCAAAATACAGGTGTAAGATATTTGGAGATAGGTCATTCTCATTTGCTGGCACTCACTTGTGGAATAATTTACCAGAACACCTAAAAAGACTGTCAAATGTCAACCTTTTCAAAAAAGATCTCAAAACATACCTGTTTCAAAAAGCCTATAAGTGAGGTTCTGGACTGTAAGATACTGTATATATTCCGTTTGTATATTTGCACGAGCTCAGTAACATGTACAGTGCCTTAGAATATGGTTCTATATCTTCTGAACTATAATTTTGGCGGTCTTTTAATGTGTATATTATTATTATTTCAAATAGTTTGCGTTGTGACGTCAGGAGGTAACATTTGCCACTTGAGCAGTAAACATAAAATGTACTAGGTGAGCTTTCGTCCAATCAGAGGAGAAGGAATTTTGTCTTATTGGAACATATTGTTATGTGAGGTTGCTTTCAACATCAACTGGTATATTTTGATCAGAATAGACGATTGAGTCAGGTTTTGGTAAGAATAGACGATTAAGTCACGTTTCGACACTCGTATACATGTGTCCTCAACGTTTGAAACTTTTAGTTGTTATCCCAAGCAACAGTGATAGACTGATTAATAAGGCTTTCCCCGGAACGGATGTGTTTCAAATTATCTTTGAGGTAATATTATCTCATCTGTAAGTATTTGCCGTATTACAATTTATTACACGCCTGGTCTATGTAATCCCCGTCTACAGCAACAGTAAACCATGCAGAAAATGAAAATCTGTTCCGCACATATGTGCGGATTGGAAATCGTTCTCGCACTGTTTTTAAATAGAAGCGAAATTTCACTGGAGTTTTCTACAAATCGTGCATCGCAATTACAATTTGAATCGAAAGCGATAGCTTAAAATAGTAACACGGGTTCCCTCGCAAATTTAGTTGGGATAAAATGTGTTATTTTTGTTAATAGTTCGTCCCCCGAGTTTCAATGTGTTATATGTGCCTATTGGCAAATAGAACACACTGGAACTTAGGGGACGAGTTGTCAAATGAACTGTTGAGTGTCCTAATAATTGCTTTCATAGACGTGAAGGCGTTTTGCCATCGCGGATGGATAAAACTCGAGGCCTCGTGTCTCTCGTTTCATCCTTCTGCACTGGCACTCGTGCCATATAGATTAACCCATTTACACACGTGTGTGGTTCTGTGTATTTACGTGCGGAGGTACTGGTTGGAAAGGCCAAAGTCACATATTTTCAATCATATGTGTAATTTGTTAAACAGCTATATTGCAGTCCCTTTTTCTTTCACTCAGGCACGCCAATATATGGCTTAATTTACCCAAACTCTGCCATCGTGTCATCCGTTCTATGAAAAAAAAGAAGTGTCGTTCGTCGATGGTTACTTTGCGATCATTCTGTCACTTTCCTTAGAACTTGAGCCATGGAAATCTCGAATCGAATCAAAGCCTTCTTAATCCTTTACCTTACGAACTGGGCGCACCCGCCCGCGTAACTTACAAATTAAGCAGTTGAAAAATATATTTTTCAAACAATGTCAACAAAACTATATCATGTTGTCCCTCATGGGAACGAGCTCGATGAGCTTCCTGGATAGGCAAACGACACTTGACTAAAACAAACTCTAAGACCACAAGCCTTTATACCTTGTAGTGTTAAACCAATTCTTTCCTATTTCTCGACTGCATGAGTTAAATTTAGAAGCAACTTTAAAAGTCAATGAATTGCAAGATTTATGCACAAATATCAAGGATTTGCAAAGCATTGGAGACCCATATTTCAATTCATGAACTTTCATTTCAAGAGTCATGATGAACCCTGGCTAGACTTCAAAATCGTAAAGCATGGGATAATGAACGTTCTACCTTAAAGCTGATTAAACCACATTTCATAAAATGAAGCAGTTTGATATTGTAATTGCAACTAAAAGTCCAGGCATGTAATCTTATCTGCTCATCAGATGTTGGAGCGGGCACAATGATCTCATTCCATACACTTGGAGTCATATGATAAGGTGAAAAGACATCTGCTCTATTTCTGAACTCCTGTACAGGAGATTTCCGAAGTTTACCTAAATGATGCGCACATCGATGAACAAATTCTCTAACATTTCGAAATTTCAATCTTGATATGAAATTCATATACTCTAACTGTTAAATTTTCTGAGAGCTTTATGAAATTAGGGGGACCTAACTTTCTCGTAAATCTCTTCCAATAACGACAACTGTCAGCTATGCACCACGACGGAAACACCTGTCACCCTTACAAAACGCGCTGTACATGCGCACTAAGGCGACGTAACATGAAGGGAATGACGTCACAACATGGCCGATTATGAGCGTTACCATGATAACCCAACATGGTGCGATTGTATCACGTGACATGAGGCCACAAATGAGACCCGCAAACGTTGCTCGTACGGGTACATGACATACTACTGCCATGCGCGGGGATCAAGCCTACCGGCATATGATATTAGAGTTTGTAATTCCAATTATTTTGTTTTTAATTTTTTTCAAAATATTTCAACAAAACCATACACAAGCTCGTTCCAATGAGGGGGTCATAACATTTTTTTTTAATAAAAAACTTTATCAACTGCTCAATTTGTAGATTACGCGGGTGGATGCTGCCACTTCCTTATTAACCCGTTACCTAAAGTAACTGCCAAAATTACAATTCAGTTTTCATTAATTTTTCATTGTGTGTCTCAAAAACATAGCTTATGACCCCTCATTGTAAAATTGAGCTCGTTCGAAGGAGGAGTCATAAGCTATATCTTTGACGCAAACATTTATTATTTAATTTTTTATTTAGGAATTTTGTTTGCAAGTGTCGTCTGCCTTTCGTGTTAGGTAAAGGATTAAAGAGTAAACATACAATACCAGCTAACTTACCAAACTCAATATCTGTCGAATGGAGGCATCTAAATTAACATCGACTGTTTCGTATCCTGGACAACTGGGTCTTAGTTGAGTATCATAACCAAAAAGTATAGTTTTCTTTACATCTGTTGCACTTGCGTGTGACCTACAACTCCATACATTGAGCACTGAAAAAAACACATGGCGAATTTAATACAACAAGTGGACCACACAGCATGGTGGAGACCCTGGACACTTTCTTCTAGAATGCCCAAAGTATCAGTCTAAAAGAATGAGATCCACTGGGAGTATAATGGGGAAGTGGGATGGGAGAATGAAGGACATGTGGTTAGGGGGAGACTACAACTCCATACATTGAGCACTGAAAAAAACACATGGCGAATTTAATACAACAAGTGGACCACACAGCATGGTGGAGACCCTGGAACACTTTCTTCTAGAATGCCCAAAGTATCAGTCTAAAAGAATGAGATTCACTGGGAGTATAATGGGGAAGTGGGATGGGAGAATGAAGGACATGTGGTTGGGGGGAGACTCACAGGAGACGGTTAATATGCTAATCGGAGAGATTGGAAAGAATGGGGCAAGATATGTCATCAAGCAGTTCGTCTCCGAGTGTTGGGAGGAGAGGAGAAGCGTGGAAATAGGGAGGCAGTTGGGAGTTCAGGGAGAACCGCGACAAATCAGCGGCTGGCCAAAGTGTTATTATTATTATTATTAGTTAGGTAACATTTTATAAAAAGAAGGGTAGGACTATGGGAAAAAAACTGCCGGGCGAACATCTAGAACTCTGGAGGAGCTTTAAAAATATTAATCTAATAACCCGAAATTCTTAACCCCTAGACCTCTGGCAGTGCAGCAGAATTTTCGCCAATCACTCTGTTTTCTCCCCCGTTTAACTATAAATTTAACCAATTATATCTTGTTTGACAGAGCTCCCGAGCTCTGTCAAACAAGATATATTTGGTTAAATATCAAACTGCATTATAGGAAATATTTGCTGCTGAAAATTTTGCTATTTTGACATCAGAGTGCAGAGGGTTACCTCTTTACCTGATTTTAAGACAGTGTTCACCCTGACATGAAACTGTCGGGTGCCAAATTTTTATCCATTCTCAAAATTGTTAGTGCCCACCAAAATGTTATGGTGGCGAAACGCCGATTGTAAGGAAGAGGGTGTTTTTCGGCGGCTGTCTAATCCAAACAAATTGATCGAGTCTGCACAGATCAACTGACAATTATTGCAAGAGTGAATGGACAAGTGGTCAAGGGAAAAAATCCAACGACACTTCGAAATATTCGCTGGGCGGAAAGGGCGGTCACCTTAGTTATGTCTTTGCCGCTGATTCAATCACTGGTCAGGCTGAATTGTGTCGGTACGTATATTTGTTCCTGCACATAGATGAAAAAAAAATAATCGACTAATTATTGTTAATCTACTGGGGTTAGCTCAGTGAATCCTTACGAAATACAGAAGTTAATTAGCTAAATACTCATCGTCGTGACTTTATTGAAAAAAATCAATCCCTCCTAATCGCGCACTAACAATTGGCTTCGAAAGTTCGTCCAAACACTTTTCGACGTGTGAGAACCATAAGGTTCTATCTTCCACTGGAAGATAGTACCTAATGGTTCTCACGCGACCTTTTGCTAACACCTTATTGACAAAATCACTGAATTTGACTGAATTTCGTTAAAATCGTTTATTATTTCTGCCTTTATTGTCAGGTGACGATTCCCTTGTACTAAATGTGATAAGATATATTTAATATGTTTCGTCATCGTTCTCGCTCTTTATTGCTGCAATGGCTTCCTTTCACCAGTGAAAGGAACGTTTTTGGTGCCAAAATGTTAGCCAACACAGATGTGTTGCTGCCAAATCAAAATTGTTAGTGCAATCTGCAAAATTGTACCCAGCAGCGTGAACACCCGGTGAATGCCATTTACAAATATTACTAATAAAAATTAATTTGTGTCTCCAAAACAGTGTTCATCCTCCACCCCACCCCCACCATTCGAACATTTATCAGTTAACCCTTTCAACACTGGCGCCCTGGAAGGTATCATTTCAGACAATACTGTCAACAGCGAAATGGGCGAATCCATCCTGGTTTGTGGAAAGTCTTAGTAATAACTTAATCTATCGAGCTGTTGTATTAAATTACTACAGAGCCCGCTTCAGATTATTTGATTTTAATATCGTCTGCTCGTCCACTACCATTTTTTTCTTCAAGCAAACATTTTATTCACGCAGGGCTGAAAGTGTTAAAAAAGAACACTTTTAGTTATTCCAGAAATATTTTTGCAAATGTCGTCTGCTAGTGGTGTCAGATGAGTAGGTAATTAAAAAGACTTCTATTCTTCTCCCAGGTAGTGATGTGATACAGAGAGAGTACAACAGTGAGAGGAGAGACAGTAATAATTCACCTTTAAAACCCACTGATTTGTAATTTAATACAACAGCTCGATAGATTAAATTAATACTGAACCTTCTTGTTCAATATTATCCCTCCGCCGAAATCAATCTCGTACGGTAAAAAATGACACTTCGAAAGCGCATCTGTTCTGTATTTATTGCACGCCTACAGATTACTAAAAAAATATTAAAAACACAAAATATTGCCAAAAACAACGCAAACGTAAAAAAAGAAATAGATAAATAGTTCGCGCACCTGATCCATATTGTTCAAGGACATTACAAAACAATTTATTGTTCGCTTCGGTTTTTGCAGAAAAAAAGAAAAAAAAATCGGTTGCTGTCTCGATCCTCGCCACGCACAGGTGGGCTGCTGAAATGCTCCATAAAATCGCGATGATTTTTCCTTTTAAAATAAAATAAACCAGTTGATCTTCGTTACAGAAGTATTAACACCAAACTTGTGAATAACTTCGAAGGAAATATGGATGGTATAAATAAACTTAAAGGAATTCGCGTTAGAACAGTCATTTTTGTCGCACGAGATCAATTTGGGCGGAGGGATAATATTGAACGAGTAGCCGAAGGCTTCAAGTCCAATATTATCCGTCCGCCAAAATCGATCGAGTGCGGTAAAAATGATAGTTCGAACGCGCTTGTTGTTCTGTATTTATTGCACGCCTACAGTTTACTAAACAATTATTAATCGATTTTGGCGGAGGGATTATATTGTACTCGAAGCCTCCGCGAAATCGATCTCGTGCGGTAAAAAATGATAGTTCGAACGCGTATGCTGTTCTGTATTTGTTGCACGCCTACAGTTTGCTAAAAAAATATTAGAAACACAAATCTTTTGCCAAAAATAACCCAAACGTTAAAAAAGAAATAGTAAAGTAGTCCGCGCACGTGATCCGTATTGTTCAAGGATAATACAAAAAAGCTCTCGAAAAAAAGGAAAACTTTACTTTTTTTACAAGCTAATTAGAAGCACCCAGTTCACAGATAATCCGTTATTAAGTATATCTTTCAGTATTTCACCGCCCAACAATAAAGCGTCCACTCTGGCTCTTTGTTTGGCGAATGTGTATCTACAGTAATTTGTGATTATTCTTCCCGGGGAAAAATTAGCAAATCTCATTACCTTGACTTTTAATGGAAATGACAGTGTATGTATTATATGTCACGAAACACTGTTGATATAATGAACAGATTTATTTATTTATTTATTGGTGTTTAAGGTCACACATTTCTGCACTATGGCTAATCACGACCACGACATGTTTACGGGTGGAGGAAGCTTAAGTACCAGAAGAGAACAACTGAGCAACGGCAAGCAACTGTCAGCTCCCCAACATACTAAATCCACACAAGCGGGGTTAGCATTGGTTAAAGACAAGTGCACCATCGACGTGCAGTACGCCTCAGTACATAACGCCACCGTGCCCCTACTTGGGCAATGGGGGTGAACTGTCTTGCCCAGGGACACAACATGTTTGCCACAGGAGGGATTGGGGCCGAGGACCTCTCGGCTTGATAATGAACAGATAAAAAAACATAGAACATCAAAAGATGGTGAAAACACCTTTTTTAATTTTTAAATGGGTTTCAACAGAGAATAATTGTCAAACATTTGAACGAATTGGAAATAAATTGTAGAAAGCCAACTTTTGTATTTTTATCCTACTTTACAGGAAAATTCCTGAAGTTTGTAAAGTGATGCGCATCTCGATGATACAAATTCGCTAATATTTTGAGATTTCAATTTTTACATGAAATTCCCGTAGTCTTAGTGTTTAACCATTTACCCAACATGAAAAACACACGACACTTGCAAACAAAATTCTTGAATAAGTAATTAATTTGTTTCATTTTTTGTCTAAAAAACATAGGTTATGACCCCTCTTTGGAACGAGCTCGATGAGCACGTTCCAAAGAGAGGTTATAACATATGTTTTTAAAATGAAAGGATACTGAAAATTAACTGGCCATTTTTTAGAATATCGCTGGCCGTATAGGACGTTACGTAGGGTAAAGGCTTCATGCACCGACAGATTTAGGAAATTAAAGGGAGCTAACTTTCCCGTAAATTTCTTCCAATGACGAAAATTGTAACCCAGGTTATATTTGATTATGCATGCATGCATGGATAATGTTGCTATGGCCACTGGAAATCTGTCCAGGTTTTTCCGTCCGATTCCAGCACATTAGTAGGCACTTCTCGGAGCTTCATTTAATCTCTGAGAACGTAGGATCATAAAATGTTCCGACATGGTGAGACGAGAGATAACTTTTCCAGCATTGTTCCCGGGTCGATGGCCGTCGGTATCGATGTTACGAACCTGCAACCTAACTCAGTGTCCTTTTTTAAAACAACAGTAACCTAAACAGGCCGAAACGTTCGTGTACTATTATTACTTCGGATAACTGCTTTCGTTTAACGATTGACTACCTGATTGTCATATATGTTTAACGGACGATTTGATACAAAGGCTATATGAACATAAGGGTATTTTTGCATGAGGAAAATTGTGGTCGCATTACACAGTGAAGTATTTTTTTCAGATTAGTACCTTTCAGAGAACATGTTGGCGTTCGGACTATCAACATTTTTTCTGACAAAAAACAAAAAAATCCTATGGATAGGGTCATAGGGTCGAACCTCCCCGACCCGGTACCCACACTAGCGCCTGACCTGCTGAGATGCCAGTAAATGCAATGATTATCAGTCATTGGTAGATAAAACTTCCAAATGGAGGCAGGTTGTTGCTCAAATCCTTCGTTTCTTCGTCCAGTCAGCCGTACCAAACGCTGTATTACAGTTAAAACCAGAAGTCGTCATGAAATGCGCACAAATAGCACGTCGATCTGCCCGTTAATCTACGCGTTATGACCATAGTAAGGCTATCAAATTCTGTACATATGGCCTGTGCACAAGCAATGTTTCAGCCAATGGACCTCCGTGTAACCCAGAGGTCCATTGGGTCCATTGGCAGAAACATTGCCTGTGTTTACTATAGGTAACCAGGAGAACCTGCCGTGCTTTGGACGCCATTCGATATGGCAATTGCGCGCAATTCCCTCGCGCAATTAAGCCTAGATAAGCGCACAATTCGGGACAGGACTTCTAGTTTCAACTGTACACTACCACCGACTGAAATGATCGAACTATTTTGGGGATGTAAAAGCCATCAGTATATAAAAATCGATCAGCAGAACATAATCCAAAGCCTGACTGTTTGACTGTAATCTAAGTTTTTTTTTTGTTGTACGCCCGTACCACACGAAACATTTACTTACTTCCTTACAGTCAAAATGTGAATTGGTCAGAACAAGACACATCGAGTCGTGAAGGCCCGAAATACAGAACAGTCTGTTGTTTTCGTTTATTAAAAATATCAAAGGGAAAACTTTGCTTTTTATGGCGAGCAAATGAGAAGTAACTTGTTCATAGATAATATATATTAATATTACACCTACCAACACTAAGTGTCCACTTTATCTCTTTGTTTAACGAATGCGTTTTTTTACCGTAATTTGCAAGTGTTTAATCTTCCCACGAAAAAAGTACTAAATCGCACCACCTAGGCTTTTATATTGTTGGAAAATATGATGGAAAAGTATTATATGCCACGATGCGCCCACTGTTGATATACTGAACAGATAAAAAAAATACAGAACATCAAATATAGTACAAGTGCCGTTTTCTTATGTTTAAATGGTTTCAACAGAGAATATTAGTGAAACGTTCAAATTGCTCGGAGTCAAAAATGTAAAAAAGCCAACTTCTGTATTTTTGTTTATTACTTTTCAAGAAAATGCCTTGGAATATGCGCACACCGATGACACAAATTCCTTAACATCTCGAAATACCAATTTTTAAATGAAATTCCCACACCCTTGTTAAAATTACTGACAGCTTTCGGAAATTAAGGGGAGCTAACTTTCCCGTAAGTCTCTAGAAATAGCGAAAATTGTCAGCCATGCATTGCGCGATGCTGCTGAGCACTGCTCCACTTCCCAAGATGACCATGAGAGCAGCATAAATCTACGGAAACTTGAGAAATATGGAAGTCATACATGAAATGTAAAGCGAAGTATTTTCAGTTCATACTGTTTACTAACATATAATTACCGGGGTAGAGAAAAACATAATGGTACAAAACCCTAATGGAAAACCCTAATAAAAGGAAACAACTGTGGAATATTATCCCTAACAATAATTGCTTCGGGAAAAAATGTGACTCTTGTTTCACTCTGCTTGTTATTCAAAGGAAATAAATAAAATTACCGAGAAAAGCAAAAAAATTAATCTATGTAGTTCAGAAAATTTACACTCCGCTCGTACATGATGTTATTAGTTACCGCATGTCTCGTCACGTAGTGCGGGTTTTTAACTACCCGAAGCCAGCCGTGTCCCATGAGGCTGAAGGCCGAATGGGATACGGCTAACTCAGGGTAGAACAAAGCACGTACTACGCGAACAAACACGGAATGACGAGTTTATCTTTTGACATTTTTTTTTCACCGCAATTTCGTCATCAGAAAACTGAACAGATCTCTTCACTGTCGTTGTTGTCGATGGCGTTTTGTCGTCTACCCCTTAAGTCCTCAGATTAATTTTAAAGTATTTATGGCCTTTTTCTGCTTACATAGTTATTGATGACTTGGCAGTGGTTCTACATCACTGCTGGCTGCCTATACAGGCAGCCAGCAGTGATGTAGAACAACTGTCAGGGAAAATTCAGTCTACACACAAGAGTAATAAAAAAGATTACACAAGGGAGAACCTGCTTCAATGCAATATAAAAGTGGCGGTTTGGGGCTATATGGGGGCTTAAGGGCTACGCAATACTCCCGCGTCCCGATCTGGGCGATAACCGGGAAATTAATCTGTATCACGTACGTGGGTCTTTCTTAAACGACCACGCCTACGTGCTACTGGAAATGTCTCAGTGGTTTGGTGAAAATACCGATTATCAAGAGCCGCCCCCGTATCACGCAGCTGAAGAGTGCACACTAGTCAACTGATAAATCACAATATATATATAGAACTAAATGGGCATCTGAATGAACTGATTTCACTGGCATCCAAATGTACGGTTTGAACAAGGATGAACGCATTGAACTAGCTCAATAGCATGGCATTTCCACATTTGTTATATTTTGTTTACGGAAATGCAATCTCTGTAATGAAATCATACCAATATGGTTGACTTTTGGATAAGCTCAGTGAGCTGATTCCAATGGCGTCCATGTTTATAGGGTATCAACAAAGCCCAACAACTCGCGGGTCTTCTATGCCTTTTTACAGTTAATTTGAACAAAAAGAATAGCATGTAAATTTGAAAAGTCATTGGAACCAATTCTTTGAGTTGTAAACATATTCTAGCTGTTAAAATTAAAATATTTTTTTGCTACCCGTGCAAATATTGTCAGGATTTTTTCCACTGGCTTTTTTACTTTGGAGGTTTTTCATTAGAGTTTGTTTTTCTCCTACACTCGTAATTATCATATATTCCATTACAATTTAGTCTTTCGATTTTGAAAAAGGGAGGCGTGCTGTATACTGCTATCCACCATTTGAAGTGAAGGGCCCTGTTGTTGAGTACCGGAATCCGGAAAATGTTTTCAAGAAAAACCTCAACGAACATCGCCACACCATTCACTCAACTGGTGCACAGTAAGTACGGATTCCAAACATATTACCGTTATTCGCAGTGATAATCAAAGTTATTTGTGTTAGGTAGAATACATGACATGTAACTTCAATGGAGTAATAGTTAGTCAGTCAGATGATTCCGAACGAAATACATGAGTAAAAAACAAATATCAGTGAATAGCATTACCGGCCTTTGAAGTTTATCGAATTGTGTTGTTTACATGCCAATTCTCGGAAAGTGAAGTTTGAATAGTGTGATATCTTAGAATGCTACTGGCTATAATTCACGGTGCATTGTTTACATTTTCGTGACGCATTGTATCGTACACTACGTGGAGAGTGCATTATCACTAAATCACCCGCAGAGTGGAGATTCCACCCAAGCAATAATTGCAAATTTGCTGCAAAGTATAACAAGCACAAGCAAAGTTCCAGCCAATGGACCTCCGGGTTAAACCCAGAGATCCACTGGCTGAAACATTGCTTGTGTTTAATTGTCCACATATACATAATTTGAAAGTGATACTTTGGATGATAACTTCACCCCCCCCCCCCACCCCCGGGTGATTTAGTTACAATCCACTCTCCACGTACTGTATATTGTATTTGACAACGTGTTTTCCGACGAACATATATTAACCCTTTACAGAGAATACGTGATATTGATATTTGCTATTTTAATGTTTTCCCCAATTCCGTAAAACATTCAAGAAAACTATATCATGTGACCCCTCAATGGAACGAGCTCGCCGAGCTCGTTCCAATGAGGTGCCACATTATATAGGTTTGTTGATATTTTAACATTTTGTCTATTGCACAATTAATATATTACGGTTTTGTTGCACCCGATTCGGTAGGTAAGGGTAAATCGCTCGATAGGCGGAACCGAGGCGCGTTGTTGTCAACTCGCAAAAACACAAAAAAAACCCAAAAATTGCAGGTGCGATGGCGCACAAGAGCGGCAGCTCGCCTTAAAATTGAAAGACTGTGCGTTATTAGTTCAATCGCATTTTTAAAAACATTATTAGTCATTTATATGATGCCATCGGACTAATAAATTCCAAACATTGTGTTTCAGGAGGTGAGATATCTTGTAAAATATTAGCGGAATGGCGAGACAGTAGTTTGCGCACGCCCACGGCGAGCAGGGGCAGTGTTAAGACATATTTCTCCCTTTCGACCCTTGTGACTGCATGATTGTAATCTTGAACAAAGACCCGGAAATTGTCTGACCGACGTAGAGGAGGAAACGAAGGTGAGATAGATCTATTTACGTCGGTGCGCGGACACTTCATTTTACTTTCCTTGGTGGGTTTAGACCAGGCGGTAGCAGTAGTAGCTGCACCCGACAGTGGCGTGGGGTCATCATTGATTGGGTTGAAAAAGCGATCGATGACTTTCTGTGTGATGGTGCCCTTTAGTGTTACGTTTAGTGAGACGTTCTGAGTTATCAGGGTTCATTGAGAACTGCTGGAGATTCAAAAGTGGTAATTAGAGAAAGCTTTGAGAGAGTGACCCCACTCTGAAATGAGAGGTGCCACAGTATAGGCTGAATGAGGAATAAGTAAGGAAAATCGAAAACGAAGTTAGTGTTGGCTTAGTGAAAAAAACGATATCTGAGGCTTAACCTCCAGCATCGTCTTTGGCACAAAAACTCGAAAGCAAAGACAGCATCAACTGTCGTTTGACAGACTGCGGATTTTGAATAATTAACGCATGATGCGTGATGTGTGATACCATGAGGGCGGTATTGCATTTTAAAAAAAATATATATTGTGTGTACAGTTCCCTCAGTGAGATATTTTTGATATTAAGTTGTTATCTTACGTAAGAGCGTCATCCAAATCACGATACTTTTCAGCGGCATACTCCCGTGTCAATTCCTTTCAGGACGGTTCTGAGGATACAAGTCTATAAATAAAATAAGTTTTGTAAACTCAACATGACAAGAGGACGACACTGGAAAACACCCTTTCTGAATAACTGAAAATGTGCATTACCTCTTTATATTTATAAGGCAAGATGAAAACTTTGTGAACCTTACAGAAACAGCAGTACTGCTCAGTCGACGCTAAACAGCTGGGACGCAACAGGACAGAAGTGTCTCTCCTGTCGGCACCTTGAGGACGAGAGAGCGGCCGGGGGGGGGGGGGGGGGGTACAATTGTTGCTGTAAAATAGACGATCTTAACGAAAAGTTTTTCTCGATAGTTTTAAGTATTCCGACTTCAGATTATCCCCGACGGCTTTTTAATCCTTTACCTGACAAGTAAAGCAGACTATACTTACAAAAATAATTCTTGAATAACTAATTGTTTTCATTTTTTGTCTCAAAAACATAGGTTATGACCCCTCATTGGAACGAGCTCGACCAGCTCGTTCCTTGACTCCTCATTCGAACGAGCCCGATGAGCTCGTTCCAGCGAGGGATCATAACCTATGTATTTGAGACAAAAATGAAAAACATAATGAAAATTAATTGGAGATTTTTGAGAATAGCGCTAGACGGTTTTGATCACTACGTTGGGTAAAGGGTGAACCCTTTACCTAACGAATCACCCGAATCCGCCCGCGTAATATGCAAATTGAGTAGTTGAAAAAATTAAATTTTTCAGAACATTTCAACAAAACCATATCATGTGACCCTTCATTGGAACGAGATCATTGAGCTCGTTCCAATGAGGGGTCACATGATATGGTTTTGTTGAAATTTTTTGAAAAATTAAAAAAAAATTATGTTCAAAATAATAAATTTTGATATCGTCTGCGTTCGGTAAAGGGTTAAAGAATTCACTTATGTGAATGTCGATGACATGTGCATTTTTCATGACAATGCATATTAAATATTTATAACATATTTTAGTTATTATTGACAATAAGTGCTGGTATTGGAAAGTTAATACCGTGCTACGAGTTTTCGCGCTATGCTTTCGTTTTAGGTTTGATGATGTAAAAGCTATTACACTGTGACTAGTGTCACAACGTAACGGCTTTCATGTCATCAGTTGTCATCAATGATTGGAATTACAGCGTTGATTGACCTGTCGCCATTTTGAGATGCGATGTCTTTTTCCGACGTTCCGGAAATCCAGTTTTATGGAGAGCAGTGCCTGAAACAGAAATCAGGTATATATGCATTTGAATACTTAGTTTAAACAATATTTATTGAAAAAATACAAGTTAACTGTATACATGAGTAGTATGTCTCGTATGTTTCAGGGGCCATTTGGATGATCTCATGGATGATCTCATGTGACGTCATAGTCACGTGGCCCAGTGGCGTCATGTTGTGTTGTCATGGTAACCCGCGTGAGCGGCGGCCATCTTGTGACGTCATCCCCATAGTGATACGTGGTGTCAGTACGCTTACGCAGCGCGTGTTGTTAGGGTGATACGTGTTTCCGTCGTCCATTTTGTATACTGGAAGCCGCCATCTCGATTTCTATGGTAGCACGTGGTTGCTATGTCACCCAAAGGGCTACAATATCACAGGGGTATGTTCGGAGCGTATGTTCGATTGAACAGGAGTAATGTCCTGATTCGTAGAATTGCCACAAACAACCCGACAAGTTGCACTATTTCGAATTCTTTCAGAATTTTCTGCTTCTATCTATATATGCAATAGTTTTCGTCTATCTGACTATGTTTCTTTGTTGTGGAGTATACTCCAGTAGCGTAGAAGAGCCTATCAGTTGGAACAGCTCTGCCTATTATTACTATATTCAGCTTTTCGGGTCTACACTTGTTAGTTCTGACCCTATTCCGAGTACTCTTGTAGTTTCCATTATCTAGATACTTTATATAGATTATAGCCAACCAATCAGATTGCTTGATTTCCCATAATCTGTATGCAGAGTTAGCACCCTTCTGTACAACAAAAGCCTATATCATTCTCAAAGCCAATAAGCTATCGAGCAGTTACTGAAAAGTCATTGCTCGAACGACTCTAAGCCCATCGAACAAATGAGCTTTAGAGCAATTGCTCGATCGAGTGACTCCACATACTGCTCTTCGACTCATTTCGGTATTTGAGGATACCTAAGGCCTGGTATTGTATTATTATTTGAGGATACCTTTTATAGGATACCTACCTAAGGATACTATTACTTGTTTGGCCAGCCTTCTAGGCCACCCCAAGAATACCTACCCCAAAGTCCCCTATAAGCCATCTAGCAGTTACTGTAAAGCCAATGCTCGAACGACTCGAAGCCCATAGAGCAAATGAGCTTTAGAGCAATTGCTCGATTGAGTGACTCGCACATACTGCTCGAACGACTCGAATCCCATCGAGCAAATGAGCCATAGAGCAATTGCTCGTTCGAGTGACTCGCGCATACTGCTCTTCGACTCATTTCGGTATTTGAGGATACCTATGGCCTGGTATTGTATTATTTGAGGATACCTTTTATAGGATACCTACCTAAGGATACTATTACTTGTTTGGCCAGCCTTCTAGGCCACCCCAAGAATACCTACCCCAAAGTCCCCTATAAGCCATCGAGCTGTTACTGTAAAGCCAATGCTCGAACGACTCGAAGCCCATCGAGCAAATGAGCTTTAGAGCAATTGCTCGATCGAGTGACTCGCACATAACTGCTCGAACGCCTCGAATACCATCGAGCAAATGAGCCATAGAGCAATTGCTCGTTCGAGTGACTCGCACATATTTCTCTTCGACTTATTTCAGAAAAAGGAAGGGGTGCCGAAGGCCATATGTTTTGAAAAAAAGGATTCCACAAATGGGATTCCAGAAAAGGGATTCCATAAGTGGGATTCTGTCTTACATCGAGTGACTCACACATACTGCTCGAACGACTCAAAGTACATCGAGCAAATGAGCTATCGAGCAATTGCTCGTTCGAGTGACTCGCACATACGACTCTTAGCCTCATTTCAGAAAAAGGGGTGCCGAAGGCCAGCTGTTTTTCAAAAAGGGGTGCTGAAATTGGGGTGCCACGGGATATGGCTGTTAAATCCCTCAATGAGGCCTAATGTAGTCTTACCAACGGCTTCCATCTTTTCTCCAAAGCTCAAAGGCCGCAATGGAACAAGACTGCTGTAGAAGCTAATGATAGGACAGATAGACCATAGACAAGTAGTGGCCTTGGAGCTTTGGAGATAAGATAAAGAAAGTAGAACGAGAGGACGAGAGAAGGAGAAGGATTTGAATATTTGTTATGGTTCAACCATTCCCCGAATAATACCATCGACGCACTTCATAGAAATCCTCTTCGACTTCAAAGTCGTTACTTAAAAAGAAAAACACCATACCCTGTGACCCCTCTCAGGAACCGACACAGTCAGTATATCATTATTAATTTTTGGTGTTTAAGGTCACATACTTATGCACAAACACTCTACTTTACTAACCCTTTGAACACGAGAGGCACCTTTACCGGCCCAGGGGCACGGTACGTCATCCATTCATGAAATAGGATGCCTGCTAAATTAAGTGTGGGGTAGACCAATTAATATTTTCAACGAGCAGCCCTGAAAATATTGATTGGTATTACCCCAAATACTGAATATGGACTCTTCTAATTGCTGCATTTTAACAGACATGAAAGATACCACCAGTGTTCAAAGGGTTAACCACTGGATGTAAATACCACTCAGCCCTTGCCCAGGATCATTCTTACCCATCTATCATTTTGTACGTAAACGGTAAATGTGTACATTGTTAATTTTGTTTATTTGTTTCACAAGGTTCTACGACACGTTTAACACCCTGTGCCATAGCATGTCGAACAATATCGCTGGAGCAGGAAGCTGGAAATTCGGAGAAGCCCGACGGGCAACGTTTAGTATCTGTCGTAGTCACCCATTTAATTACTATCCAGGCACAATCTAGGGTAGTTTCAAATTGGTTAAAGGCAAGTGTGGCGTCGACGCGCAGTACGTCAATGGTCAACGTGCTACACGTCTACGGTACACTTGCCTACAAGAACGTGTTAAAAGCTTCGTTGAACCCCAATAAATACGCAAATATAATATTAACACATTTACCTGTTATGTACAAATATGTCGATAAGTAGATATGATCCTTGGCAAATTGTAAGCAAATCCTTTCTTCCTCATAAGGAGTTTGCTGGGATATTCTTCTTTAACGTCGGGCACTTACAAAGTTATCACAGTGACGGAATACAATCCAATCGCCAAGTTTGTCGTTGGAGTGAATGGTCGTGTTAAGACATACCCGTTGGAGATCCTTCCTCGCATTTGACGTCTCTCAAAATTGTTTTTGTATGCGTTCCGCAAGATTAACAAAAGATTAATATTACGTAACAAAAGTGTTAGTTGAACTCTGTTGAACTCATTTAACGTGTATTTATAATCCGAGAATAATAACATACCGATTACAGATGAAAATATTTCGATCAATCTGTCTGGGTCAATAGTTTTATACACCACTTTGCCAAATTGGTTGGACCGTCATATTAAATATGGATACACAATGTTTTAATAACCCAAACTGAACAGGAGTTCTTCATAAGGGGTGACCCTTCAGTAAGTGGTGCGTATTTGTTTTGCGTAGTGCATTGCGTGAAGGAAACTTGAATCGGAAAACATCGATATACAGAACGTGGAGAGTGTATTATCACTAAATCACCCGCAGAGTGGAGATTCCACCCGAGCAATAATTGCAAATTTGTTGCAAAGCATAACCAGCACAAGCAAAGTTTCAGCCAATGGACCTCCGGGTTAAACCCGGAGGTCCATTGACTGAAACATTGCTTGTGTTTTTGTCGATATGTACACAATTTGAAAGTTATAGCTTGGGTGATAACTCCACTCCGCCTGTGATTTAGTTACAATCCACTCTCCACCTACTGTAACGAACAATAAACTTGTCAGAATGGTCTGAGCTGAATTAGTTAATTATTTTTTTTGCAGGAAAGAGTAACAACTTAGATATTTAATTTATATTTATTTATTCATTCATTTGGGCTTAACGGCACTTTCGACAACCAGGGTCACCTCTTATCGGACACTTCTACGAGTGGAGGAAGCCAGAATACCCGGAGAGAACCACCGAGCAGTGGCGAGCAACTGTCCGACCCCCAACGTAATAACTCCATACAAGCATGGCTAGCATTGGTTGAAGACAAATACACAATCGACGTGCAAGACGCAGCCACCGTGCCGCCACGTGGGCATTCGGGATCAAGTGCCTTGCCCAAGGACACAACGCAGTTCCCCTGGCGGGGAGCGAACATGGGCCTTCCGGTTTGAAGTCCAGTGCGGTAACCACTAAACCACCACGCTTCCGGCTTAAGATATTATTGACACTGACCCTCCCCATTGGCATGGCAAAGATGACCGATTGGGGTGGGTATGTAAAAAGTGTGTAAAACGTCCAGCTGTGACGATTCAAGTTCCGACTGATAAAATATTCCAATTACGTCATCATCAAGGCATGCCTTCATCAAAGGCTTGCCTTGTGGAGGTAATTGGAATATTAGTCAGTCAGGATTATACTAGAAAAATTCAAGACTCCTTCCAAATTTATTTGTGGATAAACAAATTATTCAAGCAGTAGAAGTGACGCAGCCTTTTATTCTATTGGTCATACTAGACAGCTAACAGCCCGAATCAGGCACTACAGACCCACATTTATTTGACCGTATGCGTGTTTTTCGAAGGATACAATCATATTTTAGAGGATTTTAACCCTTTACCCAACGAATCGCCCGCATCCCCTAACGTGATATGCAAATTCAGCAGTTGAAAAAATATTATTTTTAAAAAACATTTCAACAAAACCATATCATGTGACGAGCTCGTTCCAACGAGGGGTCACATGATATGGTTTTGTTGAAATTTTTTTAAAAATTAAAAAAAAATGATATTTAAAATAATAAATTTTGTTATCGTCTGCGTTGGGTAAAGGGTTAAAATGTTGGTTTCTGACCCGCCTGGCAATCAGGAGTCCAGCACCTAAATCACTAGGCCAATGCACATCGTCTAAAAATGATGGCTGGAATCTAATTTTTCAGATGATTACTTGGTTAACCTTCATTTAGGCGGCAGCACGACAAAAGTGATGTGGTTGGCCTCAGACGATGACCGGCGCAGGCCTGTGTGTGTTTTTCGTAGGACATAATCATGTTTTAGAGGAATTTAAAATGTTGGTTTCTGATCCCCTGCCGGGAGTCCCACTTTCATGACGTGTGGAACGCGCTGGCTACAGTACGACGAAAGTGCTGTGGTTGGCCTCAGACGAAGCCTGGCACAGGCCTGTGTGTGTTAGGATATAAACATGTTTTAGAGGATTTTAAAATGTTGGTTTCTGACCCCGCTGACAATCAGGAGTCCAACACCCAAACACCTAAACCACTAGACCATTGCACACCGTCAAACACGATGGATGGAATCTAGCATTTTAGATGGAGTTCTCAGTATTACTCGGTCCACCTTCCTTTCGGCCGTGGCATGAAAGTGTTGAAGGCGCTGGCTACAGTACGGGAAACGCACTGTCGTTGGCCTCAGACGGATACTGGAACGGGCCTGTGTGTGTTTTCCGGACACAATCATGTTTTAGAGGAATCTAAAATGTTGGTTTCCGACCCCCTGTCGGGAGTCGAACCCACGGCTACCCCACCTGTCAAGCAGGAGTTGAACATCTATCCCATTAGACCATTGCATACCGTCAAAAGCAAAGGCTGGAATCGAGCTCTGCAGATGAAGTTCTCATGAGTTCTTGGTACATGATTCTAGCAAGAACGAATCGATGTCTAAGACCTCAATCTAGACGAAAATGACATCACTCAAAATACTGGGTTAGTGGGGTGCACCTCCTAAACTCTACGTTCCTGCCCACCCACTCCCGGTACCACCTGATAAGTGCAGACTTGCAGAAAATAGAAATTAAGGTAACTTGGCCACTCCATGGGTGTTTCCAGTAATAATTCATAATAAATCGTAAAGTTCTGATACGCTGAAAATACCAAAATAGATACATTTGACCAACCCCCCCCCCCCCCCAAAAAAAAAAAAGTAACTCAGGCCTGCCATTTTAGGGAGACGACCGCTCTCGTTCTCGATGGCTCTTCTGAACTAAAATTGGTAAAGGCGGTAAACGCCCTCTTGGCCACATACAGGGAGAGCCACGCAAGTGAATTTTCATCTTAATACGTGATCGTGCTCTTCGGGAAAGTTTACTGATAGCTAGTCTCCGTGAGAGCCCTGCCCCTGTGTAAGTGACTCACAGAGAGACTTAACTTTGTAGCTATTCCGCTTACTTTTCTGATACTGACTATAATTGTCTGTCTGCGTACATAATTCAGGTAGAAATCCTGATATGTTCTCCAAGAAATTAGTGTATTTTTCAAACCTACCAGTACATTATAGTTAAAACTAGAAGTCTGTCATGAAATGCACACAAATAGCACGTTGATCTGCGCGTTAATCTACACATTATGACCGCAGTAAGGCTATCAAATTCTGTACATAACCCGGAGGTCCATTGGCAGAAACATTGCATGTGTTTGCTATGAGTAACCAGGAGAATCTGCTGTGCTTTAGATGTCATTCGATATGGCAATTGCGCGCAATTCATACGCGCAATTAAGCCTAGATAAGCGCACAGTTCGTGACAGGACTTCTAGTTTTAACTGTAGATGCTATATGCACAACCCAAACAGTAAAATGCAAATATATGATAATCCAGTCTCTAGACAGCAGTGCCCAAGTGCCCCCGTCCCCGTGTCAAAGTAAGGTGGGCCAAAAGGGCCCAGCTTAAGTTCATTCAAGGCGGGCCACCATTGCCCTCCTCCCAGTTTTATCACAAGCAGGTATATGAAATTGTGAACGCCATGTCACGGGAATTTGGCAACGAATTGGAGCTGTATACATTAGGACTCAGTAAAATTTCTTGAATAAATTATTTCGTAAAAGAAACTTTGGGTTGAAAACACACATAGGAACCTGTATGCCTGTTGACATTTTTTAGTTTGAAAGAGAATGTAGAGCTCCCGTGAGAATAGGCTGCAAGGTAAGTACAAGAAATCATCTGTTAGTGTTTTCCTCTGTTGACAATTCCAGACCTTGACGGACCACAGGCCTGTAGAGAATGGAAATTAACTTTTATTTAACGTGTTTTACTCACTGGCCTGATATGCTTTCCTGCAATGCACCGTTGAAAGGGGCTATGTGCCTGAGGCCTATTATCCAGGCAAATAAAATATCTGTATCTCTGTAGGTGATTAAGTTTTTAGTCCCAATACAGCCATAAACTGTCCCTATTATATTGCTCAGAAACAGTTGAGAACTCTACTTGTAGGATTGGTTTATCTTGACATTGTTTTCACATCATTGTTGACTTCCTTTTCAGGCAGCGAACAATAATGTAGAAACACTCAAAGTCATCCGCAGCTGTGTATATGTTTTCACGGTACGGGGTAATAATGTGAAGTCAGAGAGCACTGCAATGGATACCAGGCGTTAACATTGTATTATTATTATTATAATTACTATTATTATTATTTTTAACGTGAAATTGATCTGGGCTTATTAATTGACAAACAAAGCAGCCGCTTGTTCAATTTGTACAACCCTGAAATAATGTCTCGGAGAAATCAAAACTTACCAAGAAATGAAGAAATGAAATAAAAGGTTCAAATTATTAACCACGAGAAAATGGGTTAGAATATTCTTGTGGTAACCCAACAACTTACTTTCCTTCGCATTGTATCTGTTTTCATTCTATTTTAATATTTATATTATAAGCTAACACATTTTGCGTAACTCTGTCAACACTGGCACCCTGGGAGGTATCATTTCAGTCAATACTGTCAACAGCGAAATGGGCGGTACCATCCTGTTTTGTTGGGAGGTTCAGTAATAATTTAATCCAACAACTATTGAGCTGTTGGATTAACTCTATTGGCGAGGATTATTCTGAGAAACGGAATTCTCAGCGCGTAATAATATTCAAGAATTTTACTAAAATACGGTTTGTGAGATTAAAGAGCTATAATTCTTAAAAGCGTTCCAGGGATCTCATAGTGTGTTTGTTTTTCAGAATTGGATATTGATTTGTTTTATATATATATATATTATGTAACTTCGTCAAATTGCCGAATTTTACTAAAATACGGTTTATCACGGGAATTTGGCAACGAAGTGGAGCTGTATACATTAGGTCTCAGTAAAATTTCACTGAGTCCTAATGTAATGTTAACTTTTATTTAACCCTTTACCTAACACGAAAAGCAGACGACACTTGCAAAAAAAATTCTTGAATAACTAAGTTTTTTCATTTTTTGTCTCAAAAACATAGGTTATGACCCCTCGTTGGAACGAGCTCGACGAGCTCGTTCCAATGAGGGGTCATAACCTATGTTTTTGAGACAAAAAATGAAAATATTTTGAAAATTAATATGCGATTTTTGAGAATAGCGCTGGCCGGTTTTGGCCGTTACGTTGGGTAAAGGGTTAATGAGTTTTACTAACTGGCCTGATATGCTTTTATTTCATTTCTTCATTTCTTGGTAAGTTTTGGTTTCTCCGAGACATTATTTCAGGGATGTACAAATTGAACAAGCGGCTAAATACATAATACGTGGCCAAGAGGGCGTTTACCGCCCTTGCCAATTTTAGTTCAGAAGAGCCATCGAGAACGAGAGCGGTCGTCTCCCTAAAATGGCAGGCCTGAGTTACTGTTTTTTTGTTTGTTTTTTTATTTTTTTTTGGGGGGGGGGGGGGTTGGTCAAATGTATCTATTTTAGTATTTTCAGCGTATCAGAACTTTACGATTTATTATGAATTATTACTGGAAACACCCATGGAGTGGCCAAGTTACCTTAATTTCTATCTTCTGCAAGTCTGCACTTATCAGGTTGTACAGGGATGGGTATACTTATAAGGTGGTACTGGGACGGGGGCACTTGGGCACTACTGTCTAGAAGCTTAATTATCATATATTTGCATTTTACTGTTTGGGTTGTGCATATAGCATATATATATATATGCATATAGCACAACATATAAATAAAATACGTAATCTTGGCTACGTATTATGTCACTTACACTTACATAATATATATATATATAAAACAAATTGCTAAGGCAATTTGACGAAGTTATATAAAAAAATAACACAGTAGGATCTACATTATTAGAGACAGTGTGATATAGTCATTTCAAAGCGTAAAGGTGCCAACTGTAACGCAGATGCGTTGTAGTTGGCACCTTTATACTTTCCGGTGACAATATAGATGTTCTTGGATAGAATAAAAATCGCGCAAGAAACATAGGAAGGTGTTGATTGATAGCATCTGGAGATGGACACAACAGTTGTCTAAAATGCCGACTATAGTTGCCTGTCGCGGGTTGGGGTGCTGTCGACTTTAGCTGCCTGTCGCGCCAAAAGTGTAAAATTATAACCGAGCTGCGCTGCAGTGTTTTTGCTCTGCCAATTTTTTCTTGACGCAAAATGTATGCATACTGGGTTGAATGGGTTAAAGAGTTGTGTAAAATTATAACAAGAACAAAACTTACCCCACACAGCACACGGAGAGTGGATTAACACTAAACTACCTCAGAGTGGATATTCCGCCCAGGCAATAATTGTCCATACAATGATAACGCATACGAAGACCAAGTATGGTTGTCACCAATGGACCTTCGTTCTTTTGCTTTTTCAGAGACAAGAAGTTGTTGTGTTAGTGGAAACACCATTTCACGTGTATTTTAGCGGAAATTCACTCTCTATGTAAGCAACGTGGCACAGTCATGACAGGCTCAATCGGCATGTTTGATAGGTATCAATTTACTTGTGTCCAGCATAATGATCATTAAAATGTCTTATCTAGAAGCTGAGTCTAAGCGTGTATAAACATTTCAATGTATAAACAATTATTTTTATTCAAACAGGACTGCAAGAAAGTAGTCTAGTCATTGGAAGGCACAACTTAGATGTCTGACAGTTACCAATTATGGTGTCTCATTTCTTGTAACTGAATATGAGACCTTATTATATGCTAGCCTGTGAATTTTCACAAATTATCTGAAAGATATTTCTCGATATCTATTGACTCGATAAGTATTGAGGAATATCCCCCAGTAGCGACTTAAATGACGTCACGCTACACCGCATCACGTCGCCTTGAAGGAACGATCAGCTGATCTTTGTTATTGTTTTGAAACGAACTCATTTGGGGTCGAATTGGGCTGAATATTGTGCAAAAAATGTGTCGTATCATATAATAAAAAAGAAAATCTATTCTGTTTTAGTCAGTATCTGGAATCATCTCATAATGTGGACCAGACATTTTTATTTTTCACTCGCGCTTTCCAGTAGCTTCCTAAATTACGTTACGCTTCGGCGCATGATGTCGCCTTGAACGTCGTCTTGAAGGAACGATCAGCAGCTTGTTTGTTATTGTCTTCAAACTGTTTACAGGCGAATTCGGCTGAATATTGCGCAGTAAAATGTCACGTAGCATATAATAAAAAGAAAATCTACACTATTTTAGTGAATATCGGTAAATATCACATTCGTGTGGACCTGAAAGTATTATTTTTCACTCGCTCAAGCGCTCGTGAAAAATAAAACTTTCAGGTCCACACTTATGAGATAATTCCTGATGTTCACTAAAACTGCGTAGATATCCTTTATTTTTCAGTTGGCCTTACCGATACAAAATTCTTGGCTAATTATCATTGAAGCTTTCTTTCCGGAGAGCTTTCAGTTAAAGAATAAGAAGGCAAAGTTATTGTCAGATCTGTATATATAATTCGTGCATACATATGCAGCAGAATATTACAAACTTAACAGACCCACCCAGAGACGTGGCGATGGGTGGTGGGAGATGTGTCCACCCCCCCCCCCCCCCCCCCCATCCTGGCCAAAATGTCCTATAGTTGGAAATTTGGAGGGCAAGTCACGAGTAGTTGGACATTCTATCTAAGTGGATTTTAGAGCTTCTTTGGTGATGCTGATGTCTCCTTTACTTCTCAAAATTCCAACTCGATTTGAGATCTGCAAAAATTCCAACTGTTACTATTTACAACTACAGTGTATGCAATATTGAGCTTCATAAGTATGCATGATGTCAATCGGTACCGAGATTTCTATAGTACGTTTACTTATCGTAACAAAAAAAAATCCTCGAAATGCACTTCAAGAAAATCACATCATGTAAAATCGTTATCCTGAGTTAATTCCATCATTCACAGTTACAAAATGATGAAACATCGACAATTGATCATTCCTGCAACAGATCTGATTTAATGTTAGGAGAGTGTGAATTCCTCAAAGTTCTCAGCTTGAGCATTTGTTTAGCACATATTCAATTCCCAGAAAAACACCAAATAATAATAACCTAACAATTCTATCATAAATTTGTTGGCATTTCAGTTACTAGAATCAATTTTATGCACCCTTTCATGGCTTCATTTTCAAAAGTTTTCTCGGTAGTGCATTTCCAACTAGGGGAGGGACCGGGAGGGAGTTCCCCCTCCCGGTTCCGCTCTCTAATTGGAAATGCACTACTCTACCCCCCCCCCCCCCCCCCCAATCGGAAATCTCTAGTTACGTCCTTGGACCCACCCCTGAAGTTTAGGGAGAGAAAGTAAACTGTATTTTACAAATATAATTTATTCTTCATGAGCAAAATGTTTAAAAGTTTGGATAAATGAATCAATTCTATCAGGTGCACGTCCCAAATACATCAATGAGTTTGTGTGTGTGTGGGGGGGGGGGGGGGGGGGGGAGGGGGTGGGCGGGCCTGGGGGCTTACAACTACAACTTGTTAGCGTTTTTCAGATCATTTCCAACATAGGGGTAAGTTGAAATACTACAAAAAATGTCGGGAACCACCAGGAACCACTACTAAAAACTACAAAACACACATAATACCAGATGGAACCACATAGAAGATAGACAGTAAATAGAACTACATGAACGTGCAGAAAAAATAAAGCATATATTTATATATTGAAACTCACAGTATCGTATTGTGATTACAAAAACAGACAGAGACATTTTCTCACCCCCCCCCCCCCCCCCCCCACCCACCGCCCACGGCACTCTAGGATCTCTCACCCGTTGAAAAATGAAATACGAGAAAATTGCATTGTAGATTCTATATTTTCATTGGACCTCCCACATCCTACATCCTATCTCCTCACACACACGCTCATACTTCCCACCCCACCCCAAACACACGTAACATAAATCAATATAAAATTGAAATTTAAAATAATGGTAATAAAATAAACAAATAAATGAAAAAGAAATATAAATAATGTTTTTTTTAAATAAAGTTTTATCTGAATAATGAAACAAAACTAGACAGTGAATGTTGTCCATCTTTTAGTTTGGACCACAAGGGATTTCGTCTTCAGAGGTCTTGGTCTATAGTTGGTTTTGTTCTACAACATTGTAAATTCTGTGTATCTCAAACAGCTTTGCGTGAAACACAAATCACCCAAATTAATATTTGAGATATAATGATAAATAACACATCAAGCTAAATTGTACACGAATATAACACATTCGATGCAGTAATTGCATCCAAATTACAGTCAATGGCGTAACTACGGGGCGAGCGGGTGGTGGTGGGAGGGGGGGGGGGTGAGGAATCTTGGTCCCCTACAATTCTCTCTGAGCGCCCAAACCAAAAGCCCAGTGGAGATTTTATACAACATAAAGCCCCCAAGTGATATCCAATATAGAGGCTACAAACGCTGCACTTGCCTCATATTCGTTCTTGGAATACTGAATTTTGAAAAATTGTCTCGAGTGTACCCCTCGACGTCACAGGACAACAACAAAAAAATCAATAACTTAAATAAAGGTCGGGGTTACTCCATCTGAGTTCAAATCATGAATGTAAAAGTGGGTTTACGTTCATAGAATGGTCACGCTGTCCCTGAAAAATACGATTCTTTTGGATGTACGCACTTTGAATCGCCTTCCATTGTTATTCTCTTTCCAAAAAGTTTGCGTGGTGACGTCAGATGGTAACATATGCTTTAATTCAGTCTTTATTCATTCATATATATATACCATGTACGTGGTGTTATATGCATAATTGCATTATTACAAGTATATATGCGGTATCAACACATACTTCGAAAAGTTTCAGTGAATTTTGAATTCACATATCTTCGTGTAGAGTGTTTCTATTGTTCGCTTTCAAACCAAATCTCATCCACCACAAGCCCCCGCGACTTGGTTTGACAGCGAGCAAGAGATTGGATTAGCGTCCTGGTTTCTTTATTGTGGTCATTTTCTTTTCATTAGGCTTTTCCCTCTGGAAAAGACTACTGTTTTTCTGCGGATTAATATTTTTTTATTTATATATTTTTTCCACACATTTTGTCCTTAAGATTCAGAAGCCATTTTCGAACCGATTTTCAGACAATTTTGCACACGCATAGAGGGGCACAAAATCTAAAAATGTAATGAAGCGGAATTTCGTTTTCGCCCTTCCTTTGCCAGAGTTGGCAAAATACTGTCAAAATTAGGGCTTGTCGTCACTTTCTCGGATAGTGTCTTGTGGATTTTTAAAAAATATTCATCACTTTTAGACCTGTCTGCGACACTACAGTCGACATGCAAGAGATATTGGGCTCAGCGTTTGTTAACTCTTCACAGACTGCCAAACATCGAAATTATGATACAATGGACTGTCTTCAGGCACCACATCATCCAAATGTTACAAAATAGATAGACATAACTTCTTTTATTGGAAGTGGACTTCACCGGTAATCATTTTTGTAAGTAATAAGGGTGTTAAAAAAACAAACAAGCGTTCATCCGTTTTGGGATGGCTAAATACTGATACTGCTTAATTGCTTAAAAATTCATGTTTTATGTGGATTTCTCTGAACGCATCTTGTCAATTTTCAAGAAAAAATGGCAATTCGCAGGTCTTTGTGTGACATTACAAGTTACATGGACAAAATATTTCTGCTGCTAAACGTCAAAATTTTGATGAAACGGGTTGTTTTCGGGCACCAACAGCACCCAATAGGTATATCGCAGATACACATAGTCTTTTTTATCGGACCAGAATGTATGGGGGATGATTTTTGAAAGTAGTGAGGGTATTCAAAAAACCAAGTCGTAACCCTCTTTTGAGAGAAAATAGAATCCTCTGAGGAATTATTCTGGCAAGCGCTCATTAACCCTCCACAAGCTATCAAGCATCAAACCTTTAGATACATTTAAGATACAATGGGCTGGTTTCAAATAGCCACAGCTCTCAATGGGTATGTGACAAACAAACATAACACCTTTTGTCCGATGTAGACTTCTCGGACGCCGATACTGATATTGACCCGCTCCATCAATAATTATGATATTAACCTAAACTCTAAACTTTCTTTTATCAAACTGAGTCATTTGAGGTTTCGTTTCCATCAAAAGGTTGCACTTCCGGGTTATTGAATATCCTCTTGGAGTTGAGAATTTAAGACTTTATTTGTTTTTTTGATGGTGTATGTCGAGTAAATAGTGACCATCAGCGTTGATATGCTTCCCTAAAACTACTGTTTTGAGGGGTTGAAAGTAGTGTACAGTTATAGGCATTTTGGTTAGAGGTCAAGTTCATGAGAGCTTGTTGGATGAGTAACCAAGACCATACTGTGGGGTGATTTTTCAGAGGTGAGAAATGGGACCATTTTTCGTGAACTTGCTCTGACGTGTCTTCTTGAAAAAATGAAAAAGAAAAGCACCTTTTTTCTTGTTTAGTATTGAGATGCCGATGCTATAAATCAACTGGGTGAAGAATGAAAAATTCCGATAACACTGGTTTCTCGCAGTGCATGCACGAAATTGGGAGATTTTTGCCCTCTTATGAGTGAATTTTGACAATTTTACATGTTTTTCAAGCAATTAACTGGGCCATTCGGGGAAGTGTATAGGAATGATGTAGTAAGGTTTTTTATTGCGATATAGTCTGCTGGGTAGCCCAGAAAGAGACCGTTTGGAAAATGTATAACTCTGTGCACATTTGGTGTAAGGGAGATAACTCAATAGATATTCCCACCTTTTTCAGGACATCAATAAAGCTATTTTAGTGATACAGTTAAAAACAGTTCTTCAGACACTTTGAGGGCACGAAAAATCATGGAATCTCGTCTAGAAAAGCCCATGATTCCCCAGAATCATTAAGTCTAGTTATATTTTATTTTCTGTGTATTTATATTTCATCAAGTGCAACTTATTCAGGTGAGCAATGCCCTGTGATGTTCGTTCGCAAGCCAAGTCGGGTTTGCCATTAACACTGGCGTGAGTGCACGGTGGCGTTGCGGTAACCTGTTCTCGTCAGATCACCGAAATCAAGCAACGTCGAGTCCGGTTAGTCCTTAGATTTGTGACCGTCTGAGCGTTCGAATCGGACTCCCGCGTTGTGTCCTTGGGCAAGGCACTTAACCCCGATTGTCCACATTGGGTAACGATGACGCCGCGTACTAATACGTACTGCACATCGATGGTGCGGATGTTTCAACCAGTCTAACCCTGCCTGTGCTGCAGTGCGGAATTACGATGTTGTGGAACTGGCAGCTGCTCATCGTTGCTCGGTGGTTTTCTCCGAGTACTCCGGCTTCCCCCACCCGTAAAACTGTCACCGACACGATATGATCTTGGCTGTTAAAGTGTCGTTAAACCTTAATAAATGAATAAATAACATTCGCGTTTTGGTTTGTCAGCATGCATCGGACTGATTTAGTATTTAATATTACTGTTATCTGCACCACAGTGTAAGGATTCATCTCGCGTTAATGGTAAGAATAATTACTCAATACATATATATACAAAACGTATGCACCCAGTACCTCATACATACACATATATACACATATATAGGTACATCATAGAGCGAGGTCGGTCAGATTGTAACTCATATCCTGACGCACAGAAATCAATAGGATGAATAAAGCTCAATGTGGTCATGTATGCACTTTCGAAAACCTATCGTTCAATACCGCTGTTGAAAACTACCGATATTTCTTGGCCCGAGGCCATGATCATCAGATTAGTTTAGATTGTCAGTGGGATTCATGCATCGCATGCCCACGCACAGGAATGACGCAACAGAGGAGATTAATCTGTTTTATCTGTTGCACTTTTAATATGTGTCGCATGGTTAACCCTATGCTTATTTTAATTGTGTCTGCGTTGTGTGTATGCCATGCCATTTTATTCTTGATCGTGCATTCAACTTTATCGTATATTATCTTTTATCATATGACTCGTCCGTTTTGTTCACTTTAAAACATTTGATATTTTGTTTTCATATTAGTCAGTGATAAATAAAGCCTTCCGTCAATTTCATTGGTCAATTTCAAAACTAGACAATTTGATTGGCTGAACAAAATACAACTGGGCCACATTTTCATAATTTGCATAATTAGAGTTGGGAGCTTTCATTGGTCAATTTCAAAACTGGACAATTTGATTGGCTAAACAAAATACAACTGGGTCACATTTGCATAATTTCAGTAGGGAGAATTTACGTTATCTGTCCTATTTAGGGTGGGTTATATTGTATTAATCTTTTACCTACAAGAAAAACGCCATTCCTTTTGTTTTAAATTTTCACTTTTCGCTTCGAAAACATAGGTTATGACCCCTCATTGGAACGAGCTCAACAAATGAGGGGGTCATAACCTATGTTTTGGAAGCAAAAAATGAAAATGTTTAGTTATACTAGGATGTTTTTTTCCAAATGCCGTCTACAACTCAAGTTAGGTGATGGGTTAAAAATCATACTAAGTGGCTAATTTGTGCGCGTGTGTGTCACATGATAAATAGAATATGAAATGAGTGTTTTTTTATTTATGAAACTCGTCCGAATTTTCCGTTTGGGCTCGCCAGAGGCTCGCCAAAACGGAAAATTCTTAGACTCGTTTCATAAGTATTATATGTGAAAAACACTCATTCCATATTCTCTATATATATGCATACGCATGCACACACATGAACACACACACACATATATATATATGTATAAGCCAGCTATCACTGTAGACAGGGCAGAAATATCATTTGGTTATTGTATTATTATTTAATGTTCAGTCATGTCTGCTTTCAAAGACCATGCCCAGATTTTCCAATGGACGGTCAAACATAGGTTTAAAATTAATGTTGTCCATTTTCTGCACACTACACCACACTTTAGATCTGTCGGTATTGCCGTCGAAAATAATATTTTCATTTAAGAATTATGTTAGTTCATGCATTGGATAATTTTTGCAACAAATCGACTTCGACCTGTTAGAGTTACTTCAGAGTAACAATAACATGCTTGAGATATAATTTGCTGATATCGATAATGCGTTCATATATCAGAATTGTATGACATTTATACCCGGGAAATACCACAGCGTGGGCATCTTCTTTCTGATACTTCTATACTAAACCATTCTTCAGTTTTCTTGTCCTGAATTTTAAATTTTAAAAGAATGGACATTAATTTTATTGGCATTTGGAAAATGTATGGTTCTCTTTCAAAATTGTCCTTAATCGTCCTGTAAAATTTATATTTTTCTGAGTCCTTATTTATACCAATCCGTTCTTGTATTGTTATGTAAATATCGCAAACGTTGCGTTTCGGTGATTTTTTAAACCAAGAGATATTAAAAACCGACGGTTCTTCCCACAAATTACCCATCCCTATGTTATTTAACGTATTTAGACATGATTTAACAACTCTGTTGACCTGGACCCCCTACTTAACCATTTACCTAACGTAACTGCCAAAACCTACCAGCGCTATTCTCAAAAATAGACAATTAATTTTCATTACTTTTTCATTTTTTTGTCTCAAAAACATTGGTTATGACCCCTCGTTGGAACGAGCTTGTTCCAACGACGGGTCATAACCTATGTGCTTGAGACAAAAAAAAATGAAAACAATTAGTTATTCAAGAATTGTTTTGCAAGTGTCGCCTGCTTGTCATGTTAGGTAAAGGGTTAAACTAGACTTTGTAATTGTATATAAAAGTTTTATCATTTTCCAATTTATAAGATATGCCCACAATAACAAAACATTTTGTTGTAGTTTGGTACGTAATGGGTTGACTCCAAGTTCCCATAAACCAATACAGTTGGATTTGACAGCTTTATTCTACGTAAACATTTAAGGAACCATAGTTCCGGCTTCTCAATTATTTTTGTGTTTTCATATCACCATATGTCACTACAGTATATTAGGGACTATTGCTTTTTTCCTTTATTTCAAATGCGCTGTCTTCAGGTAAGTTACATTATCTAGTTTTATTCAGTAAGGCAAACCTAGCTTTTTTGACAGTTTTACATCTTTCGTTTTTTTTTAAGAAATAGCTTCCGGTTTTGCTAAACGTTAGCCCTAAATATTTATAATGATCTACAGTACGAGTGTAGAGTGGAGTGTAACTAAATCACCCGCGGAGTGGAGTTATCACCCAAACTATAACATTCGTATTTTGTATATATCGACTAAAAACATAAGCAATGTTTCAGCCAATGGATCGCCGGGTTTAACCCGGAGGTCCATTGGCTGAAACTTTGCTTGTGGTTATGCTTTGCAACAAATTTGCAATTATTGCGTGGGTAGAATCTCCACTTTGCGGGTGATTTAGTGATAATACACTCTCCACGCACTGTACTATTTCAAGTGGGTTACCGTCTATTGTGAGCGCAATTTGTTTTTTCAGATTTTTTCCCAAATATTATTATCTTTGACTTATCGTAATTTATTTTTAATTGCCATGCCTTGCAAGATTCGTACACGTTTGCTAGTAATGTTTTTAACCCGTCAGCGGTCTCGTAGAGCAGTACCATATCGCCGGCGTATAAACGAAGCATTAATTTACCGGGATTGCTTATAATTTAGACGATTATGTAGCTCGATACCTAGACTCTGCTTACTCGAAAAATAATATTCTAAATCATTTAAGTAAAGCGCAAACAGAACTGGCGAGATATTTTCCCGTTGCCTAATACTCGCTGGACGACTGTAATATTTTGACCTATTATTATCCATGCAGTCACATGACTTAATATTTTCATACATACTTTTATAACTTTTAAAGGTTTACCCTCAATATTCTGTGATATTAATTTAATCCGCAATCCATACCATTAGACGATGTCAAATGCTTTGCTGTGGTCAATAAATGCGCAGCAAAAATGTTTAAGTGTTTTTCGCATTAAATCTATCAGACAGTGAATGGGGAATATGTGATCCATTACATAATAATGGTTTCTGTATCCCGTCTGACATTCTGACAATATACTATTTTCCTCTATAAAATTCTGTATATTCTTGTGCTCAGTATACTAGTAGATAACTTTGATACACAACTCACTAACGTTATCTGTCAAAAATTATCGGGATTTCGGCTGATGCCTTTATGCTTATAAATGGGTTTAAGCAGACCAACAGTCCAACTACAGTACGTGGAGTGGATTGTAACTAAATCACCCGCGGAGTGGAGTTATCACCCAAACTATAAGTTTCAAATTTTGTACATATCGACTAAGAACACAAGCAATGTTTCAGCCAATGGACCTCCGGGTTTAACCCGGAGGTCCATTGGCTGAAACTTTGCTTGTGCTTGTTATTCTTTTAAACAAATTTGCAATTATTGCTTGGGTGGAATCTCCACTCTGCGGGTGATTTAGTGATAATACACTCTCCACGTACTCTATCTTGTTGGACCAGTTTTTAAAACAATAATAAATAATTTTACATACGTTTCTTGAAATTGGGGATAACTCACCTTTATATACTCATTTCGGATACCGTCTATTCCGGGTGCTATGTTATTTTTTAATGGTTGTACAGCTTTATCCAGATCTTAAACCGTTATATGTTCATTAAGGTAAGTGGTATCTAACCTGGGTATTTCTTCATTTATTATTTCCATTCCCACTTGATCACTAGATACTTCACTATTTTTGTAAGCATCTAGAAAATCATTTAAGCCTGGTTTGGCAAAATCTCTTGTTTGTGAATCCATATTTTTTATTAATTTCCCGAAGTCTTTAACATTAGAAACCTTTTGTTTTCTGAGTTTAACTCTTAAATGTTTTGCTATATTTTAACCCTGATTTTCCAGGTTGATTTTTGTATAATTTACGCAATTCTTCAAGTTGGGCTTTATGTTCTGTGGTTGGATTTTTTTGCTGCGTTCTTTTCCTAATTTGTCTCACGTGTCTTCTTGCGCCAATGCAACTTTTATCAGCCCGCGGAGTTATTGGTTTTATTTTTGCATATATTTTTTAATTTATTTCCTTTATTTTACTTAACACTTCCTAAGCGGCTTTATTAAAAGTATCTGTTATTTCTGACATAACTTTATTTATTTCCGTCGATTCAATGCAAACGTTATTCTCGAGTTCAGTCAGCAAAGAGGCAATATTTGCAAATCTTTCGTTATCGGGTTTTTCGCCAAATTCAGAAGCCTTAATTGAATTCCGTTTTAGGTATTGTTTACCTATCTTGGTGTTCAACATATTGACCTGAGTCAGTGTTATCTGAGGGGTTAATACTTGACATACCGACAAATCTCAACCAAACTGTAATGTTGACTGGAGAGTGCACGTCTGACAGCAGCTCATTAAAATCATGCACTTTGAAGTCAGTGACTGAGTCCAGTGACGTAAAAATAGTTATCGCGTAATCAACAAAACAAATGCCTTTACATGTGACCTTTCCCATTGGTTGGTCGTTTCCCATGCGCCCGTTCAGAATGATCAGAACACCAGTGTTACAAAATTCAATGAGCCGATAACCGTAATTATTTACCGTTAGGTCCTGGGTATTGCGTCGCCGTAATGTTTGACTATCGGGTAATCTATCGGATAGATTTTTTGTGATCTGTTAGTAGGTGATAAGTGCGGACTTAAGGACAGATGTACAAAAAATGTACACGTACACGTACATGTGCGTGTACCGCCCTAGGGATTCAGTGTTAAATCGTGTACAGAGTGTAAAAAATGTTGTTTTTACATGGTGTCCTAGAAGCCGCAATCGTTTTTTGACTCGATCGGATCGCATCTTAGACCGTTCAAACAGCCGTTGGCGAACGAGTGCTAATTCGACACATCACTCGGAAGGGGAAAATGTACGAAATTAGAAGAAAACATGAATTTAAAAAAAATTTTCTCGACGTTCCCATCGCGGATCAGACCTTCGATCTATCGTTGGCAAACGCCGGCAAAAAAAATCTTTGCGGCTTCTAGGACAGCATCAAAAATGCGTTTTGCGGCTTCTATGACACCGACGTTCACGATCGCGTTCCAGACGGTCGAGGGTGCGATCTGATCAGTGAAAATGATTTGCGGATTCTAGGACAGGAAAAAATCTCAAAACGTTTTCTCTACGTTCGCCAACGGCGCGAAGTGGGTGTAAAGTGAAGTTAACCATCGTAGGATTTTCCAAATTCGACAGGAAAAAACCCTCGAGTTTGGAAAATTCGAACCGATGGAAATCATCTCTCCACGTTTGCCATCGCGAGTTTTAGGGTAAATCGTAATAGATCAGGTTTTGTGGAGTTTTCGATATTTCAGTGTAAATAAATAGTTTTTCATTCAATATAATCAAACTATGAAATTGCGTTCTACTTAGATGGGTTTTAAGAGGTAAATTGAAATTTTTATTGACTCACATCTCGGTTCAAGTGACATCAATAAAAACACCTATTGACGAGACACAGTTCTAAATTATTCCTATTCACAAAAGTGCATCTGTTTACTTCAAACAGTATTTTGTTCTTTTGATGACAAATTGTTTTTGTTTACTTCAAACAGTATTTTGTTCTTTGATGATATGGAGGTGAGAATAATCGCTGAGGGCGATGCATTTTATCAATGGTTTTATTTTGTGAATGACTCTACGTGTGTTATGTTTTAATCAGAAATTGTGTTGTTAACTCTTGTTTTTCGACTGAAATGATTCCCATGTAAAAATATAGAAGAAATACCGTTGCTCTACGTGCGAGTACTAACGCGGTTTTAACCAAAATATTACGAGATATTCTAGGAGTATTATTTTTCCATATTTTTTTTTTTTTGCAAAAAAATTCTCGCCAGAGAATTTTTTTAGAAAGATTTTTCAACTCTTGTTTTTTGACTGAAACGATTTCCATGTAAAAATATAGAAGAAATACCGTTGCTCAACGTTCGAGTACTAACGTGGTTTTAACCAAAATATTACGAGATATTCTAGGAATATTATTTTGAGAATGACTTCAAGTGTGAGGAAAATAACTGCCTGTATGATTTAACACATTTAAAACATTGTATTTATAGATGTTTATTTGAGACTAACTCTAAGTTTCTTATTGTCGGAAATAACTGTTGATGTGATTTAACACGATTGAGGGCAAAATGCATTTATCGAGGTTTCATTTTGTAAAATGTTTTTTCCTCAACTGGTGTTAGTTATTATATATTAAAGACAGAAGATTTTATTTACTTAAAAGATAAAAATAACAATACATTTAATTTTTGAGAATAATAAAATAACTCACGTTACCATACTCTAAAGGAAATATTCATAATTTTAGAGAACAAAAAAAAATGTTTTTACACATCACAGATTCCAAGCGGAGAGATGAACTTCTCGATGAATATGAACGAGTCAAGAAAAGCATTCGATCCACTGACAGAAGCAGGCGATTGGGGGAGATGGAATTAAGACGCGAAACCACAAAATTATTTAAACCTGTGACAGAGGTTCAGGAACGAAGTAAGAAGGAGATCGTTGACGAATTGAAGCCCATAAAAGAAAGTTCTTTGAGAACGGGTTCATTGCCTGGTAGTTTTACAAGGGGATTTTCCTTTCAAAGATCATCGAGATGGCATTGGCGAATCTGAAGACTTATTATTCCTTTCCCAACGTCACCGAAAAGAATAACTTATTCAAGTATTCCGACGGGGGGATTGGTTGGAGATTCGAATTCCAAAAGGAAGTTACGACATAGATGATTTGAACAATTACATTCAGACGCGAATGAAGATGGATGGAAAGGGAGCAACAAAATCAGATACGCTTCCAACCCTAATACCCTACAGACGATGTTGGATTTGGAAGATAATTTTCGAGTGGATTTCAACATGGACGATTCTATAGGCAAGATGCTGGGATTCAATTGAAAGATGTATCGAGGCCACACGGCATCTGAAAATACAGTTGACATTCTCGCTGTCAATAGCATTCTGGTGAATGTGGACATGATTGCTGGAAGCTACGTGAATGGTAGCACTCAGCCAACGATCTATTCCTTCTTTCCAAACGTGTCGGCGGATTATAAAATCGTGGAACGACCCCGAAATTTAGTTTATCTACCCGTGATTTTAGACACGTTGTATAGTCTCAAAACCATGTTGACGGATCAAAATGGTGAACTGTTAGATCTTCGTGGAGAGAGGGTGATGATACGATTTCACATAAGAGAAATATAAAAAGCAAAAAAAAATATTGTATATATATATATAAATAAGAAAATAAAATAAATGCAATATTAATTTTACAAAAATTATTTAATATATATAATTATCATTAAAACAAAAAACAATTGAACAAAATATATTTAAAAAAACAGGAATATGACTGAATGCGTGGTTAAAAATGTGAACATATCCAAAGGACAGAGGAAGAAACTTGAGAGAGCGTTAACTCTAGATGAGCAAGTGAGATTCAAATTCACTTACAAAGATCTGACGAGTGATGGTGACGATCAAATCGCCTGGACCAGAACTCAAATCAAAAGGATGGAGAAAGCAATTGGTGATAGAAGAAGGTTGAAGGTGAGATTGAGTCCCGCTCAATTGAAATACAATTTGAAAATGAAAGGTGGTTTCCTACTGCTATTGGCAGGAATCGCCGCAAAAGCATTGTCTTTTGCTGCAAAAGCATTACGCTTTCTCAGGCAGACTCTCAGCGTGGAAGCTCTCTTGGGACTCGCGAGTCCGGCAGTTGAGAAATTAATGGGTGGTAGCAGACTGTTTTTGAAGAAGGGAGGAGCTGTGTGTTGCATCCACACAGACGGCAACTGTGAAGGATTGTATCTAGAACCCGTTAGAGGTGGCAACTCTTTCAGTGGAAACGGTCTCTATCTGAAGAGTGGACAGAACGTTGAGTGACTCAGTAAGGGTTTGCTGTTTGGTGAGAATTCGCCATTTAAGAATATACCAATTTTGAGTATGTTATTATAATATAAAAAAAAAATTATATAATTATATAAAATATAAAAATATAAATCATATATAGTATAAAAAATAATATAAAATGGATAAAAAGGTAGACTTTTTTTTGAACGATAATGATGAATATCACGGGATAGAGTGCAAAAAAGATGTGGAAAAACAATTAGACGCTAATGATTAATATCACAGGATAGAGTGGAAAAAGATGTGGAAAAACAATTAGACGATAATGATGAATATCATGGGATAGAGTGCGAAAAAGATGTGGAAAAACAATTAGACACTAATGATGAATATTGCGGGATAGTGTGGGAAAAAGATGTGGAAAAACAATTAGACGCTAATGGTGGATATCTTAGGAAAGAACTGAAAAAGAGTTTAAAAAAGATTGGGATAGATGGTTGTACTTTAAAAGAATGAGATCTTTTCCTCCGCCACCACTACCTTCTGAAGAGAATGGTAATGATGTGAGTGTTACCAAGAGATGCACCATATTCGTTCATAATTATGATATAGATAAACAAATGTGTTGTTATAAAAAACGTAATATATCACAAAAAAAAGAAAAGAAGAATCAACACTGAAATTTGAGAAAAAAGGATATGTTACTACAATATATATGGGCGATAGTGAAGAAGAAGAAGAAGAAGGAAAACAAAAAAAACATAAATAAAAAAGTAATGAGATCTAGAGATGTTCAACCTCTCTAGATCTCATTACTTTTTTTTCCTTCTTCTTTGCTAAAAAATCAGTCTCTCTATTGTTTTATATTTCCAAGTCCGTTATTAGCATGTTGACGGTCGTGTCTTCTCCTTTTTCAAAAATGTGTTGAATGTTTATCTTTACTTTTGCGTTTTTTTTTACATCGGTGAACGCGTTCTCACCACCCGTTTTGTTCATGAGTTCTCGAGAGATTTTTGGATATATGTAACTTCCTTAGAGCAACGACAAATCGTCCTTGTCGAATTCTCTGTCTTCAGCATTGACAATGTTCTGTAGATCACTTTGGTACTCGTAAAACAAATTGAGCGTGGCTTCGGCCAATTTCAAAGGCATGCTATATTTGTCGTATTTGAGCTATAAGTCCTTTGGCTCGACCTCGTTCAATTCGATGGCATCATGTCATTGTAATCTATAGATTTTACAACCGAATTTCTTACACGTTTCGATTAATTTCAATTTTAATTTGCATCTTTTAGGTGTTGTTGTCATGATCGATTTTTTGGGTTTTTTTTTTTTTATGAATTATTGCAAATAATATATATTTTTTAATTTTGTGTTTAAATAACAATTTGTTAAAAAAGTTTTTGTTTTTTTTTTACTCTCTATATATATATAAAAGTTTTAAATTTTTAATTTTCTTTAATGTGAAAATTTTTTTTTTGTAAAAGTGTTTTTTTTCTCGTATTAATTCAATTTTTCTCACGTTAAGGAACATAATAAGTCAGTTAATTTTTATTTTGTTTTTTTGAATTTTATGTTTAAATAATAATTTATTAAAAAAAGTTTTGTTTTTTTTCTCTCTGTATATATACAAAAAGGTTTTTAATTTTAAGTTTGTGTAATGTCATTTTTTTTTTTGTACATATAAAGACTATTTTAAAACTTTTTAACAAATTATTATTTAAATACAAAATTAAAAAAAAATAATATATATATATATTCTTACAAATGAAGCAAACAAATAAAAAAATGGAAAATTTATATTAGAAAACCGTACCTCAGTTAAACGAGATTTGTAAAGAATTAAAAATTCCAAATTTCAGAAATCATAGAACCAAATCAAAAAAAAACTGAAGTCATACATGAGTATCATTTGTGAGACAATGGAAAGAAAAAAATTGAAAGATCGAAAGTGGACAAACTTAAACAGACTCAAATTGCAAAAAAATAAGCAGATGGCAGTAACACCTGACGATAGAAGACGAAACGTGGAGCATGATGAAATTAGAAAAATCATGCATGAGGAGTTATGTAGTTGGCTCGATGAAAAGGCAAACAAATTGTCGATAGCAACGGCGGCAAAAAAAATGCTTCGGTTGCAAAAAATGAGAAGAAAAAGGTAGTAAAAGGAATCGAAATGCCGACGTCGAAAAAAAAACAAAACATTTTGGTTGTGAAAAATAAGAAGATGATTAAACAAAAAGCCATCGAAGAACTTCAAGTTTCAAAAGAAAAAAAAAACTAAAACGAAAATGAGTGATGCAGTTCACAATCTAGAGAAACAAGATATATCAAACGAAATTCAACGAGCAATCGACGAAGGGAAAGTAGAAGAATATGTAGCATGAGTCATCATGGAAGCATTCCAATCGAATCCCATAGAATGGGAGAGTGCGATCAAAGGCATTTTTAAAACTTTCGACGTGGTTCCCTCGTTCAAAAAAGTCGATCCAAAATTGTTCATGGAAAGGATGAAGAAAAAAGTATTGGATGTGTTTCGTGAACACATGAATGTGGGACTAAAAATTAAGATGATACTCCATTGCATGATGAATAAAATTGACATGAATTCCGGCGAGAGCATCACGAAAAATGCATATTTCAGATCTAATGTTGAACCCGTATTTCGAGGTTCAGATTTATCAGACATTTTCAAAACGGTGAAAGACAAGATGTTGACGTCTCTCGCGAATTATCAACATGAAGGTAGTAATTGGACATTCGAAGAGGTGTTGAAACTCGAAATTTATCTAACTAAAAACGATTCGTTGAAAGTATCCGTGGTCAACGTGAGAAATAAAAATGATCAGTGTTTTAAATGGGCAGTCACCTCTGCTTTATACCCTGTCAAAATCCATTCCAAGAGAGTTTCTTGTTATGAGGAGACTTATAAAAATCTTGATTGGACCGGAGTGACTTTTCCAACATTGTTAAAACACATCGAACGTTTCGAGGTTCAAAATCACACCATAGCAGTGAACGTTATGGGATACAACGAGGAAAAACGAACGATCTATCCTCTCAGATAGACTTTGTATCTCAAAAGAGAAAAGACAATTATTTTATTATTGATTTTGAATGGTGACAATCGTCATTATTGTTGGGTTAAACATCTGAGCCAATTATTGTCGTGACAAAATAATAAACATAAATGAAAGATATGTTTATGTTGCAACTGCATGAACACGTTTCACAGCGAAAAATCGTTAGCAAAACATCAGGAATATTGCAACGAAAATCAAGGTGTCACCTTCGAAATGCCCAAACCCAACACCATTGTGAACTTTCAAAATCACAATAGAAGGTTAAAAGTACCATTCGTTGTGTTCACCGATTTCGAATGCTTCACCATGAAAATGAATTCCTGCCAACCCAACGCTCTTCAAAGTTACGTCGAAAGATATCAAAAACACATGCCTTCAGGCTATTGCATTTACATGAAATGTGCTTTCAACTCACAAGATGACATGGGTCCCTTCACCTACACGAAACGGTGCAAAGACGACGACGTGGCTTAAAGTTTCGTGGAAGAGTAGGAATCTAAAATTCAAATTTTATATGACAAATTCAAAACTCTGGCGAAAATGATCATCACGCAACAGCAGCAGGATGAAAATAACAGAGCCACTGAATGTCACATATGCAGACAATCGTTCGACGAGAATTCAAAGGAAAATAAGAAAGTCAGAGACCATGATCATTACACGGGTCTGCATCGCGGTTCGGCTCACAGCAAGTGTAATTTAAATTTAAAATCACAAGCGAACACTTCGGAGAATGAGTAGATGTCATGTTGAGGAAAGGAGTCTATCCTTATGATTACATGAACAATCTAAGGAGATTCGACGACACCGCGCTACCTTCGAAAGAAGATTTTTATTCGAAATTATACGAATCTGACTCTTTCGATGCGGATTACAAGCACACCGAAAACGTGTGGAAATCGTTCGATATGAAAACCACGAGAGATTATCACGATCTCTATCTGAAGTCCGACGTTCTGCTCCTGGCAGACGTGTTCGAAAATTTTCGAGACGTCAGTCATCGAAATTACGATCTGGATCTCGCTTGGTATTTCACCGCACCCGGTCTGGTGTGGGACTCTCTGTTTAAGACCACCAAAATCCACTTGGAATTATTATCTGACGTGGACATGTTGCTCATGTTCGAAAAGTCCGTGAGAGGTGGCGTCTCAATCTCTCACAGATATTCTGAAGCCAACAATCCCTACATGAAAGAAGGTTTCGATTTGGAACGATTGAATAAATACATACAGTATTGGGACGCTAATAATCAGTACGGATGGGCCATGAGTCATCCTTTACCGATTGGAAATTTCAAATGGGTGATGGAACCGGAAGAGATGCAAAAATGGAGAGACTATCCTTGCATTTTATAAGTCAATTTGAACTATCCGGAAGAATTACACGATCTACACAACGATTATCTGATCGAAGGAAACGACCAAACATTCATTCCCAATTTATTTAACAAACGTAAGTACGTCGTCTACAGCGAGAATTTGAAACAATACGTCGATTACAGAATGAAATTAGTCGACATACATCACGTCATGCAATTCAACGAATAGCTTTGGATGAAAAAATACATCAATCTCAACACGAATCTCAGAATTTGAGCCGAGAACGATTTCGAAAAAGATTTCTTCAAACTCATGAACAACTGCGTGTACGGTAAATCAATGGAAAACATCAGGAAGAGAACTGACATTCGACTCGTCACGTCTGAGAAAAGAGCTAAAAAATTAGTGGTAGTGGAGAAACCCAATTACAGACAGCGAACCATATCCGACGAAAATCTAGTGTCCATTCACATGCAAAAGACGCACCTGAAGTTCGACAAACCGATCATCTTAGATATCAGCAAGCGGTTGATGTACAAGTTTCACTATGATTACGTCAAACGGAAATTGGTGAGAAAGCCAAACTACTGTTCACTGACACGGAGAGTTTAGTTTACGAGATAGAGATGAAAGACGTCTACTGAGATATATCTCTGGACATGGCCGTGTGGTTCGACACGAGCAATTATCCCGTCGATCCCTCGTCCAACATTCAATGAAACGACAACAAGAAGGTGTTGGGTAAATTTAAGGACGAGAGCGGCGGGAAACAAATTGTAGAATTCGAGGGTTTGAGATCCAAACTGTATGCTTATCGTCTAGAAGGTGAAGAGATCAAGAAGTGCAAAGGGGTTAAAATGTGTGTGGTGAAGAAAAACATCTCTTTTCGAGAGTATAAAGATTGTCTGTTCGGAAGTGGTCCAGTGTATAAGACTATGAAATCGATTCGAAGCGACAATCACGATCAACAAGATTTCGCTGACGGCCGACGATGATAAGAGATTCGTGTTAGGCGATAAAATAAGCACTTTGGCACTCGGACATTGGACTTTGAATATGATTATGGACGATAGGATTCCAGATAGGATTCCAGATATGATTAAGGACGATAGGATTTCAGAAAATCAAGAGGAATTAGATGGATTCAAGATTATGGAAGTCGATAGAGACATCTAGAGAGTTAGTTTAACACAGAAAAAGAAGAAAAATATAAAAAGTGTCATTTTAGTGAATTATAATAAAATAAATAAATAAAAAAAATGTATACATTTATGAATAAGAAAATAGAGATATCCGTAGAAGGTGTCGTCTTACCTAACAAACCCCTATCCAACATCGATCTGTCGAATGCGGCAAGGGATTTGAAAATCAAAGATTTGCTAGGTATGTTTTCCAGAGATGCCTTGCCGAAGAGATGACCTCGACAATCGGAATGCAGAATTTGAAGTCTGGACGATTTATCGGGTGAAAGCACTCACTGGGTGGCGTGGTTCAAGAACGGGAAGAAGAAGTACTATTATTTCGACAGCTACGGAATCTCGCCGCCGAAAACGATAAAGAACTATTTCGACGATTCGATGGTTCGTTACAACACGGAACGAGTGCAATCGCCAGATCAAGTGTTTTGCGGTCACCCGTGTCTCTACGTTCTCAAGAGATGGTCTGAAGGAGATCGATTTCAAGACATTCTCAATGATTTACATTAGAGAGAGATTTTTTTTATATAGTATATATAAAGGTAAAACAATTATTTAAAAAATTTAATCGAATAAAAACAAAAAATAAAAATAAGTGAAATAATTCATTTTAATAAACTGCGTTGAAATATATTTTTTTTAAAACAAAAAAAACCCTCAAAACAACATGCCAGTCGATACATTTGGTAGAAGTGACGATGAAAATCGACCCAAAAAGAAGAGGAAGACGCTCGAAGTTGGTGATGGTTACGACGTTGCCAACTTGGATGAACGTTACGTTCAGAGATACAAGCCTCGAGAGAAACCTTTGAACATGAACGATAAGAAGCTCTACAATCTTCCCGAGCCAATAGATCTCGCAGATGCGGCGACTAAAAAATACGTCGACAACTCCAAATGCTGGTGAGGAAAATTAATGGTACGGCTATTTGGCGTAATGATTATACCCTTGCTTTAAAGAATGGTCGGACAAAGTTTGGGTCCAGCCATATCCAGATGTTTGGTAGGCCCCTTACTGCGAAGCTTTGAAATTTGATTGGATTCGAAATAGTCCGACGATTTGATTCAATTCGATTCCAGTCATGCCTATTCGGAAATGTTGGAATCGTTGAGATGTTATCAAAAATCCCACCAAGTATCTCTTCTTGAACACGTTTTTCTAATAATAATAATAATAATACTTCTGTCGACCGCTGATTTGTCGCGGTTCTCGTATGAGAAGGCCTTGGTTACCCATGTTCTACCAACTGCCTCCCTATTCCCGCTTCTTCTCTCCTCCCAACACTCGGAGACGAACTGCTTGATGACATCCCTTGCCCCATTCTTCTCAATCTCTCCGATTAGTATATTAACCCTCTCCTCTGAGTCGCCCCCTAACCACATGGCCTTCATTCTCCCATCCCACTTCCCCATTATACTCCCCGTGAATCTTGTTCTTTTAGACTGGTATTTTGGGCATTCTAGAAGAAAGTGTTCCAGGGTCTCCACCACGCCCAAGTTACATATCTGGCACTCCTTTTCACTATTTTTCCCAATTTTTCCCCTCAGCTCCAGGGACCGCGACCTCAGCTTGAACAACAGTGATCCCCCCCCCCCCCCAAAAAAAAAGGTCCCATCAAGGTACTCTTCAAAACCAGGCTTCTCTTTATCGCGCAGGCCACCCAAAGATCTCTTTGATTTGACCCCCTCTCTCAATTACGGTTACAATCCTCCATGACCCTTTCTTTACAATCCTCCATGACCCTTTTCTATCATGCGGGACCAGTATTATAACACTTTTACAATTGTATTTTATGGAATTGTAATTGCTAGTTATGACTTTAAATGGGTTAAAATGAACCATTAGTATTTTCAAAGATTTGGCAATTTGCCAATTGGCAAATTGCCATATCTTTTAAAATGCTACTGATTCATTTTAGTGAGTTATATTAATAGTTTAAAGATCTGACACTTTGCCAGTTGGAAATTTGCCATATCTTTTGAAATGCTAATGGTTCATTTTAGTCAGTCATATTAAGAGGTAGAAAATACAATTCTAGAAAAAAACAATCGTAAAAGTTTCATAGTATTGGCTCTCGGTCACCTGTACAAGAGACATAATAACAGAAGAAGAGTTCACGGAGGTTGCGCTTCCGACACTAGTTTGATCCCGTTTCTGGAATATTTCACCCGTTTTATGACTTTAACAAGTAGATGAGTTGCAGTAGAATACGCCCTTTATTATACGCCTCTTCTTTGAAATCCTCATCTACAGCAACACTAAACCATGCGAAAAATAAACATCTGTTTCGCACATATGTGTGGAACGAAAATCGTTGAGTGACGATTTTTAAATAGAAGCGAAATTTCACTGGAATTTTCTACAAATCGTACACGGCACTTATAGTTTGAATCGATAGCGATAGCTAAAAATAGTAACGTGAGTTCCCCTAGCAAATGTGGTTGGCGATAAAATGTGTTCTTTTTGTTGATAGTTCAACCCCTGAACTCAGGGGACGAGTCGCGCAATGAATTGCTGAGTGTTCTTCTAATAATTGCTTTTGTAGACGTGAAGGCGTATAATAAACATAGAACGACACACGCGTAGGAATGGGTTAATCGATATGGCACAAGTGCCAGCGCGGAAGGATAAAACGAGAGGACGCATGTGTCGTTTTATGTATAGGCCGCATGAAGAAAGTCGGTAATTGTACATTCCACAGCTGCCAGGAGATGTAAAATCAACAACTTGAAAAGTGAGGAATTTTGATTCGACATTTGGTTCGAAATCCTCTGTCTGATACGATTCGCGATTCGATTTTCCCGAAACTTTAGATTCACAGTGCCTTAATCTGTCGGTCCAGTTTAACCGTCCCTCCGTCATGGATGGTGGGTTCTATGGATCCAGCCAAGAAACCATCGATAGTAAATAGTATTTATTAGATACGATTTTCATTCCCAGAATTGTGCGTTATCAAACTTCAAATTCCGTTCATTATTATGACGCCGATGAGGACCAAACGAGAGTTGCCCCCCTTGATGTGTTACTAGGTGCAACAAATTTGTTCACATCGAAATGTTCACAGCTATTCATCGACGCAGTCAAGAAATTGGTGTTAACAAACACAGGAAAGTGGTTTGAAGCAGATTTTTGTGTAATGAAGAATTAATGGTGGCAATAAGTAATGATTACGTGATGAGGAGAATAATAATGAGATTTATACAGAAAATTCATTGCAAACTAAAATTCAGAGTCGTAATCGTGAAGTCCAAGAAGTGTGGCTAGAAGATGAGGAAACTTCGTACTTTGTGCAGTGGCGTAGCGGAAAATCTTGTAGCCCCCCCCCCCCCCCCCACCCGCGAGATAGAGGCGGGGGTCCTTTCATAATGGTGGTAACCGTGCACAGCATGGAGGATTTCACGTAGTACATGCGCCATAAATTAAATGAAGCTATAGCCTATAGGATCGATTCTAAAAGTAAGACTCTGTAGATTTTTTCATTACATGTTTTAAGTTTCACCCCCACCATACAACGATACTCATATGCACGCCCAATATGTGTGACTTGAGAGGCACCATGTATGCATACTGTTCATTTCTCACTCCTACCAGTTACAATGATGTTGCGTTCACTTAACCCTTCACCTGACCTGAAAAGCAGACGACACTTGCAAAAATAACTCTTGAATAACTAATTGTTTTCATTTTTTGTCTCAAAAATATAGGTCATAACCTACGTTTTTGAGACAAAAAATGAAAAAAATAATGTAAATTAATTGGCGATTTTTGAGAATAGCGCTGGCCAGTTCTGGCCATTACGTTAGATAAAGGGTTAAAAGAATAATACATAGACTACAAATAATACTCTCCCTTTCCCTCTTTGTTCTAGCGTTGGGACGTCCTTCAAGACGGTGGCCCCCTTCTAGCCGGGCCCCCCGCAATGGGGGTCCTGTGGGCCCATCCCCTACGCCACTGATTGTTTTGGTTTAATAAAATAAAGAGGTTATTACTTGGTCAGTGTCGTATCAGTCCTCGATAAATTCACATCAGCCTTCGGCCTTCGGTCGCAGGCTGATATGAAGTTGCATCGGCAGATATCTCCGACGATATGACACTAATCACGTAATGACCTCCAGGTATCCAACTTCTCCGGTTGTGAGTCTTAAAACTTAACAGCCCATATCATTATTTACAAATGTAACGGACGGTCACAAAATCTCCATTCAAACTCCAACACGTTTGCATTAGCTGCATCGGATGGTTGCGGACAGGGGCTGGGAGAAAATGAAATAATTTTAGTTACTCAAGGAATGTTTTTGATAGTGTTCTGCACTTGTGGGATTTTTTCGTAAAGGATAAAAGTGGCAGTGATATGGAAGGTTTTATTTTATTTTGCCTCTTTTGAAATGGTTGACCAATTTCTTTAGTCTGAACAAACAAACTACTGTTTGTTCTTTTTTGCGGAGATAAAATTTGAACCAAAGCATGAGAGATCCTTTTACATCAGTTCTCTGTAATTTATAGAATATGCCTTTATCCCATACACTATTAAGTAAAGGCCTTGCTGATGTCACAAAATAAAATTTTAATCTTTTTTCTCGTTGTCTATAGCTGAAACTGTTGGTTGATTAATGTATGTTGTCTGTTGTAAATAGTGGAGTTTGTTGGTGGAAATCCAGTGTGGGGGTTAGACAGAAAGTTGTTTATCTTGAGGAACACAAAGAACATAATAAAGACACATTTTTTTCAAATACTTTGCCCTAAGTGCTGAGGGCGGCAGTTAGACTGTAGTTAGTTGTAGTTAGTTATATTAGATTCGTCTTTGCTTTTTAATACAAGCGAAAAGTTTGCCAGTTTCTATTCCTTCGGGAGGGAAATGGTTAGGTATGCATATTATAGTTAGCTGACAAATCGGACTTTCTGTGTAGTTTTGTTTCAAAACATTCGTACTAATGCCATCAAAGACAACAGCGTTATTGCATTTAATAGAGTTAAGTGCGTTCTTACATTCTCCATTGTGAGATTCAATGTTTCGAGTGTCGGTCTTGAGGGATTGGGATAAAAAGGTAGCAAGTTATGATGACTGATATCAATATTCATTTTTTATATAAAATAGTCATTAAAAGCTTCAGCCTTATCTTCATCGGATAATAAATAAAATATCACGATTGTGTTATATGGCCGAATAAAACTACATGGGAAGCGTTCATTTCAACAGGGTATCTTTGAATGTTAATGGGGATGAAATGTAAATTTGGTTCCGTGACCCTGCCCCAGAAAGTCAGGTAAAAATGTGTGACCTAAAAAGCTATTTAAATGGTTTTAGAGCATTAGTGGACTACCACCACCAACCCAATGCCAGTGAAGCGAGGGTGGGGTGCTGACATTTCAGCTTGCTCCCTGAATCCTTTTCCAGAAAGACATGCGGCCAAATGGGCTATATGGGTGATTTTTGTGCATTAGTGGACAATCGGCACCAACCCAGTGTCGATAGTCCACTAATTCCACAAAACCCTACAGGAGCCAATACTATAAGACTTTTACAATTGTATTTTCTAGAATTGTGTTTGCTATATTTTAATATAATTGACTAATATAAATCATTGGCATTTTAAAAGATATGGCAATATGCCAGTTGGCAAATTGCCACACCTTTGAAAATGCCAATGGTTCATTTCAATCCATTTAAAGTCATAACTGGAAAATACAATTCTAGAAAATCCAGAGCATTATATGCTATTAACAGAGTAAAGAGAATACTTCCCCACGATTCTTTGAAATCGTTATATCTTTCACTTGTGCACAGCCACTTACTATACTGCATTCAAGTATGGGGGCATGCAAATGGTACCAATAAACTTTTTCTCTTACAAAATGAGCATTACGGGTAATTAACTATGGATCCCGGTAGGTGACTGGTCTCACTCTTATTTTATTTTGCTTGTACGGAATAATATTTCGAAATAACGAAATATTACTTCGTTTCATCGAAATAATTATTTCGTTTTAACGAAATATTATTTCGTTTTAACGAAATAATATTTCGAAATAACGAAATACTATTTCGTTTTAACGAAATAATTATTTCGTTTTAACAAAATAATATTTCGGTTTAACGAAATAAGTATCTGCAGCGGCAAGCAGGGCCAGGTTACACCGCCTCGCTACTTTTCGATTGTAAATTCTGCTTACTTAGCTAAGTAACACGGTTACGTATTCTAGCAAAATATGAATTTGACTTATTAAAATTAATGTCTTCACTTTATTGTGGAATAAACTCAGTTGTATTTACTTGAAGCACTCTCCAATCAATTAAGGCTACGATCTCTCCATTTTTCGCGATATGTGTATTACCATAGGTTTTTTTGGTGTTGCTTTGTTCCGAATATCATAGCGTGGTTTATCGGTCAGAAAGAAAATGAAGCGGCGGAAAGTCCAAGGGTATCCCCCCCCCCCTTACATAGCTTCTCTCCCCTCCCTTCCTCCCTCCTAAAAAAAAAACCTTCTAATTGATTGCAGGCCCGATAACGATGGACTATAAATGGCCGACAAAAGTAGTAATGGGAAGCAGAGAACGACATTAAAGATGCATTGGCGTACAGGCCATACTGACCCGGGGGGGGGGGGGGGGGGGGGCGAAGTCGGGGAAAATCAATTTTTTCATGCAGTTTTCATAATTTTTTGGGGGGGGGAAGCTTCATTGACATAGCTGCAATGTTAAACATTTAATCTATGGTCTTTAAATAATGGATACCGCCCTATAAGACCACACCTGGAACCAAAGTCCGTAATATATTTTTCTGGCGCGGTACCTCTCACAGGACGTCCCACAAAAAAAAAAAAAAAAAATATTACGGGTGCTGGTTTGGACTACAGTCTTATCAGGATGATAACACGTCTGATGACTTTGGATACACAGGCCTAACAGTTTTAAAATAATAAAAAAAATTCTCGAGAGAGCATGCCCCATGCTGTTGGGAGTGCGGTGAGGGGATGGGGTGGGGAGGGGGGCGCCACCTATAAACATTTCTGTCGGAAAATAATTGTTGAATTTGTATGAATCGGTCAAACAATATATTGTTAAAGTTATCGACTAAAATCAGCAACTGGACAAGTCACAACTGGGGCACCCGGAGGCTCTAGAATTGTTCACAGATCATCTGACTAAAACAATTCAATTTCTTTAGGGAGCCCCCCCCCCCCCCCCCACACACACACACATACATCCCCACCAACAGCAGCCCCCCCCCCTCCCTACCGCACATCGGTGTCGGCCACCTCGAGTATGCCTTCGGCACACTCTAAAGTCCTTCCGTCCACCCCCTCTACGACGTCGGATTTTTAAATACGGCTGGCTTCGGACCTGCGGGTGAAGGTCACCAGCTCTCACTCACCCACCTCGGTTCCACGTGCCTCGCAGTATCACTTGTTGGTCAAAATCGTCAGCCCTTCTAAAAAAAATGCTGGTACGCCTATGATAAAATGATGCTCCCCCATAAAGTTGGGGATAAAAATTCAAAACGGTTGTTTGAAAGCGTCATTTTCCGGAGTCTGATTGTAAGTAACGGAATTATGGAAGTGAACAATTATTCATGGGGACAAATCGACGAAACATAGCATTTTCTGACATTGGTTGTGTCCTTGGGCAAGGCACTTCTATTGCCCACGTGGGGCAAGGTGGCGCCGTGTACGTCAATGGCGCACTTGTCTTCAACCAATGCTAACCCTGCTTGTTTCTGCTTATCGCGAAAACTGGAAACATTGTAACGTCAGTTGATTTGCGAATGTTTCAAGAGAATTTTACTTAATTTATTGCACAATAATGTGAAGTCATTAATTTTAATAACTAAAATTCATATTTTGCTTGCATACGTAACTTTGTTATTAAGCTAATCAAGCAGCAAATCAAAAAATAGCGAGGCGCTGTTAGCTGAACCCGGAAAACACCACAAACACCCACAGATATTTATTTCATTTAAACATATATTCGATTTTCCTTGCTCATGATTTATATTCAGTCAGATACAAATAATATTTTGTTTATACAAAAATACAAATCCTATTTTGTTTATACAAATTTGTAATAAAACAAATTTTGATGAACAAATTCAGACCACCAAAAATAATCTAGTCCTCAGCCAGTTAAATATAACTTCATCGCGTCACGCACAACGTCCGCATTCGGACCAGTGCATAATAATTTCAGATTGTTTGTTTCCTATACATCTGACAACATGTTAAAAATAGTGGCATTTCACTGCATTGAATGTATTTTTTAAGGTTCAACGACACTTTAACAGCCAAGGTCAAATAGTGTCGGTGACAGTTTTACGGGTGGAGGAAGCCGCAGTACCCGAAGAGAACCACCGAGCAACGATGAGCAGCTGCCAACTCCCCAACATCCTAACTCCGCACTGCAGCAGAGGCAGGGTTGGGTTGATTGAAGACATGCGCACCATCGACGTGCAGCACGCCTTTGTACACGGCGTCATCGTACCCCCCCTCCATTTGAACAATTGGGGTTAAATGCCTTGCCTAAGGGCACAACACGGGAGTCCGAATTGATCGCACAGACGATCACCCATCCAAGGATTAACAGGGCTCGACGTTGCTTAGCTTCGGTGATCTGACGGGAACCGGCTCTCGCAACGCCACCGCGCCCCTTTAGATTCCCTTGAGTAATCAGTGAGACAACCCTGGCACCAACCCAATACTAGAAGGCATTATTTTTATGATATGCGTTGCGATGTTCATATGTAATTAAAATGCGTTTAATTGGATAAATAGTGTTTAATTGGAATTAAGAGCATTATATATATTTTAGCATCAGGATATTTGTTGGACATTAAATTTTAAAATTTCCATCACTGAGTTTTAGCCTGACGCATGTCGGAAACCGGGCATGGTCGCTGCTAGGAGAAAGAGATTCACGCCGCGTCCTTAGCCTAAACTCAAGGAGAGTCGCCTGAATCCGTGTGTGAACGTATCTCTCACCGTGTTGAAGCCGCCCGTTTCGTTTTTGTTGGTTCTCTTACGAAAGGGGTCAGTGACGTTTCATCAAAAAGCATAATCAACAGGGGTTCACTGAAAATAACAATTTTAGTACATATAGAAAAATATAGTGACTTGTGGCTTAAATGAAATCCAACGAATAAGAAAACATAAAACGTCAATCACACCCCACCCGCCCAGTTTTTGAGTCACCTTGGCGCCCGCGTTCTCTGTTTCTTTCTTCGTTGTCGCTGGTGTTTGGTCTTCCCGGCGCATTGTAGTGTCTCTGAACTTTGACAACTGGAATGTCTTTTCACCACTGCCACTAACGTATTGCCACTTTACCGGACGCCTTTACTCCAACAGCCGCTACTTTGAGGGTTACCGGCTTCCCTCTCACAACCTCAGGCTAATGTTCATACAGGAAAAGCTTGCTCAGGCTACGTGTGGCTTGCCTTCGACAACAGGTTTCACCGTCTACCTGAATGCCAATACTCGTGACCTCCCGGAGCTCGTACTTCCTATGTTGGACCCTACACTCATATATGGCCCCCGACCTTACCCGCAACTGTTCATACTCTAAATACGAGCTCTGTGGCTCCCCTTACATTACAACATGCCTACTCTTTTGCAACGAAGCGACACCTCCTCTATAGCAAGGGGCATGCGGTACTTATGATTAGGAGATTATCGCCTCTAATGACTACATAATTAGATGATTGAATACCTTGGATGGCTAAACGAGTGTCTTTTGTTTAAAGCCTATAAGACAAGATCGTTACTTCAGACCAGTTAAGCCCCAATTGGGCTCCTATTGAGATTCCGCTCCATTAAAATTATCACTTTTTTGGCGCCTTCACTGATTTATATCTAATTAAATTCACAGATGGCTTACTTGACAAATCGGGTTTTCGGGGTTTATCACTTAACCGATATTTACGATTTTACCCCGATTGAGAAAGCTTATCAAAATATATATACATTTTTAAACAACAAAATTATAAATTTAAGCTATCACCTTGACAATGCATCGGGTTAAGTACCGTAGGAATTAGAGATGGTCGCTATTGGAATTTTGAGTTTTAAAAATTGCTCCTCAAAGTTTATTATAACAATAACATGATTTTGAAGGGCATTACATTGTATTAACGGCTCAACAGAAACTGTTAACAGCCCAAGAGTTTATTAGAGACCCGAGTTGAGTCGTTGAAACACTGTAATGCCCGACAAAGTCATGTTATCTCTATTATTGCCACTTTCGTACAGCGGGTACGTTGCGTTTAAATTACATGTGAAATAAGAAAAATAAATGAAGTTTGGCGTTTTCAAATTAAAGAAAACAGCGAAACTAAAGTCTGAATTGTTGACAAACAAACCGAGTAACATGACTATCGTCTGATCAGGCTACGGCGAAATTTGGAAAGTTAGATGATGAAATAATTATATCTTCGAAATACGAACTTTGGCAAAGAGTTTATTCATCAAACAATGTTATTACTTACTTTGTGCGCATCGCTTATATTTCATACCTTATCTGTCCGTGACACAAAGGGAAACACTTGAAACAAACGTGTTTACAAATTAAAAATCCAACTTGAATTTCGATCCAAATGGAAATTTGGGAAAAAATATTATTGATCGGCTGAGAGATATGACATCATTGTCTATATTTAGACGTGTCGGGCTGTTATTAACTTGTCGGGCCGTTATAGTCAATGAGCATTACGATGTTTCAACGCCCGGTAAAACATCGTTAATGTGCTAGGAATGCCCACAAAAGTGGTAACAATATACTTTCTTTTTTTGACTCAGTATATTATTGGGTCCATAAGAGATTCCTAAATTATTACGTAACTCGTGGGTTTAAATGCAAAATTATCAGTCGAAACACTTTCTCGGCAAATAAACATTTGAATTGTTTCAAAGAGATGTTACTATTTGTACTTTCTGGAACAGTTGATTAACTCTCTGTTAACTGATGTCAGGATACTGATATTTCAAGCAACAAATTTGTCTCAAAATGTAACTCGAGGAATTTACTCAATTCAGTCTTGTTTGGCAGACCTCACTGAGATAGGAGGGGGAAGGAAAAAAGTGAAATGACGTTAAACCCTTGAAAATGACGTTAATAGAAAAAAAAACAAAGCATGTATATTTTTATTTCAGGGCTTAACAGCATACAAAGAAAAATCATGAAAATCGGATGAAAGTTAATTTTTTATGACATTGGTGTGAAAAGGGTGACCCGAAAAGTCGGTACCAGATTTATGGTTGTCACCGCATTGGTGGGGTAACACGTGGCATTATTAGCGTCATATCTGCAGATGGTGAAGTCGGACTTTCAAAAAACAGTTCAACTTGTTAACTCTTTACCTAACGAATCACCCGCAACCGCCTGCGTATTTATAAATTAAGCAATTGAAAAAAATATTTTTTTTCAAATTATTTCAACAAAACCATATCATGTGACCCCTCCTTGGAACGAGCTCATCGAGCTCGTTCCAACGAGGGGTCACATGATACGGTTCTTTTTATTATGTGCTACGAGACATTTTAATGCGCAATATTCAGCCCAATTCGACTGCAAACAATTTCAAGACAATAACAAAAAGCTGCTGATAGTTCCTTCAAGGTGACGTCATGCAATGAAGCGTAAAGTCATTTAGGAAGTGACTGAAAAAATTCATCGTGTGGACCTGAAAGTATTATTTTTCACAAGCGCTCGCGAAAAAATAAAACTTTCAGGTCCACACTCATGAGATAATTCCCGACACTGACTAAAATAGAGTAGATGTTGTTTTTTGATATATGCTACGAGACATTTTCAATATTCAGGCCAATTCGACGAGAAATGCGTACGTTTCAAAACAATAACAAAGATCAGCTGCTCGTTCCTTCAGGGCGATGCAATGAGGCGTAGCTTGAGATCATTTAGGAAGCTACAGAGGAATATTTGTCGAGATCTATCGAGTCGATATTGATATATATTGATATATATTTTATTCACCAGCATACACATTTACAAAAGACTAAACATAAAGTACATGGAATCAGAACATTTACAATATATAAATACAGTTGACACTATATTACAAATCCGTCAATACTTCATTCGTATACTGGTAGGGTAAGGCATAGCCAGATTGGCTGTCTTCCTGCCTTCCCTTATGTAGGAAAGAGAAAAAGCATTGAGATATAAAAGAGGAAAATGGAGTGAAATAGAAAGACGAAGGGGGTAGAAAAAATGAAGTTCTAATGTAACATGGTAAATTCCCATTATCTTCTTTTAAGAATAGCTCGAATAAATCATGTGTTGGTGATGCGAGTGGTGGTCGGAGCCCAGTTCAGCTAGGCGCATGAAACGGACTTCACCATTCCTTTAATTTATGCGTATACAGAGTGAAAGGCATATTGCTCAAAAACGAGATTATAAAAAAACAAAAAATATGGGGAAGACCGAATCAAAAGCCAGCAGGGACGAGAATACCAGACAACTTACACTGAGAACAAGAGCTGGACTTTCGTCCGATGCATACCCCCACGTGGTGTACCGACTAGCGTGGGCATACCTGTGACCAACAAATATTATTTATGAATACTCTCGTATGGACTGACGGACGAATGCACAGATGGATGGACACAATCCAGTATACCCCCGCCCCCCTCGAGAAACATCTTTTAGAAACTTTGCGATAATTCACAGGCTAGCATAGATAGATAGATAGATAGATAGATAGATAGATGTTATTTCAACGCTCCGTATAGCTAGCACGCGAGTTAATAAAGGGGTTTTGTGACCTGTCACCCTCAATATCTTCTTCAAAATGAAGTATTTTCGTCTGGATTTGAATCTCAGATATCGCATTGCTCTTGTGAGTAATCGTGTATTTTCTTGCCCGACTAGTTTTGATACTTAGACTTATGTCACATACAAAATGACTCATACAAATAGATGTCTGTAGAATATGATTTGGACAGTTTGGAGACCAGTATGATCAATTTGGAGTACCTGTACAGTACGCGTTAACCCTTTACCCAACGTAACGGCCAAAACCGGCCAGCGCTATTCTCAAAAATCGCCAATTAATTTTCAAAATATTTTCATTTTTTGTCTCAAAAACATAGGTTATGACCCCTCGTTGGAACGAGCTCGTCGAGATCGTTCCAACGAGGGGTCATAACCTATGTTTTTGAGACAAAAAATGAAAAAAAATAGTTATTCAAGAATTTTTTTTGCAAGTGTCGTCTGCTTTTCATGTTAGGTAAAGGGTTAATTAAATAAGAAGTTGCTTCTCGGATATAAAATGTATATTTTATTTATCCACGAACAAAATTTCCAAGATGTCTTATGTTTTCGAACTATCGTCGCTACTGGCTATATTCAAACTGAATCACCAAGGCGTACAGCATGGCCACCGTGGACTAGTCATTTTCCACGTGTCTGGCAACATTTCCACGGAAGTAGGTAATAAATGAGAGTTCGAGCTCACCTGTACATGTACGTGTACATGTACATGTACATCTCCATAGGATTTAGTGTTAAAATCGTGTACGTGTACAAGATTTCAACGGTTTTTTAGGGTGAGCTCGAATTTTTTTAACACTGAATTGTATCCTAGACGCGCGTAGTTTTACGTACACGTACATGTACCGTTTTGATTGAAATCTGCGGATGACTTTTCCCCATAGGATTCAGTGTTAAATTGCGAGCAAAAAACCGTTTTGAGAGTTCGAGCTCATCGTCTTGTCGATTCTAACAATCCGCATCCGTACACGATTTTAACACTGAAACCCTATGGAGAGTGTTAAATTGCGAGCAAAAAAAAAATTTTGAGAGTTCGAACTCATCATCTTGCCGATTGTAACGATCCGTGTCTGCACGCGATTTTAACGCTAAAACCCCGTGGTGAGTGTTAAATTGCGAGCAAAAAAACGTTTTGAGAGTTCGAACTCATCATCATCTTGCCGATTTCTAACGATCCGCGTCCGTACACGATTTTAACACTGAATCCTATGGGGAAGGAAACTCGCTTGCGGATTTTTTAGGTCTGAAATCGACTGGCGTGAAGAGGTGATGTTTGAATCCGCAAACCCATTGTTGTAGCGTTTCGCGAAGTGAGAATGGCGCACGTTATTGCGAGGTGATCTCGATAGAAATGTTTTGAAACGAAGAGTGTCGTCGTCGTCGGTGTGGATGGAACTTTGCAAACGCAGTCACGTCTTCCTGAAATAAAAAACTAAAACATGTTATCATAATGAGTGAATGAGGTTTTTTTGTTCAAAAAGAGTCGATTGTGAATATAGTCTGTATTATAGACATTGATGTTTTCTGTTGATGGGACGGATAAAAATTGAGTTTTGGGGGTATTTTGAGAATTCCTCCACTATGAGAAATTCTCAAAAAAAAAACACTCAGCTTATCGAGCGATCGGATCGCTCGATTCTCATAATAAAACTCGATCTGAACGAAGAGTGTTGTTGTCGTTGGAAATTTGCAAACCCAGTCACGTCTTCCTGAAGTAAAAAACTAACACATGTTATCGTAATGAGTGAATGAGGTTTTTTTGTTCAAAAAGAGTCAATTGTGAATATAGTCTGTATTATAGACATTGATGTTTTCTGTTGATGGGACGGATAAAAATTGAGTTTTGGGTTTTTTTTTTTTTTTCGAAGGGAGTTGATCTGTAATAGATATTTGTGTTTTGCCTTGATTGAGAGATTGACTGTTAAGCGTTCGTTGAAAAAAGTCAAAAACACTTATCGAAATGTTTAAAACGCATTTTCCGCTCAATTAGGTTTTGAGTGGTAAAATTTTTAATATATTCATGATAGCAATCGGAGAGAGATTTGTTAAAATCAGTTTTCCATTGTGTGTTGAAACTGTTTAACAGTCATCAAAAAGGATTCTCTCTTAATTCGACACTCGGTGAATTGATGTGTGAATGAATGAAGATCTTTTCACAAAATGTAAACACTACTGTCAAAAAATGCGTTAAATCAGAAACCGGTTTGTCATGTACTGTTTAAACGTATTTTTTTAAACTTCAATTAACACAGTCAGTTTGAGATGTGAATATTTTCAGATTATTATATATTATATTAAGACGGAAAGAGTTTTTTTTTATTACTTAAAACACAAAAACATAAAAATATAATTAAACATTTAATTTTGAAAAAATAAATAAAAACAATTAAAACGAAAGATGTTTTGGAGGATGGGTCTTAGACGTTGAGATCGAATTTTAGACGAGTATTTACGTGCTAAGAAGGCGATTCAGTCAGCTGATAGGAGCAGACGTCTCGGTGAGATGGAACTCAGACGCGAAGCCACAAAAATATTTAAACCTGTGACGGAGGGTCAAGAGCGAAGCAGGAAGGAGATAGTCGAAGAATTGAGACCCATCAAGGAGAGTTCTTTGAGAATGGGTTCGTTGCCTCCTAGTTTTGGAAATCGGTATTCCGTTCAATCTACACTGGATTACGTTCCCACGGGAATTCAAACAGATATGAGCGAGTCTAATGATACGGCTTCGACTATCACCACTAGTAGCGTCGCATCGTCCGATGATGATGGCGGTAAGAGAGATCAGTTGTATGGAATTTATAAGGATTCTGAGGGTAGAACTTTTGTAGGTGATACGTTGGTGGAAATGGACGATGACGAATTGATCGTGGTTTCGAATAAATATAAAGTAACCGATGGTCTGCGGAGATTGCTCCTTTACGACAAGCCCAGAGATTTCACGGAACAGGATTTCAACAATTACGGCGACATTCTAGTTCAGACCCACGCCATGAATAGAAATAACGATGCCAGAGAGACGAGACCCAAAGCCAACAGAGGTTACAAGTGGACGAAAATAGTGAAGCCCATATGGGAGATGAACAAGAAGTTCCTTGAATCGGTGACCGGCAAAGGGGTGAAAACCGCTATTTTTCTTCCGAGCGATCCCTACGCTCTGTCTCAGAGATTGAGTTTGTTGATGGGGAGCAGACGGGCTGGTAACACGGGATTAGATAATCAGATAGTTGCCGTATCTGACGAATTGTTGAGGCAGAAGGTTTTGAATAAAAACCAGTATAAAAGGCTGATGAACGAATTGAAGGATTGATGTGTATATAATAATAAGTAGAGAGAGACAAACAAACAAACAAACAAACAAACAAACAAACAAAAAATAAAACAGTAAATTCTTACACTAGAATAATAAAAGTATTTAAAAATGACAAAACGATTTACCAGTGAAAAAAAAACAAAAATATATCATAAAAAAAAAATATGTTGGTGATAAAGAACAGGGGATACGTCAGGACTTACGTTCAAGGCGGTTCTGGCATCGTCGATTCTATAATGCGAGCGTTCACGAGCGATGCGGGTAGAAAACTCGCATCAACCGCGTTTGAGGTCGGTAAGAAGACGGCTTTGGATGCTGGTAAGAAAGCCGCTTCTGAAGCCAGTGGTAGGATAGCTTCTGTGGCTGGCAAGAGGGCAGCCAACGCGTTGATCGACAAGTTGATCAGTCCGCCGGCGAAGCGAGCTGCGTTAGAGCAAACGCTGAACGATTGGAAAGATTTAAAGGATGGCGTGGTGCCCATACAAGATTTAGTCAAAATGACGAGTGGATCCGGATTGAAGAGAACTCGCGACGGTGCGATATAAATAAATAATAACTTTAAAAACAGAGTTTGAAAAACATAAAAAATTTGTGTTTGAAAAGAATCTAAAATAACAGATAAAAAAAAAATAAAACAAAGATGAACATTAAAGATATGTCTTGGAACGACGCCGCGACCAAGAGGTCGAATAACGAGTACTTTCCCAAGAGCATAAGAGGTTTGATAGTGGGAAAATCGAATTGTGGAAAGACTAATCTGTTGATGAATCTGTTGTCCCGACCTGACTGGTTGGATTACGACAGATTGTTCGTGTTTGGCAAGAGCTTGTTTCAACCCGAATACAGATTGCTTCGAGAGTGCATGGATCGCAGATTGCCCAAGGACGTCATAGCCAGAATCTTTGACAGTAGGGAGGAATTCGACAAGTGTGGAGCTCCGCTCTCGACCATTTTGGACGGCGCGGCGACGGAGCTGATGAAGAGAAATGCATCTTCGAACGTCGAGTGTCGATTTTATGAGAACGCTAGCGACGTTCCGGATCCTAGAGAACTGAAATCGGAAGATAAGAATCTCATGATTTTCGACGATCTGCTTTTGGAGAGACAGAACTGATGCGAATCGTATTACGTTAGGGGTCGACACAGCAATGTGGACTGTTTCTACCTGTCGCATACTTATTTTCGATTGCCCAGACAGACGATAAGGGAGAACGCTAATTTTCTATGTCTCTTTCGCCAAGATCTCAAGAATCTCAATCACATCTACGGCGATCACGTCGCAAACGACATGAGCGCTGCGGAATTCAGAACATTCTGCAAGAGGGTTTGGGATGGTGGACTTTACAATTTCGTCGTGATCGATTTGACGAGCGAATTTAATCGCGGAAAATATCGGTGCGGATTCGACGAGTTTTATGTTTCCGATGGTAATAATAATAAGATAGAGCATGAAAATAAAAATTAGAAAAATAATAAATCTTCAAATAATTAGTTTTGAATAAAAAAAAAATAAAATTAAAATATAATGTTCGAACATGGAGAATTGTTAGAACGGATAGCCGAGAATACGGCTACGAAACAATCCATTCAAATCATGGTGAGTGGCAATTCGACTCGATTCGCTATGAAATTCGAACCTTCCATCGAATTGAATAGAGAGAAAAGTTACGAGATGGCGTTGGTGAATCTGGAGACTTATTATTCCTTTCCCAACGTCACCGAAAAGAATAACTCGTTCAAGTATTCTGACGGAGTGGATTGGTTGGAGATTCGAATTCCCAAAGGGAGTTACGACATAGACGATTTGAACCATTACATTCAGACGCGAATGAAGACGGATGGAAAGGGAAGCAACAAGATCAGACTCGCTCCCAATCCTAATACCTTACAGACGATGTTGGATTTGGAAGATAATTTTCGTGTGGATTTCAACACGGACGATTCTATAGGCAAGATGCTGGGATTCGATCGAAAGATGTATCGAGGCCACGCGGCATCTGAAAATACGGTCAACATTCTCGCTGTCAATAGCATTCTGGTGAACGTGGATGTGATTGCTGGAAGCTACGTGAATGGTAACGCTCAGCTGACGATCTATTCCTTCTTTCCAAATGTGTCGCCGGGTTATAAGATCGTGGAGCGACCTCGAAATTTAGTTTATCTACCAGTGATTTTAGACACGTTGTATAGTCTCAAAACCACGTTGATGGATCAAAATGGTGAACTGTTAGATCTTCGCGGAGAGAGAGTGACGACACGATTTCACATAAGAGAAATATAAAAGCAAAAAAAAAAAAATATTGTATATATAGATAACAAAAATAAAATAAACGGTAATATTAATTTTTACAAAATTATTTTAATATAATTATTAAACAAGAAACAATTGAAGTAAATATATTTAAAAAAACAAACAGAATTATGACACAATACGTGGTTAAAAACGTGAACATATCCGCAGGACAGAGGAAGAAACTTAAGAGAGCGTTAACAACTTGAGGCGAGGCGGTGAGATTCAAATTCACTCACGAAGATCTGACGAGAGGCGGACAGGATTCGATCGCCTGGACCAGAAGTCAAATCAAAAGGATGGAGAAAGCGATTCGTGATGGAAGAGGGTTGGCGGTGAGATTGAGTCCCGCTCAATTGAGATACAATTTGAGAATGAAAGGCGGTTTCCTACCGCTATTGGCAGGAATCGCTGCAAAAGCATTACCCTTCGCCGCAAAGGCGCTACCCTTTCTCGGAAAGACTCTCGGCGTGGGAGCTCTCACGGGACTCGCTAGTTCGGCAGTTGAGAAATTAATGGGTGGCAGCGGACTGTTTTTGAAGAAGGGAGGAGCCATGTGTCGCATCCACGTAGATGATAGCGGTAAAGGATTGTATCTAGAACCTGTTAGAGGTGGCAACTTTCTGAGAGGAAACGGTCTCTATCAGAAGAGTGGACGGAACATCAAGCGACTCAGCAAGGGTTTGTTGCTCGGTGAGAATTCGCCATTTAAGAACATACCGATTTTGAATATGTTATTATAATATAAAATTATATAAAATATATAAAATCATAGAAAGTATAAAATAATATATTTAAAATGGATAAAAAGGTGGAGAAACAAATTTATCACCTGGATGAAAAGGTGGAGAAACAATTTGACGATAATGACGAACATCACGAGACAGAGAGCGAAGAAATAAAAAAATGGTTAGACGCTAATGATGGATATCTAAGGAAAGAGATAGATAAAGCGTGGGATATACGGTTGAGAATGAGACGATGCTTTCCACGGTCACCACTACCTTCTGAAGAGAATGGTAATGATGCGAGTGTTACCAAGAGATGCACAACATTCGTTCATAATTATGATTCGGATAAACAAAAATGTTACCATAAACATATCACATCACAAAGAAAAAGAAGAAAAGAAAAAGAAGAAGAATCGATGCTGAAAACTGAGAGAAAAGGAAACGTTATTATAATATATTATGATGATAGTGAAGAAGAAGGAAAACAAAAAAAAAAAGTAAATGAGATCTAAAGATGATCTCATTACATTTTTTTTTTTTTTCATTTTTTCTTCGCTAAAAATCAATCACGCTATTGTTTATATTTCCAAGTCCATTATTAGCATGTTGACGCTCATGTCTTCTCCTTTTTCGAAAACGTGTTGAATCTTTATCTATACTCTTTTGAGTTTTTTTTACATCGGTCAACTCACTCTCACCACCCAATTTCTTCACGAGTTTGAATGAGATGTTTGGAAATATGTAATTTCCATAGGGCAACGACAAATCGTCCTTGTCGAATTCTCTATCTTTGGCGATGACGATGTTCTGCAGATCGCTTTGGTACTCGTAAATCAAATCGAGCACGGCTTCGTCCAATTTCAGAGGCATCTTATATTTCTCATATTTGTGCTCTAAGCCCTTCATCTCGACATCGTTCAATTCGATGGGATCGTGTCGTTGTAATCTATAGATTTTATGACCGAATTTTCGACTCGTTTCAATTTCAGTTCGCATCTTTTAGGTGTTGTTGTCTTCATGATTGATTATTTGTTTTTTTTGTTTTTACGAATTCTTGCAAATAATGTATATTTTAAATTTTGTATTTAAATAATAATTTGTTTAAAAATTTTTTTTTTTTTTTACTCTTTATATATATATAAAAGTTGTTTTTTTTAATTTTTAATTTTCTTTAATGTAAAATTTTTTTTAGTAAAAGTTTTTTTTTCTCTTTATATATATATAAAAAGTAAAATTTTTAATTTCAATCTCTCTATTGTTTATATTTCCAAGTCCGTTATTAGCAAGTTGACATTCACCATTTTTCCACATACGAAAATGGTGTGAATGTTCAACTTTACTCTTTTGAGTTTTTTTTCATAGGCGAATGTGCTCTCACCACCCGATTTCTTCACGAGTTTGGGTGAGATTATTGAATATATGTAACCTCCATAGGACAACAATAAATCACCCCTGTCGAATTCTCTGTCTTCGGCGACGATGATATTAATCAGCAGTTCGCTTTGGTACTCGTAAAACAAATCGAGCGCAGCTTCATCCACTTTCAAACACATTCGATATTTGTGGTAGTAGCGCTCTAAGTCCACCATCTCGACCTCATTCAATTTGATGGGATCGTGTGGTTGTAATGTATAGATATTAAAACTGGATTTCTCATACCCTTCGTCTCGTTTCAATTTCAATTCGCATCTTTTAGGTGTTGTTGTCATGATTGATTATTTGTTTTTTATGAATTCTTACAAATAATGTTTATTTTAAATTTTAAATAATTTGTTTAAAAAGTTTTTTTCTCTTTATATATATAAGTTAAATTTTTAACATCCTTTTTTTCTCGTTTTTTTTAACGTTAAGGAACATAAAAAAAATCGATTAATTTCATCAAAAAAATTTTTTTTTCCCATTAAAAAAACAAAACTTTTTAAACAAATTATTTAAAATACAAAATGCGAAAAAATATATTCTTACAAAATGAAACAAACAGATAAAAAAAAAATTGGAAAATTTAAATGAGAAAACCGTACCTCAGTTAAACGAGATTTGTAAACTATTAAAAATTTCACATTTCAGAAATCATAGAACTAAATCAAAAATGATTGAAGTCATACAGAAACATTTGCGAAATGATGGAAAGACAAACAAAATGCCGATAGCAACGACGTCAAAAAATGCATCGGTTGTGAAAAATGAGAAGAAGAAGAAAAAGATAGTAAAAGGAATCGAAATGCCGACGTCGAAAAAAAACAAAAACGTTTCGATTGTGAAAAATAAGAAGACGACTAAACGAAAAGCCATTGAAGAAGAACTTCAAGTTTCCAAAGAAAAGAAAAGAAAAACGAAAACGAGTGATGCACATCAGATTCTAGGCAAACGAGATATATCGAGCGAACTTCAACGAGCAATAGACGAAGGGAAAGGAGAAGAATATCTAGCGTGACTTGCCACAGAACTATTTCAATCGAAGTCCGTGGAATGGGAGAGTGCGATCAAAGGCATTTTTAAAACTTCCAACGTGGTTCCCTCGTTGAAGAAAATCGATCCGAAATTGTTCATGGAATGGGTGAAGAAAAAGGTATTGGATTTGTTTCGCAAATACATGAATGTGGGACTAAAAATTAAGATGATACTCCATTGCGTGATGAATAAAATCGACGTGAAGTCCGGCGAGAGCATCGTGAAAAATGCATATTTCAGATCTAATGTCGAACCCGCATTTCGAGGTTCAGATTTATCGGACGTTTTCGAAAAGATGAAAGACAAGATGTTGACGTCTCTTGCGAATTATCAACATGAAGGTAGTAATTGGACGTTCAATGAGATGTTGAAACTCGAAATTCACATAACTAAAAACGATTTATTGAAAGGGTCTTCCTTCGTGAAATTACCGTATTTCCTCGCTAAGAAATACACCGTGATCAACATGAAAAATAACGATGATCAGTGTTTTAAATGGGCAGTCACATCAGCTTTATACCCTGTCAAAATAAACTCCGATAGAGTTTCTCAGTACGAGGAAACTTCTAAAAATCTCGATTGGACCGGAGTGACTTTTCCAACGCAGTTAAAACACATCGAATGTTTCGAGGCTCAAAATCCCACCGTTGCGGTGAACGTCTTGGGATACGACAACAAAAAACAGAAGATCCATCCTCTCAGACTGACTTCGTATCTCGGAAGAGAAAAGACGATTATTTTATTATTGATTTCGAATGGTGACAATCGTCATTATTGTTGGGTTAAACATCCAAGTTGATTACTGTCGAAACAAAATAATAATCATAACGGAAAGATATCTTTATGTTACAATTGCATGAACATGTTTCACAGCGAAGACTCGTTGGCGAAACATCAGGAATATTGCAACGAAAATCAAGGTGTCGCCGTGGAAATGCCCAAACCCAACACCATCGTGAAGTTTGAAAATCACAATAGAAGGTTAAAAGTACCATTCGTCGTGTACGCTGATTTTGAATGTTTCACCATGAAAATCAGTTCCTGTCAACCCAATGCTCTTCAAAGTTACGTCGAAAGATATCAAAAACACATACCTTCAGGCTATTGCATTTACGTGAAATGCACTTTCGACTCGCAACACGACATGGGTCCCTTCACCAACACGAAACAGTGCGAAGATGACAACGTGGCTCAAAGGTTCGTTGAAGAGTTAGAATGGAAACTTCAAATGTTATATGACAAATTCAAAACTCCAGCAAAAATGATCATCACGCGAGAGCAGCAGGACGAAAATAACAGAGCCACTGAATGTCACATATGCAGACAATTGTTCGACGAGAATTCAATGGAAAATAGGAAGGTCAGAGACCATGATCATTACACGGGTCTGTATCGCGGTCTGGCTCACAGCAAGTGTAATTTAAAATATCGAGATGCCGCTTTCTATCTGGTGATGTTTCACAATCTCTCGGGTTATGACAGTCATCTGTTCGTGAAAAATCTCGGCACCTCACATGAAGAATTAAATTGCATCACGAACAGCGAAGAAAGATACATTTCCTTCACGAAATGGAAGATCATGGAGGAGAAAAGAGTAATCGATGGAGAGACGTTGGAAGAAAAAACGAAATTCATTCGTAGAGCCATACGTTTCATCGACAGTTTTAAATTCATGTCGACCGCTCTGGAAAAATTAGTCGTTAACATGAGCAAGGATAAATTTAAAATCACGAGCGAACATTTCGAAGAACGAGTAGACGTCATGTTGAGGAAAGGAGTCTATCCTTACGATTACATGAACGATCTAAAGAGATTTGAAGACACCACACTACTTTCGAAAGAAGATTTTTATTCGAAATTATACGAATCCGACATTTCCGACGAGAATTACGAACATGCTAAAAACGTGTGGAAATCATTCGATATGAAAACTATGAGAGATTATCACGATCTCTATCTGAACACCGACGTTCTACTCTTGGCAGACGTGTTCGAAAATTTTCGAGACGTCTGTTGTCGAAATTACGATCTGGATCCCGCTTGGTATTTCACCGCACCCGGTTTGGCGTGGGACACTCTGTTGAAGACCACCGAAGTCCAATTGGAATTATTATCCGACGTGGACATGTTGCTCATGTTCGAAAGGGCTGCGAGAGGTGGCGTATCGATGATCTCCCACAGACATTCTGAAGCTAACAATCCCTACATGAAAGAAGGTTTTCGATTCGAAACGGTCGACTACATACAGTATTGGGACGCTAATAATCTGTATGGTTGGGCTATGAGTCATCCTTTACCGATTGGAAATTTCGAATGGGTGAAGGAACTGGAAGAGATGCAAAAATGGAGAGACTATCCTTGCATTTTAGAAGTCGATTTGAACTATCCGAAAGAATTACATGATCTACACAACGATTATCCGCTGGCTCCCGAACGAATGGAAAAGAAGGAGGGAGACGAGGAAAAACTCATTCCCAATTTATTTAACAAACGTAACTACGTCGTCTACAGCGAGAATTTGAAACAGTACGTCGATTACGGGATGAAATTAGTCGACATACATCGCATCATTCGATTCGACGAAGAGCCTTGGATGAAAAAATACATCGATCTCAACACGAATCTCAGAACTCGAGCCGAGAACGATTTCGAAAAAGATTTCTTCAAACTCATGAACAACTGTGTGTATGGTAAATCGATGGAAAACATCAGGAAGAGAACCGACGTTCGACTCGTCACGTCTGAGAAAAGAGCTAAAACATTAGTGGCAAAACCCAATTACTAACACCGAACCATATTCGACAAAAATCTAGTGGCCGTTCACATGCAAAAGACGCACCTGAAGTTCGACAAACCATAGTATCTCGGACCGATCATCTTAGATATCAGCAAGCGATTGATGTACGAGTTTCACTACGATTACGTCAAACGAAAATTTGGCGACAAAGCCAAACTACTGTTCACCGACATGGACAGTTTAGTTTACGAGATAGAGACAAAAGACGTCTACCGAGATATATCTCCGGACGTGGCCGATTGGTTCGACACGAGCAATTATCCTGTCGATCACCCGTCCAACATTCAATCGAACGACAACAAGAAGGTGTTGGGTAAATTTAAGGACGAGAGCGGCGGTAAACAGATCGTCGAATTCGTGGGCTTGAGACCCAAACTCTATGCTTATCGTCTAGAAGATGATGAAGAGATCAAGAAGTGCAAAGGAGTTAAAGCGTGCGTGGTGAAGAAAAACATCTCTTTCCAAGAGTATAAAGATTGTCTGTTAGGAAGTGGTCCGGTGTATAAGACTATGAAATTGATTTGAAGCGAAAATCACGACTTGTATACCGAAATAGTCAACAAGATTTCGCTGACGGCCGACAATGACAAGAGATTCATATTAGACGATAAAATAAGACTTTTGGCACTCGGACATTGGACTGCGGAACTAACTATAGACGATATGAATGTGGATGATTGGATTCCAGAAAATCAAGAGGAATTAGACGAATTCAAAATTATAGAAATCGATAGTGACATCGAGAAAGTTAGTTTAAAAAGAAAAAGAAAAAAATAGAAAAAAAAATAACGTCACTTTTAGCAAATTATAATAAAATAAATAAAAAAAATATATACTTATTTATGAATAAGAAAATAAAGATATCCGTAGAAGGTGTCGTCTTACCCAATGAACCCCTATCCAACATCGATCTGTTGAATGCGGCAAAAGATTTGAAAATCGAAGATTTTCTAGGAGTGTTTTCCAGAGATGCCTTGCTGAAGAGAAGACCTCGACAATCGGAATGCGGAATTTTAAATCTAGAAGATTCATCGGGTGAAGGCACTCACTGGGTGGCATGGTTCAAGAACGGGAAGAAGAATTATTATTTCGACAGCTACGGAATCTCACCGCCGAAAGAAATAAAGAACTATTTCAACAAATCGATGGTTCATTACATTACGGAACGAGTGCAATCACCAGATCAAGTGTTTTGCATTCGCCTGTGTCTCTACATTCTCAAGAGATGGTCTGAAGGAGATCAATTTCAAGACATTCTCAATGACTTACATTAGAGAGAGATTTTTTTTTTTTTTATAGTATATATAAAGATAAAAAAATTATTTTAAAAAAATTTTAATCGAATAAAAATGAAAAATAAAATAACATAGTTCATTTTTAATAAACTGCGTTTGAACATATTTTTTCTAAAAAACAAAAAAAAAATCCCACAACAACATGCCAGTCGATAAATTTGGTAGAAGTGATGACGAAAAAAAAGTCAACCCGAGAAAGAAGAGGAAGATGTTCGAAGTCGACGATGGTTAAAACGTTGCCAACTTGGACGAACGTTACGTTTGGAGATACGAACCTCGAGAAGAACCTTTGAACATGAACGATCCTGTGAACATGACGGATGCCTGCACGCTGATTTCGGTGGTGGAGAAAGTCAAATATGCTAGACAATTGATCACCGTGTGGGCCGAAGAGGCCGGCGCCTTAGATGAGGGAAAAGCCGAGTGGTCTTTCGGAAATGGAGGTAGCGGATCGAAACACGGTCAGGTGGAATATCCCATGCCGTTGGGAGGTGAAATCCTTCGAATGAGTCTGGCTTCCTCGGATTTGAATAACAGAGCGGTCGTCAATCTCATGGTGAATGGTGTGGAGAGCGATAAGAGATACAGCGTCGAAAAGACTGAGAATCAACACGCGAATGTTAGCACGTTCGGCACGCCTCTCAAAGTGAATGCCGGAGACAGGATTAATTTCGTCATGAAAACCAATAATCCCGAAGCCGCCACTTCCGTGGTGAGTCTACTGATCGAACTGGTTCCTTTGAACAAACAGTGAACGCGTGGAAAATAATGAATTAAAAAAAAATAATGTGTGATTATTAAAAACAAAAAAAAACAACAAAAAAAAAAGTAATGAGATATAGAGAGATGTTCTCTATATCTCATTACATTTTTTTTTTTTTTTTTTTTTTAATTTTCTATCCATTTATGATTACAATTTATACACTTGTATATATACGGTTGTTGGTTCATCACCAGATCTAGTTTGTTGAGATTCGATTTTTATTTGACGTTTCTTACATTTGCGACATTTTAAAATTGTATTTTTTATAATTTCTTCGTTAGATCTTATAAGATCAAACTCTTCTTTTTCTTTTAAATGATATTCGTTAAAATCACAACTATTCCATCCTTTTTTTGTGTTACGTTCTTCATATTCAATTTGAATCCATTTTTCCAAGTATTTTATTTTAACGTTGTAGTAATCTGAAGTGAACAGATGATTTGTTGTTTTCGTGTCAAAAACATCCATTTTGTTTTCGAGATTTTAGTTTTTAATTAATCTTACATCCACATTTTTAACGTTTATTAATTTTTTTTTTTACACACTCGTCTCTCATCGAATGATCGACATCTTATTTCCGTCCGATTCGAATTGTAATTCTCTGTCCGACAGGACCAGGGCGAAGGCTTCGGTTTTTCTCGGCACGTTCCTATCGAATTGCATCTTGATCTGAATGTCTAACACACTACTATTGAGTCATTCACTCTGTTTACTGACGTCGAACACAAACATGGGATACATCGACTTGTATTTGCTGGGAGACATGTTGGGATTGCTCATCAATTCGTCTAGACCGTGATACTTCTTTCTAAAATCAGCGGCGTCGCCGTACAGTCTGGAGAAATCGTTCTTGTGGAACGACGCGTTGTAATCGATTGCTGGATATCTCGTGGCGTTCAGAAACACTTGCATGTTTCTCAAATGGCAGTGATCGAACAGCGACGCATTCTTTACCTGAGCGCCGTCCCTATCGTTCTGAAACACAACCATGATGAAACGCGGTCTCTCGGAAGCAGATTTCACCATCAATCTCCAATCGAAGTGATTCGTGGAGGGAGGAATGCTAGCCGTGTCGCACTGTCTCATTCTAAATGCCACGGGTAATTTACTCTTGGATTGTATGATCTTGTAGAGATGTGCTTTCTCATCGATCGAAGGCTCCACGTGTGGAATGAACCACAATATCTTGTGTAGAGTTATCTTACCCGCATCGGTCGCGGTGAGTTTCACTACTGCGTCATCGTTTCCTTTTCGAATCAACGTCAGATTGTGTTTGAATCCGTACATGATCTTGTTGTAATCGTCTGCGAATCTGAAGATGTGTTTCAAAGGTATCCTGAACGAAAACGTTCCTTTAGGTCTGGACGTCTTGACGACGTAGTCGAATATCGTGGCGGCGCCTGCACTAGCAGGACCTACGGTGTCTTTCACCCACAACTGATTAAGTCCTCTGGATTTCGAAAAATCATCAGGATATGTCAAGAGTCCGAACATCGTGGTGGCCTGACCGGGATGAAAAACAGATTCTATCTCTTGTCCGGATAGCATGTATTTTATGTTACTGAATAGATGCATGATGCCATTATTGGCAAGAGTAACCGTGTCGTCGTCGGCGTAGTCGCTCTCATCTTCCTTGGTGAGACGTCCCTGCACCACTATGTAACTCTCGCTAGGATGTACGAATAGATCTTGAGTTTCGACGTTGATTCTTATCTCTCCTGCATTGTTCAAACTCATTCCGGTTACCTGTTCATATTCGTGAACCTCATATTCTTGAATACTTTCATCTTTCACTATGCTTTGTGCTATATCTAGTATATTTGTCATTTTAAAGGATTTTTAGGTTTTTTTTTGGTTTTTTTTGTTTATTAATTCACTTGCTTTCTTTATCTAAAAAAAATAGTTTTTAATTATTTTTTAGTATTATTATTTTTTTTCTCTCATATATATATATGTGTGTAAACAAGAAAATGTCAAAGAGAGTAAATAAAAAAAAAAAATTGTGTTCTTCATCAAAACTTCGTCTTCTGTAATTGTTGTTCGTAAAACTTTCCGATGATCTCTTCTCCATCCAAAGCTTCGATTTCGTAAGTCACCGGATCGGTGTGAAATATTTTGATGATCACAAAGATTTCCGAGGTCCATCGAGGAGTATAACCCTTTTCGAAGTGCTTCTTATAAGCGTAGATTCTCACTCGATCGCCGACCGCAAATTTCGGCGTTCTAGACTTCTTCCTGATCTTAGATCTCTCGGGATATAGATTTGCGTAGACCCGTTTTTCGTTTCGAGGATCGCTAGCTTCCGTGGGAGTCATCTTGATCGATCTGTGTTGTGTGTTGTTGTAATCTTTGACCAGACTGTTCAGAGCGTATATGTATTTCTTGGTCGAATTCGCCGTGAAGTATCTGTGCATCTTCTCCTTCATCATTTGATTCCAACGTTCCACCACGCTGGCTTTCTCTTCGTTTTCGATCGAGTAGAGGTCTACCAATCGACGAACGTCCTTGTTGTAGAATTCCTTTCCCTTGTCCACCCACAATTTACTCAGTTTTCGAGAAGACGAGTCGAACACGCTCTTCAGAGCCTCGGCGACGCAAGGTCCCGATTTGTCCTTCAAAGCTCTGATCCAACCATATTTGGAAAACACGTCGATGACTGTCAATAGATATTTGACGCCCTCGTTCCACCTCGAAAACGATCTCATGTCGACCAAGTCGGCAGACCAAATGTCATCCAGACCCTTCACGAATACCCTTCTCTTTCGAAATTTACGCACTATGGGTTTTTGTAACTCCTCGGCCAATTCGCTCGTCAATAATCGTTTCTTTTTCTTCTTTTCAGATGTGCTTTTTTTTTTTGAACGCCCCATCCGAATCGACGTTTCGCACCGATCAGATTGCCGACCAGCGAACGTTCCATCTTCTCTCTCCTGGTCGGATTCGATATGCCTCTCAATCTCCCCAACATGTTTTTGTCGCAGATGTCGTTGCGAGTCTTGGTGTCAGGATGTCCGGCGTAGCACAGATCGTGATCATACGTGGCCATGTCCACCCTATTCACGGGTTTGCTCCAAGATTTGGGAGTCAGATCGGCGTTGAGTCTCTTGTTCAATTTCGTTCTGGGTCCCGTGAAACTGTGACCGGGCAGATGCATTTCGAAAGGTAGATTGTTGATCATTTTATTCACGATGCCTTTGCCTTTGCTCAGGTTCTTTTTTTTGATGAATCTAGTCTTTATAGAACCACACACATCGCAAATTCCGTGAAGCATCTGTCTGTCATTTTTAGTTCGCACTTCTCTAGAATTACTCGTCTCGGTAACTCTCTTACACTTTACGCAATACATTTTTTAAGAGTCATTTAAATTAATTTCGTTTTTTTTTATTTTATATATAAATTTAATATTTTTTTTTTTTTTTTTTAAAATTCTGTTCTTATTATATATATATATTTTTTTTTTCAATCGCTGCTCTTGAGTTCTATCATCTTACTGAATTCCTCCCTGGCCTCTTTCCTCCCCTTTTCCATGAGAGAAACCTTCATCTCTTCCTTGATGATCTGACGAGTCTTGATTCTCACGGCTTCTTTCATGGCATCGTATTTCGTTTTCTCACTCAATATCGCAAAGTATTCTCTGTCCGATATCCTACCATCTTTCAATGCCAAGGAGATCATTTCGGATATTGTGTCGATCTTGGAGTCGGCCAAGACGCGAATCTTGTCGTGTTTCCTCGCCTTCAGATATAATTTCCTACTCAAAAAGTTTCCGACCGTGCTAAACAATCCGGCAGCGAGGGCCACTCCTTCTACGGTCAACACGATCGGAATGGCGACCGCGGTCGACAACAATCCGATGCCGGCCGCGTGTAAACCCATGGAAATCGTGATGAGTGTCGTGTCGATCGCGTTGACGAATGTCACGAATCGCAAATACTTCTTCTTGAGAGAACGACGAGAATCTCTCTCTCGAGTTAGATACTCTTGGATTCTATTGATTTGATCGATGCGATACCTCTCTCCTCTTTCTCTTTCTTCTAGCGACGGCACCGTCGGCAAAACGCCGTTCGGCTTCTCGTCCTCGTCGTCCACTTACGTCGGATACAATTTATTTCTGGTTCTCATTTTGTGTTTTTTTCTTTCTTTTCTAATATTAGATAAAAAAAAAATTTATGTGTGTATTTATTTTTTTTTTTTTATTTTCTACTCTCCCTTATTTTTATATCAACGAAAAAAAACTTAGACGTATGCTTCGTTCAGCAATAATTTCTTGATGCATCCCTTGTCTTCTAAAGTCAAACTTCTACGCGCCAATTTCAGTTCTTCCGAATCTGTGGGCCTGTCTCGATTCTTACAGAAGACTAATCTCTTCCAAAACGTGATCACATCGTTGAATTTAACGCGTTCGAACGCCGGTTCGAAATACATGACGACCATATCTTCCCTTTCCATCGTCAGACACGAATGATCCTCGTGATCGAAGTCTAGATGATCCCGACATCCGACGCATCGTTCTAACAAGATGGGACGTAGTTGTTCGTTCATGCAGATTGCGTATGCTCTCATCAACATGTTTAAAAGAAACCTTGCTCTAATAGTCTGAGAATCGCTCATGATTTACGTATTTTTTTTTTATTATCTATTCGATTTGATATATTTATTCTTCTAAATAACTATTTATTTATATTTTTTTTTCTCCCTGTATATATATATATATATCAATCAAAAAACGTGACAGCGAGCTCGCGAATTTCCAACCACACCGACGACGACGACACTCTTCGTTTCAAAACATTTCCATCGAGATCACCTCGCAATAACGTGCGCCAGTCTCACTTCGAGAAACGCTACAACAATGGGTTTGCGGATTCAAACATCAGCTCTTCACGCCAGTCGATTTCAGACCTAAAAAATCCGCAAGCGAGTTTCCTTCCCCATAGGATTCAGTGTTAAAATCATGTACGGACGCGGATCGTTAGAAATCGGCAAGATGATGATGAGTTCGAACTCTCAAAACGTTTTTTTGCTCGCAATTTAACACTCACCACGGGGTTTTAGCGTTAAAATCGCGTGCGGACACGGATCGTTAGAATCGGCAAGATGATGAGTTCGAACTCTCAAAACTTTTTTTTGCTCGCAATTTAACACTCTCCATAGGGTTTCAGTGTTAAAATCGTGTTCGGATGCGGATTGTTAGAATCGACAAGACGATGAGCTCGAACTCTCAAAACGGTTTTTTGCTCGCAATTTAACACTGAATCCTATGGGGAAAAGTCATCCGCAGATTTCAATCAAAACGGTACATGTACGTGTGCGTAAAACTACGCGCGTCTAGGATACAATTGAGTGTTAAAAAAATTCGAGCTCACCCTAAAAAAACCGTTAAAATCTTGTACACGTACACGATTTTAACACTAAATCCTATGGAGATGTACATGTACACGTACATGTACAGGTGAGCTCGAACTCTCATTTATTACCTACTCACGGACGCAATAATATTAGATTCCATCACTAATTATAGGAATAATCATCAACAATTTAATAAAATGAAGAACCGGGTTGTACCCTATACTTGATTGAATGCAAGTTTGCTGATGACGATTTTTATTACCTGGTAAACGCATGCGTGGAGATGACTACGCACGGGTGGATTACGACCAGTCCACGGCGTCTGTACCATACTTTTCTTCGACATTTTAATCACCCACCCGCATCTATAATCGCTATACCCATATTCGTGTATCTCACCTTAACACAGACAGTCTGTCGATTTTAAAAATGGGAGACACACTGTATACTTCTCCAGCTTGAACATTTGTTTAGCACATATTCAGTTCCCAGAATAATACCAAATAATAATAACCTGATAATTCCATCATAAATGTGTTGGCATTTCAGTTACAAGAATAAATTGTATGCCCCCCTTTCATGGCTTCATTTTAAAACTGCTTTTCGATAGTGAATTTCCAACTATGGGGAGAGACCTGGAGATCGTTTCCCCCTCTCAGTCCCTCCCCTTGTTGGAAATGCACTACCCTACGGAAACCTCTAGCCACGTCCCTGCATACTGCCCGTTGCCAGTTGAAGAAAAGCTCTCTATTGTTGAGTCCCGACACCCGGAAAACGTTTTCAAAAAAAACATCAACGAATATCTGCATATCGTTCACACCACTGGTGCGCAGTAAGTAGAAATGCCAAACATATCACCCAATTTTTCAAACAATCTTTTCACAGCAATAATCGAATTTATTTGAGTTCGATATAATATAGGGCTGCGCGATATTCAAAACAGAATACCGGTATCGGTATTCCAAAAAATACCGCAGTATACCGGTATATCGAAAACTGTTCAGATATCTGAACATAAGTACAACAATCGAGACTTGAGACATCACAGTCGGAACGAATCAGCATGCCTTGATGATGCGGTTCGAAAAACCTTTACACAACGCAGACGATATCAAAATTTATTATTTTAAATAACATTTTTCCAAACAATTCTACAAAACAATATCATGTGACCCCTCATTGGAACGAGCTCGTTGAGCTCGTTCCAATGAGGGGTCACATGATATAGTTTTGTTGAAATTATTGAAAATTATTGTTTCAACTGCTGCATGTGTATATTATGTGGGCACATGCGGACGAGTCCTTGGGTAAAGCGATAATATTATTCATTCTGAGCTACAGTTAAAAAAACTCAAGACATCTTGAAAATTAAATTGTGGGTAAATAAATAATGACGATAAACCGATATTTTTGTAATTACACCGGTATTCAATCGATACTGTTTATCGAAATACCGTGCAGCCCTAATATAATTTATAAAATGCAACTTCAATGGAGTGGTCGTAAGTCAATCAGATGATTCTCCTCGGAATGCTTGAGCGAAAAGACAGTGAGTAGCATTACTGACCTTTGAAGTTTGTCGAATTATGTTGTTAACGCCAAGTTCTCGGAAAGTGATGTTTCATAAGTTTGAAGTCTTGGAATACTACAGCATATAATTTAGGGTGTATTGTTCACATTTTCGTACGCGCATTGTATTATTTGGCCTATTTCCCCACGAACAGATTTTAGCCCTTTGTTAATATATTTATTTATTGGTGTTTTAAGGTCACATATTTCTGCACAGTGGCTAATCATGACCATGACAGTTTTAACGGATGGAGGAAGTCGGAGTACCCGGAGAGAACCACAGAGCAACGGCGAGCAACTGTCAGCTCCCCAACATACTAACTCCATACAAGCAGGTTTAGCATTGGTTGAAGACAAGTGCACCATCGGCGTGCAGTACGCCTTAGTACACAGCGCCACCGTGCCCCCACGTGGGCATTGGGGGTGAAGTGTCTTGCCCAAGGACACAACGCGGTTACCGCAGGTGGGATTCGAACCGAGGACCTCTCGGCTTGCAGCCCCTTTGTTAATTAAAATTTTGCTGTTGATGACTTGTATTACCTGAAAAACGCATGCATGGACATCACGTCTCACGCGTGGATTACGAACAGTCCACGACGAGTGTACTGTACTTTCATCCAAGACATGTCTTGGTAATGCAGATGAAATATTTTATCAGTCTGTACTATAGACATCACAGTCAGGACATATCAGGCTTACACTCCCTTCCAAAATCGATCATCTTCGCGTCGGGCCTGACAGCAAAAGGGACCTTGAGGCCTTTTGTTTCCTGTATCTGACAGAAGGTAAAGAAATAGAGGATCTAGTATAGTTATCTTATGGGTAACTGCACAGAAATATAAGTTTAAAAGGGACATTAAGGTGTCCATTTGGAAAAAAATTTCGACGCTCAGATTTTTCTTGCATGTGAAAGAGCATTATAAAAAAAAAACACTGCATGCAAAGCGTAAGACATCAGAAACGATGCGAAATTTCTTAAATCTGTAACTAATATGTTTTTAACACGAAAGGCAGACGACACTTGCAAACAAAATTCTTGAATAACTATTTTTTTCATTTTTTTGCGTCAAAAACATAGCTTATGACCCCTCGTTGGAACGAGCTCAACGAGCTCGTTCCGATGAGGGGTCGTAAGCTATGTTTTTTGAGACAAGTGAAAAAAATAATGAAAATTGGATGGTAATTTTTGTGATATGTGGTGGCCGGTTTTGGCCATTAAGTTGAGCAGATTGTTACCGCAGACGAAATTTCAGAAAACACGACATTGCGACGATATAAACGAAATTACCCGAACGTTATCGGAAGTAAACAAATCATTTCTGAATACAGCGGTTCAACTTTGCTGCTGTTCGAATAAATGGCTGCCACGAACAACAACTGTTCACTATTTTAGCACCAATTCGGCTTAATAAGATAAAAAAAAAAACTTCAAATAAATGGCAGTTTCGTGTCCAATAAAAACTTCAGCATGTTTATCGACAACAGCAATCCGAAATAGATTTCACTGACGCTAACGCTATAAATAGACGCATGTGAACATAAACTTCACATCTGTCCCTCCGAGAGAGTTAACTTTGACGAATACGGAAAATGACATTGCCACGTAATTTTCCTTCAGTAACCGGCAAACCAGTTCGGATTGAAAAACTATGGCAGTGTTTTTCTAATATCCAATACATGTACATTCTTACCTAGAAGTTAATCTACTAAAACCTAAACGGCACTTTCATACATATAAAACATAATATCGTTGTCAGCTATATTGATACGAGGAATAAATTGATTAGTTTCATATATATAAAAATATCAAACTATTTTTCTGATATTCCTGGACATGGCAGGAAGACAGCCATACCGGCTATGGCATTGCCTAACAATGCACTTAACATGTGTGTATTATGTAAAAAAATCACTTTTGTATTACTGTTTAACTTTGTGTATTGTTAAATAAAATTTATCTATCTATCTTTCACACATTGTCACTTTATTTGTGTTATTGATGGTTCAATTAATAAATGAAGTTTTCTATCATAAAGTGATCAGGGATTGATATTTTGTAGTTCTTTTGAAACTCATCTGGTGAGACTGAAACGATTGGTACTTTTTTATAAAAATGCAGCTCGGGTACCTTATCAACGGATAACAGCTCATTCGTTAAGTTTATCTGTTTGCTTTTATTTTACACTCGTTTGTTCGGTAAATTTGTCATTTACCTCATTACTAAATATTTATTATTTATAGCGCAATAAGCCGTGTGAGATAAAATCCGAGGTCGACAACTATAAAACTCTCTAATGGGAGTAAAAACCATCCATGTAGAGTTTAGTACTCATTAAGGTTTATATTGGGTATTAATCAACCACTGATGTGTTGATGACTCCAGATACAAGCTGGATTCAGAGTGATTTAATAGGAATAATGGAGTACTTCCTCTGGTTTATTGTCGTTTGTAGAATTAGTTCTGCTTATTTTCAAACGATTTTTGATGCTTGTAAACTTCACGTTGACGTTTTCAGTAGCGTAGATAAATCATTTTGCCAATCGTAAATGAAAGTACACACATAAAAAGTTATTATGGACTTTATTTTATTGGCGATAATAGAAACAGACACACTGAAACAAAGTTTAAAACTTCTGTGTTTGATCTTGGGTCACTGAGAAGAAGATATTCATAAATAGGACCCAGTAGACCACAGATCCGTATACAATATATCCGTAGATTCTGAAAATGTGTGGGTTCTAAAATTGACATTACGTCGTGTGTGAACCATAAGGTTCTATCTTCCACTGGAAGATAGAACCTTATGGTTTCCACCGGCGATTAGAAAATAGTTTGGATGGCTACAACACAATTGGTACCAAGCTGAGTCAAGTAACATTTTTCTACAACGGAGCATCTGAGTTAAATCAATGTAAAACAGCGTACGTCGGCTGAGAATCCATCGTTTATCGATTTGTATGCTCCCCGAACAAATTTTGGGGGAGCATAGATTCCCCGCTTTGTCGGTCTGACTATCTGTCTGTCCGAACTAAATGGTCTCCGGGCGATAACTATAGTTTGCTTCGATATATGACCTTATAATTTTGCTACCTTTCCACCGACCATGAAATTCAGGTCAAGATCGATTTTTACAGTTCTAACATTTGCCCTTCCAGAGTTATGGCCCTCGAAATGTCGCAAATGGTAAAGGTTGCTGGGTGATAAATCTAGTTTGCTTTGATGTATGATAGTATACCTTTGCAACTTTACTGTATACCATCAATTGCAGGTGAAGGTCGATTTTCACCGTTATGGCATTTTACCGTTCTAGGGTTTTGCCCCTTAAAATGTGTCAAAATGACAAAATGATAAAACATTTCTTGTGGTATCTTATTAAATGCCCGGGACATGTATTATCAAACGTGCTTATACATTTACCCTAATTAAGAAGTAACCTGTTTCAGAGACCAGATTAATCTCCTCCCCAAATAGCGTTTATTACAAAGTTTACTGTGTTATGTTCCCCTTGTCCTTATACACGTTTTTTTTTATTTTTGATACGGCTTAAACCATTTAACAGATCTGCATTTGAAAAAGTCAGTATATTGTTCCCATCAATTTGCATTTCGGGGAACATCTGCTGGCTGTGCCAACTTTTTACTTGTCTATATAATTACTAAGGTTGTTCATTTAGTTTTAATTTCAGTTGTTAAAGTGGGCGTTTACAAGATACCTGAAGAAAGCGGTGACAAAATATCTTATTCCATATCGTTGATGGTGTCTTATTCAATGTACTTTAGTTTGATTTATCATATAATGCCAAGAAAACGTCCGACTCTGTTTCAATACTCGCGGTATATGTTGACATTCTTTCTCTGTTAAGTGTCTTAATCATAATTGGGTGTGTCATAAAAAACGATGGCATAATGAAAGAATTAAAAAACATATACCTCCTTGAGTAAATAAATATATATTGTTGCGCAAAAATGAACAAAGTGTACGGATATACAAAACTGTTACCGCAAGCAACAGTTCACCAATTACAGGTACAAGTTTTCTTTCCGATAGTCTCGAGACACATATTTAAAAGTGTGGGGAGAACATCAAGGTAATGGGAGGTGAAAAAGCCAAATCGAACTCGATCTTCCACAGAGATACTCCAGGCGTTTCCAACCCTAGCCGTAGGTCAGCTAGCAAGGTGCAATGTAGCTAGGATGCGGAGGACTAAACGGATTTTGGCGAGAGAATCCCAAATTTGCAGACTTTTGCAGTTGTACTGAATTTGTTTTTCGGCTCAATAGTTTTTGGAACAATCAGTCCTACCGTCATTTCCTTCGTACTAATGGAAACATTAAAACGTGTGTAGATTCAGAAGTGCATTGTGGGACATTTTCAAATAATCAAACACGGAATAATCAACATATTTATGTCATGCCTCCTCTTAAAAGCAGAAATGTGCCAACTGCAACCATTGTAGTAGATAACTTTGTGCTTTCGATAAAGGGTAAAAGGTTCAAAATGTGTTTTGTTGCATAATCACCATCAAATGGTTAATTGAATAAATATAATCCACAACACGCGTAATAAACACAAGAGGTTAGAGGTCACTGCGAAGCATATTCATTTAAAATGCGCATCCACCTTGTTAACACTTTGAAACAGAGGAGCATTTTTTCGGCCCATGTATACGAAAAGTCATAATTTCATAAGTTGAACATATTGATTGGTCCACCCCACACATTCACTTTGCACCCATCCTACTCAATGTTGTTTAGTAGAAGGGTGCTAAGTGAACTGTGGGGTGGACCAGTCAATATTAGCAACGTGTAGCCCCAAGGTTCCACATTGAAAATAGCTATTAGTCTATCCCCCACATCCATGAATATGTACTCTTCCAGTTGTTGACACTGAGCTGTTCAAAGGGTTAACTGAATATATGGATGTTTGGGAGAATGGGGTGGGGGGGGGTTAAGTGCATATTTTGGCTCTCAAACATCTCAAAATTATTATCAATTGAGAAGTTCTTATGTGTGGTTATTTTGATCAAGAGTAATGCGCTAGATCAACAAAAACTAAGCTTTCGAATTTATCTCTCATAGGTCCTATTAAATTAGTACCTAGGCTGATGTACGGATATTGGATTCGTCCATGTTACCACAAATTTGCCTGTCTGCATGTTTGATTTATCCTGATTTTTAATTAGCAATTACTTTAAAATCACATCAAAGTTGAAAAAGTCCAACTAAATTAATTTTGACAAGGAGGAAGATGACGGTCACAGTTGGGTCATCCTGGTACTGGTTGAGATACTCACTCAACCAAAACTCATTCTCCATGACACAATACATAACTTATTCTCAAAATAGCAGAAAATTCAAGTAAGTTATGTTACTTATGTAAATCTGTTTTGATGGACAAAACTCTTGAGTAGTTACATATTTTACCCAAACTCAAATGATTGATCATCCCTGTTACCAGCAATATTATGAATAGTTAGATGATCATTAAACCTTTTGAACGATTTGAAGTCGTGTATATTGTCAAGGAGGGTTGCACGGTATTCAAAAACCGAATACCGGTATCGGTATTAAAAACAAATAACACCGTAAACAAGTGTATCGAAAGACTGGTCAGCTGAACATACGAACCATAATCGAAACTTGTGCCACGTAGTGAGTCAACATGTCTTGTTGATCCATCTCCAATAACTCTTTACTCAACGCGGACGAAGTCAAAATTTAGCAACATTTATTATTTTAAATATAAGTTTATCGAATGTTTTAACAAATTTCAACAAAACAATATTATGTGCACCCCTCCCCTATTGGAACGAGATCGGTGAACTAATGAGGGGGTCACATAATATGGTTTTGTTAAAAAAAGATTTGAAAAATACTATTCTCTCAACTGCTCAATTTGTATATTATGCTCGCAGACGCGACCGATTCAGTAGTTAAAGTGAAAATATTATTTAACTGGGACTTCAGTGAAAGACAATCGAGACATCTTGAAAATTATTTATTTATTTATTGATGTTTAAGGTCACATATTTAATCTTGAAAAATAAATTGTGGATAAATAAATAATGACGACGAACCGATGTTTTTATAATTACACCTGTATTCAATCGATACAGGTTTGAATACACTATGAATCGGTTTTGCGATACACCATGCAGCCCTATAGTCAAGAAGTCCATCGAATGAAGGTGATCCTTGTAGTTTTGGAGTCTAAATTTTCGACAAATTAGCAAAATTAGCCCATCTGTGACAAATGATTACTCTTGTTTCTGAAACGGTCCCTCATGTTACCACTGTTCTTAAAGCATGAGTAGGAACGGGATGCAGTTGAATAGTCCAAAGGCAACTTGATTAACCCTTTACCCAACGTAACGGCAAAAACCGGCCAGCGCTATTCTCAAAAATCTCCAATTAATTTTCATGATTTTTTTTATTTTTTTGTCTCAAAAACATAGGTTATGACCCCTCATTGGAACGAGCTAGTCGAGCTCGTTCCAATGAGGGGTCATAACCTATGTTTTTGAGACAAAAAATGAAAAAAAATAGTTATTGAAAAACTTTTTTTGGAAGTGTCGTCTACTTTTCATGTTAGGTAAAGGATTAACAAGCAAATAATTAGATCAAGGTAACATCAAACGAGTCACAACACCGTTTAAAGTGAGACCCAAGTAACTGGAGTTATGGGTGATAATCGGACAAGGCGAGGGAAGAGTTTGGCAAATGTGTAACGTAGGTGTAACTATATGCAATGTAACAGTGGGGTCTGTACAATGAAAACTGTAACAGGAAGGAATTTTTTTAAGTTTGTGAGGGTTTGTAATTTCCTTTAAACTTCCTGGAATTCCCGCGGGAAATTGCATTTACTAATGACAAATTGACACACACTTTCTGCCGCCAACTGTCATCATACGGCGACCTATAAGTCACCCAAATAGCACGACGGAGTACATTTGCGACCCGTACCGAATCAAACACTTCCTAACAGATAGTTGAAATGTTATACAATTCATTGTTTCGAGTTTTTTTATAAACAAGTTGATAGACAATAAATATCCAATTAGTTGAAGTAAAAACAATATAATGTGCGATTTATTCTTTCGGTAACACGTGGAATGTTCCCTCATATCACAAATCCTTTGATCCCATCGTAGCCATTAACCTTGTAAATTTGCCTAAGATTCTTGTTTTTTCGGCTCAGAGACGCCACGCGTTTGCAAAACAGTTGAAAACAATCGAAACTGAGAAATGTGTGACAGTGGGATGACTTTTATCCTGAAAGTTAGAAATTGAGGCATAGACTTTTTGCCAAGTTCCATCATATAGCGAGCATATAAGCCATCCAAATAGCATTAAGGATCAGATTTGGGACATATACGATTCAACCTCATCCTGGTATATGGTTGACATTTTAAAAATTTCATTGTTTAGAGTTTCGTCTCCTTGAGAAAAAATTGATAGACAGTAAATGACTATAAGCCTGGAAATTAATTAAGCACACTCTGAAATGTTTCATGAAAGTGAAGCTGCTGTAACTGATTATTATGTTTTAATGAATGCGGTGTCTTGCAGTACATTTCATCTAGTGAAAGATGATGTTTCTGGTTGATAGCATGACCCAAACACATCCCCTCGACGACGTGAAGCATGCTTCCCACGAATATCAGAAAAGGCACTATCATCCACATGCAATATCTGGGTATAAAACAAGACAAGAGGTGTGCATCAGAGATGGAGGCGTCGAGTTGTGGCTACTATCTTCATGCACTCTCTATTGAAAATCAGAAATGTTATCGCGTTGAGCTCAAATCCCGTAAAAATTGGTAAGCTCATAATTCGTAAAAATGGACTAATTAAGGCCCGAAAACTTTGTAATGAGAAAGCGGACCGGGCCAGTTTTAGAACTTGCTCGAGGTACTGTTGCAGGAGACCTGTATGTCACATATTAGTCAAAACGGTGAACGTTTGTTCAAGTTATTGCTCTAACAGTGCGAGGATTTCCGGACGCCCGCCCGAACGAACACCGACCGTCGCCAAACCATAGGTCTCGGTTGTTAACAGAACTCTATCAAAACTTTGTCTCTTCTTTTATCAATAAATGTTGACATGGCAGTGAGGAGACTGCCAGAGGCACTAAGATGGAAAATTGTTGGCATGCATGCAACAGGCATGCCATTCAAAGCTGTTGGAACGGAGCTTGGCTATAGTCATTCTGTCATCAGCAAACTTGTCCGAAAACATCAACAACCCAACAATGTTAGGAACCAACCAAGGCCCGGATAACCCCAAAAGAACTCTCCTCGGGAAGATCGGAGTCTGGCACGCCTCGTTAGGCGTGAAAACCTTTGCTTCAAGCGGGGTTTCGAAACGCCTTTGGCTTCCCCAACAGGCGTTTGTGCAACAGAACTATCCGAAGCCGTCTCAAAACACTGGGTATGAGGTCCAGGAAGGTTACCAAGCGTCCAGCTCTGTCCGATGAGCATCAACGACAACGTCTTGAGTGGAGTATGGCACGACAACATTGGAATCTCAGGACGTAGAGGAGAGTCCATTGGTCAGACGAGAGTAGGTTCCTGGTTCACTCACAGATGGTCGCATGGGAGTGTTCAGGCCTAGAAATACTGCTCACGTGCCCAGGAACATCAGACCTACTGTCCCTTATGGCGGAGGACCAGTAATGATCTGTAGATGCCTCTCTCATGATTGTAAACTTGATATTGAGACTGTACTTGGGAATCCCAATGGTCATCAGTACATCCGGAACATTCTCAATCCAGTTGTCGTACCTCATTTTGGCAACCACCCGTTGGATACTCGCCCTGTATTCGTGGGCGACAATGCAAGGCCACATTGTCCCCATGATGTGAGAGCATTCCTTCAGAACAACGCTATTACAACACAACCTTGGCCTGCAATGAGCCCCGATCTGAATCCCTTAGAACACATCTGGTACTTTCTCGGACGTCGTGTGCGTGCAAGGGTTCCGCCTGCACAGAATTTGGCTGATTCGGAAGCTGCATTGCATGAGGAGTGGTAGCGGTTGCCCGTGGACCGTATCAGAAGGCTAACTGGTAGCATTAGGGGGAGAGGTCAGGCTGCCATCCGAGTACGTGGTTGATACACTCCCTACTGGCAGCATTTGGAGGAGAGGCCAGGCTGCCATCCGAGTACGTGGTTGATACACTCTCTACTGACGTCAGACACTGCTACTGTGTTCAGGAGATCACAAGTTACATTTTTTGGCAGTAATTACCGGCATCGTTTCATCATGGACCGTTCCAGCACCATACTCGTCGCCAGAACATTTTTCCATCAAAAACATTAGTGACTGATATGTGGAATTAGCACAATTAAAATACTACGTATTTTTATCTTTGTGTTGGCTTTCTTTCATTTGTCAACAGACCATTCTTTCTGCAATCATTCACCTTTGGCCCTCTGAATGATAGCATGAAAGTGATGACAGTTTCTATTAACACCACTGCGAGAAAATAACAGGGGGTGCTTAGTGAAGTTCCAGGTGAATATTTTAAAGTTATTGTAAGATAGCATGAAAGTAATGAGAGTTTCGTAATGACAGTTTCTATTATCACCATTGCGACAAAATAGTGTGTTTGATTAAGTTCCAAGTGTATACTTGTGGAATCAAATAAACATTTACTGTGTGTCTAGGAAGATTGTGAACCGAACCGGGCTCCTTTGAAACACCTCAGAATTGTGATCAGCGAATCAGTTTACGAGGAGTGAACCACATTCAGTTTCGGGGGTAATGTAACGTCAATTATGATGATAGTTTTATATCTGAAATCGTTTTGTTAGTGTCAAATAATTCATAAATGTTGGGTTTCATTTTCACTCCACATTTATATGACCAAAAGGGGAATTAGTCAGCGGGGCACTTAAGGTCCGAAGCCAGGATTTCAAAAGTTTTCGACAATATGGAATGTGAGTTAAATGTCCCGACAGTGTTCTCCGGATGTTGACTTTATTCTACTTCTTGCACTTCTTCAAAACAATAATAAAAAAATCGAGTCCTAAACGTTCGTTTATTATAATTATTTTGAAGAATTACTTTCGTGGAACGAAAGTAATTCTTTAAAATAATAATAATACACAAAATTGTTTCGTGAACATAACAACTCGACTGTTATATGCTCGTAACAAACATTTTCCTACAAAATATAATTGAAATGAGGAAGTTCTTGCATAATCATCAACTTCAGATAAAGTGTTGACACTCAAGCAATCAACATTTTTTCCGATGGACAACAAAGATACTTTTCAGTCAGACATGGTCACGGGGAAAAGGGTTGTAGAAATCATTCACCCACACTACACTAGCAGTTTCGGTACTGGGCGATTTTGCCCTATTTCTATGGTCGCCTAAGTGCGTGGCATTGTGAGCTGGCTTCTTATCTGTCTGTTCTGGTCTCATGAGAACTACATATTTATTAGTGAGGGCGAATCGATATTCAGATTCCAATCTAGACGAAGAAGTCCCGACTGGAAAATATTATTGGTGTGTGTTGGGGCGGCGACACACCCCACAGTCCTCTTTATTTACGCCTCTGGAATAGAATATTTTCTTCTGCTTCATATGCATCATACACATGTAAAATTAATATAATATTTAAAACATTTTCAAATATAAATATACAGGTGACACAAATAAAATGGTTGTTGGTGGATCGATGCCATTCAGTCCTCCTCTGTTCAGACCGATAGCAAACGATTGTTAACCAGTGGTGCAAATAAGGTAAAAGCGAGTGGGGGTTAACACTCATCCCCGACCAATATTTTGTTTCTGTCGGCATTTTCGTCTGGACTGACGTCAAGGTGCTACATAAGTAATGGGAATTTTGTTTGAAATATGTGATAGGTTGTTTTTGTGTCAACAAAAATCCAAGCCAAATAATAATTCTGTCCATCCATCCGTATTTATGAACAATGCTTCGTAGTTCTGAACACCATAAAATGGAAAATTATTTCATTTTTCAGATATTTGATGCCTTCGAAAATAACATGTCACCTATTTTGAAGCTAAATTTCCCATTACTTATATAGCACCTTAAGATAGTGACATGCTCTTTCTAGCCATCGTACCTATTTTACGAGACCAGGGGTCAACACTATAAAATCGAGAGAAAATAATAGCGACTCTTAATAAACTGACGATCATGGTATAAATAAGTTATACCCAAAGTAGCTTGGTGTACCAAATGTTCATCACTCGTGGTGAACATTGGGCACATCAAGCTACTATGGGTATATTGTATATGTATCAATTTTCCCTAATGTATTGATAAAACCTTCTCACTATACCTTATCATACATGTAAGCCTTGCTGATTTCAAAAAGATAAAATTCCTAACTCGTACGCATTGTCTAAAGATTAAACTGTTGGTTAAAGTTAGTCAACTTGATTTTGGTAAATCTTCGGACATTTTGACATGCTTCGAACTTCTTTTAAAAAAGTTTCTCCCAGCTGTTTTGCAAATCTGCCAAAATTTGTACTTATATTTTTACTAATAGTAATAGCCCCCGAATGGTTAGGCGTGACTGGACACCAGCCGAAGAGAAACAGCGATACGAATTTCAACAAAAACGCCCAATAGAAAAGATAACGAATGTAATTTAGACTGGTTCCCAAGAAGTTGTTTTGATTTTATATCGATCCCTTTGGTCAGTACAGCTTCAAACAAAACACCTTTGGGTTTAAACATACGAATGTCACATCACCGCCATCTTACGTCTCTGATCGTGTACAGTTAATACAGCCTTTGAGATTTTTTTTATCTCACCTGAGCGATAGTTCAAGGAGGTACGTCAAGGTCGTACATTGTTCTATCAAGCGATACCGATAGCGCAAAGCGGGGCTTAACTGATCACTTTCGAACGTCGACCGTCCATCGACTTCATGTTATGGATCTCTCTTCAAAAGATATTGAACCTAATTGAACCAAATTGGTTACGCATATTATAAGTTATCTCCGCCAACATGTATGGTATATGGAGATTTAAGACCGAGATGCAGGCGAGGTATTTAAATGAGACATCCAGGTATTACATTTCCATATACCATACATGTCTGCGGAGATAACGTTTTTGTCCCGTTTGAAACACAATACAAACAAAGTTGAAACAAATTTGTGAACGCAGTTCTCATGCTCCGCAGTCAGTTGGACCAAATTCGTGAATAATTGTTTTGTTTTTACAAACGCAGAAAACAACAGATGAAGTTACATCCCTTGGGTCATTAAGGAAACGAGCAAACAGTTTGTTTTTTTTGACATATCGACCACTGAGTGCAATGTGTTCTATGTGCCTACTGGCACATAGTACACATTGGAACTCAGGGGACGATGTTTGCTCTTATTTTATTTTTCTCAAGTTGTGTCATTTAATTATTCGACTATTTAATTTATAACGGCAAAATAGGATCGAATTGTCGGAAATCTGATGATATTTGTGACTATTTTCAGGTTTTTGGGTTCGATTTTTATATCGAGGTTACCGAGATCGAAAAGCTTTCATTTTAACCATATACCCCCTATGTTTCGCGAGCTCATATACGCTGGATGTTGCACGCCCTCATATACCTTGGACGTTGGTTGCACCCTTTGTCATGGATACTTTTCCAAGGCATTCTGACCAATCAAAAGACAGGATTCATCGGGATGTAGGGACAATCCTTATATGGTGATTAAAGTTATTGTTACCATGCCTAAGGGGTGGATACAAGGGATATATTATTATGTTAGCACTTAGAAAATCATTTTCAAAAATTAAAAAAATATTCTTCTCCAGGACAACCAATCAGCATCATTTAATATTCGAATGGAACATCAAACTCAACCTTGTCAAGATCCTGCGTTCATATATGGGCTCCTTATGGGATCCTAGATTTTAAATTGGTGCCATATGAAGAAAATCTTTCAAAATCATCTTATTCAGATCCACCAGTCAGAATCTTTTGATACTTGGTCTACAGTATAATTGGGTGGGGAAAATCGAGTGATGTCCATGGGTTCACATTTGGGCTCCCTATGTATGCCCGCATTTTGACTAAGTGCAATATGAGGATATTCTTTAAACGTCCTGGATTCACAATCCTTTTAAAATTTGGCATCCAGGATTCTTTGTGTGGGTGTGTGGGGATATGAACTCAGTGACTTGTCTTTCCTCCCCTTGGGAAAGGCGAATCAAGTCACTGAGTTCATATTTGGGCTCCTTATGCAAATTCGAATTTTCACTTTGTGCAATATGAGGGCTTTGTTTTCAAATGCATCAGGCAGAATCTTTATTTATTACACATCCAATAAACTTTAAACCCTTGTATTCAACGGAATCGCCGCTATGCTATAAATGATTCTGTATTCAACGGGTGGTATACAAGCCGGAACTTTTTACCGCACCGTTTAGTTACGCTTCGAAAAGTTTCCAAATTTCGATGTACAATCATCGACCGTCTGTCGCATAGTGTGAAAATGAAAACGTCCAAAGCAAAATAAAGTCGGTTCACAAAAAATTAGCCAAAAATGAGATAATATTTAAAAAAAAACCCAATCATTTCCAACCGGAACATTAACCCAGTGCCGTGGCCGTATCGTTTTGTGGGTCCCATTATATCTACATTGGTCAACTGTATTTCGGTAAATCTTCGTACACCTTGACATGCTTCGAACTTTTTCAAAAATGTTTCTTCCAGCTGTTTTGCAAATCTGCACATATTTGTACTTATATTTTTACTAATAGTAAATGCCACCAAATGGTTAGGCGTGAATGGGCACCAGCCCATTCACGCCTAACCATTTGGTGGCTATTACTGTTAGTAAACAGCGATAGGAATTTCATTAAACATTGGTTCCGAAAAGGTTGTTTTGATTGTTTACCGATCGATATGATCAGTACAGATTCAGTCAAAACAAAATCTTCGCCTTTGGGTTTGAACATCGGAATTAAAATTTGTTTATTTAAATGAATTTTAATGCATGGGCTGTGTAATAAACAGACGGAACGCGATGTGTGTGTGAAACGGTAGGTGTTTTACATAACTCGTTGGAATGGCGTAATCTTATTTCGCTCGAGCCTTCGGCTCTTCGAAATATGACGACGCCATTCCAACTCGTTATGTTAAACATCCACCGATTCAAACACACATCGCGTTCTGTCTATATATATATAAAATCACCATCGAATCTAAATTAATGTGTGTTCGAGAGTTACACTCCACTTTTGAGAATTTTGAGGGGCATCGGGGGTTGAAATTTAACATAGAATCATATGAGGTATTTACAGAATGAATTCTGCCCACGACTGATGGGCAAGATTGTGCTAAAATTCAATCAGATGTATGTGTGGCGGGAGATTACCGTTTGTTGAAATTCGACCACCATGTCGCATGAGACCCTGGATTAATAGTGGTTGGCGTATGCTCACTGGAGGAATGTTTTGGGTTTGTGTGTTTTTCTTGCTTCAAAGTGAGTTGTGAACGATTTCAAGTTTTTTTATTTTTAAACTGATTTTGTGCCAAAACACATTTCAACGGTTTTCACCAATTTCATTCTGTAGCGTGGATTGGTTGAGTTGGGTCTATTGGTGCATTTTGTTTTCATTAGCCCTTTACCTATCATGAAAAGCAGACGACACTTGTGAACAAAATTATTGAATAACTATTTGTTTTCATTTTGTGCTTCAAAAACAGCTTATGGCCCCTCACTGGAACGAGCTCGTTCCAACGAGAGGTCATAAGCTATGTTTTTGCCGCAAAACAAAGAAAAAAATAATGAAAATTGAATGGGAAGTTTTGTGAATAGCGCTGGCCGGGTTTGGCCGTTACGTTGGGTAAAGGGTTAAAATGCGGTTTTGGAGGACTAGGTGAGACTTTTATTCATTGAAGACGAAAACTCTACCAACTGGCACCCATAAATGTTACCTTAAATATTTCTTTAAACGACTGTTTATTTGAGCGATCGAGGCTCCTCGTGGCGTTTTGTTTGTTTCCAGTTTTCCGACATAATGTTAAGAAACGAAAAATAGTTTCGAGGCAAATTATATTTTTCAGTGGTTTCGGATGGTTAACCCTTTCGCTGCTACTGATCCATGCTGAGTACGGAACCAAAGGTTGATGGACGGTGCTATAAGTCTGTATTAAGTACGGAGATGCCACAAACACAGATTGGATACCACGGCACTTTGTTATTCTCAATAGAACGCTCGTTATACGAAATGCAAGCGACAGACGGTTGGCATTATCAATTTTTTCTCCACCATTTATCGCATTCATGTAAATTTCGAAATACCCGAGACAACATCGTGCTCAATAGTCCAAACATGGCCCCATAGGCCGTTATATATATTTTTGTTTTGTCGATCATTGGCGCACAGATCGACAAAAAATATACATATAACGGCCTGTGAGGCCAACTTTTGAATACATGGTCACTTTATTAAATAACTTAATTCAAGTGGACTAGACGTATTTTCTATTGAGATTTATGGTGTGTGGGCTGGGAGTAATTTTTTAAACATTGTTTAACCCTTTACCCAACGTAACGGCCCAAAAAACCGTCCAGCGCTATTCACAAAAATCGCCAATTAAGTTTGATTATTTTTTCATTTTTTGTCTGAAAACATAGGTTATGACCCCTCTTCGGAACGAGCTCGACGAGCTTGTTCCAAAGAGGGGTCATAACCTATGTTTTTGAGACAAAAAATGAAAAAAATTAGTTATTCAAGAATTTTGTTTGCAAGTGTCGTCTGCTTTTCATGCTTGGTAAAGGATTAACCAAGTCAACGTTGAGTACCTGAATGAGACTGCCGCATAATGTTACAATATGTAATAACAGTTTTAACCCTTTACCCAACGTAACGGCCAAAACCGGCCAGCGCAATTCTCAAAAATCGTCAGTTAATTTTCATTATTTTTTTATTTTTGTGTCTCAAAAACATAGATTATGACCCTTCATTTGAACGAGTTCGTTGAGCTCGTTCCAATGAGGGGTCAGAACCTATGTTTTTGAGACAAAAAATGAAAAAAATTAGTTGTTCAAGAATTTTTTTTGCAAGTGTCGTCTGCTTTTCATGTTAGGTAAAGAGTTAAAATTACCCCAAAAAAGTGTATGTTTGCGTTTTCATCTTGTTTCACTTTATCGCCGTTCCTTTCAATATATGGTTCAGCAGAGGATATCACCAAATTGCACAGCAGCGAAAGAGTTAATTCTGCGCAATTTATGTTATACTCCGAATCACCCTCAATCCATTTTCTCCTCATATAAACTGACAACGTTATTATCACAAATAATTATTCTAATGGTTACATTAATTATTGAACTAATCAACCACAAAGTGATATGGGATTGCCATTTTGTTTAGAAGTGTTTTATCACTCATTTTGACAGATTGAAACGGTCGATTTGTTTACAAATATGAGGTACAGATATTCTATCAAAGGATAACAGTTCACGCGTAAAGTCTATCTGTAGTTTCATTTAACTGATTCATAGTTTTATAGTGTTTTAAACTGTGTGAGATGACATCTACGACAGAAAACTACAAATGCTCAACATGGAGTATAACCCGCCCATGTAGGCGTTTTTAAAACTCATTTGCGGCTTTGTGTTGTATTTTATCGAACCACTGATGTGTTGGTGGTGCAAGAAGGAAATTGGTTTCAGACTGAATTGTAGAGTAATGGCGTACTTTTTCTGGTTTTTCGTCATTTGCAGAATTGGTTCAGTTTATTCTTATACAATTTTTGATGTTCATAAGCTTCACGCTAACATTTTTAATAGTTCGAATAAGTTATTTTTGCCAGTGATAAATCAAAGTACACGTTTGAAAGTAATTATGGACTTTATGTTGTTCGAGGTAACAGAAATAGATGCGCTGAGACAAAGTTTAAAACTTCAGTACATGATCTTGGTTCATTGGGAAAATGAGATCCATAAATGGATCCCATCAGAATATGGAGTGATATACAATATTTCCGTACATCCGGAACATGTGTGGGTTCCCAAACTTAAAATAGTTAATAGCCTGGATGGACACAACGTAATTGACAGCTCGGAGGGTAAAGTCACATTTCTCTACAACGGCACATCTGAGTTAGGAGTTACAGGTATAATGCACACGTCTTGTAATATCGACATCACTAAGTTTCCTTTTGATCACCAAGAATGTTCGGTGGTTTTCGGTGCCATGGATTTATATGCAATTGATTTAACAAAGGGAATCGCAAAATTAGAAGATCATTCTGAAGTATATGAATTCAAACAAAACGAATGGAGTGTTGAAGGTATGCAAATTTCTCATCACTATTTGGATGACCACACTATCGCGCTCATCAAAGTGAAGATAAGAGTCCATCGTTTATCGACATTCTATATAATTACAGAGATTCTCCCTTTAGTTTTAATTTCAATTGTGAATGCTGGCGTTTTCAAGTTACCAGAAGAAAGCGGTGAAAAAATATCTTATTCCATATCAGTCATGTTGTCGTATTCAATATATTTTAGTTTAATTTATGACATAATGCCTAAAACGTCTTCTTCTGTATCAATTCTCGCGGTCTATGTTGATATTCTCTTCTTAATAAGTGTCTTAACCACAATTGGAAGTGTCATAGTTCAACGCTGCCATCATAAAAGTGACAAAAAACCCATATCTCCTTGGCTAAAGAAATATATTTTGTGCTGCACAAATGAACAGCGAGTACCCGTATACAAAACAGATACTGAAGTTATCAGCTCACAAATTACAACTACAACTTTTCTTACTGAAAGTTCTAAGATACATATTGAAGATTATGGAAGGAAAATCAGGGAAACAGGAAGTGAAGAAAACAAATCGAACTCAATCCTCCGCTCACCTTCTCCAGTCTTCTCGAACACTAGCCGTGAAACAGACAACAGAGAACAGAGATTCATGGATTCATCAGCTCATGACGAGAGAGTCAATGATTGGCAGACACTAGCAGTCATATTAAATAATTTCTTTTTCAACTTAATAGTTTTAGCGACGATCATTTCCAATGTCGCTTCCTTCATAGCAATGGGAATTCATTAAGCCCCACAGTTTCGGAAGCACGTGTGTGGCGTCATCAGCGATTCAGATACGGAAAAAGCAAATCGAGAATTGTCATGTTGTCCCTTCTTGTCCTATGAAAACATAAATGCGCCAGGTGCAATGATTTCATTTGGAACCCTTTCGCTGCTACAGATTCATACTGAGTACGGAACCAACTGTTGATAGCCTGTTCTAAAAGTCTGTACTCAGTACGGAGGTATCACATGCAGGGGAAGGATACCACAGCTGTTATATATTTATTTTTGTTTTGTCGGACGACAAAACAAAACAATATATATATATATATATATATATATATATATATATATATATATAACGGCCTGTGGGGCCAAGTTTGGACAACATGGTCAGTCGATTAAATAGGTACACAATTCAAGTACACTAGCCGTCTGTTCTATTGAGATTTATGAAGTATGGACTGGGAGTAATTTTGTAAACATTGTTTAATCCAGTCAGCGCTGAGTACCTGAATGAGATTGCCAATAATGTTCCACTATGTAATAACAATTTTAAAATTAGAAATTAGTGTACGCTATTGGCGTTTTCATTTGGTTTCATTTTAACCCCATTCCCTCCAATGTGTGGTTCAACACAGGATATTACCAAATTGCACAGCAACGAAAAGGTTAAATAATATTCGTCCCCCAACGCGTTCGCTAATTGTAATCATGGAGAACGTTATTGAAAGTTGTAAGTGAATTACGATCATCTGTTTGGTACCCAGCCCCAGTGATCCTTCCTATATAGCCACACATACAAACCAAAGTAATATTAAATATGGTGATCACTGGTTCAAGAGACAGTCGATAGGTACAGTAAACTCCCCTCAGTCATGAACGCTTCGCTTTAGATAGAGGATTTGTAATTAGTCGCGATCTCACATGAAGTCGTCCCCTAAGTTCCAATGTGTTCTATGTGCCTACTAGCACATAGAACACATTGGTACTCGGGGGACGAAGTGTCTGTTGGTATCGCGGAACTAAATATTGAAATTAGAGTGAACCGCCTTAAAATGTTGCACTCGGAAATGATGCAATCTCTAAAAATAAACAGCCTTGGGAAAATTCATTGTTTCAATAAAAGTTTGAAACATTCTATTGTCATCTTGTATTATTGTTGAATATTACTGATAAAAAAGAGGGTGATTTGATGACTTTTGGACCTAAAAAATACAGTTTACTTTTTGTGTGTTTTTGTAGGGAATTCCCTGAAAAATATGTGCACGTGACCGGTACTTCCCTTTGTGTCAGTTTTTCTCTCTTTTTTGTTGCATGACCCCCTGTTTACAGATCAGAAAAAGTTGTCTGAAGGGCAAAACTTGACAGAGATATTTGAATGCCAAAATTAAAGTGATGCGATCATATTTGTTTCCACCTGAACGTTATAATGGTCGCCTATGGGAAAATATTTAGTTATGTGATACCTGTACCTACCCAATTCACTAAAATCGATAGGAATTGAGCTTTACCGGGGCGCAGATCGGTATGGATGTACGAGAGTCAGAAATTTCATGTCAAATCCAATTTGAGATTGTTTTTGTCACAAAATGTCTTATTGAACATTTTGGCTACCTAACGACCAAAACTGGAAAGTGGTACTCACACAATAGCCACAGTTTTTGCCTAAAAACATAGCGTATGGCCCATCAATGGGACAAGTGCGAGCTTGTTCCATTGCGTGGTCATACAGTTAAAACTAGAAGTCCTGTCACGAACTGTGCGCTTATCTAGGCTTAATTGCACGCATGAATTGCGCGCAATTGCCATATCGAATGACATCCAAAGCACGGCAGGTTCTCCTGGTTACTTATAGCAAACACGGGCAATGTTTCTGCCAATGGACCTCCGGGTTACCCGGAGGTCCATTGGCTGAAACATTGCTTGTGCACAGGCCATATTTACAGAATTTAATAGCCCTACTATGGTCATATCGCGTAGATTAACGCGCATATCGACGTGCTATTTGTGCGAATTTCAGGGCAGGACTTTTAGTTTTAACTGTAGGCTATGTTTATGAGAGAAAAAATGATAATATTTAGTTATTCGGGAAATGTTTTATACAAATGTCGTCTTCTATTTGTATTAGGCCTCGGTGGACTGTTAATGGCAAATAAGAGAAGATTAATTCAATTCTACATACAAAATCAACTTACTCATAACGTTATAACGTTGACGTTGGCTTCGCACGTCATTCCTGTGTTAGACGTGTTGAGAACGAAAATAATTATCGTAATGAGCTATTTGAGGGTGATAAAATCCAGCACAAATCACAGTGCCCGAATACCTCTGGCACAGAAAGTAAGAAATGTCAGCTTATTACATAATGCGAATGTCAGTACGTAAGATGTTGCCACCATAAATACCTATAGCCATATCGATGGAAAAAAGAACAGAAACATTTACAGTATTTCGAATTTAACTTCCAGTTAACTTAATGTTTCAAAGTCAAATCAATGTGAAGGTGAATCATTTCTTATCTGACGAACAATTAATACACTCAGTCAAATACGATTTGGGAGCGCTGTGGCTCAGTAGGCAGAGATGCAGGATGCAAGCTGAGAGGTCCTCTGTTCGAATCTCAACTGCGAAAACCGCAGGTGTATCACTGGGCAAGGCACTTAATCCAAACTGCTCACGCGGGTGGCAGGGTGGCGTTGTGTACAGAGGTGAACTGTGCGTCGACGGTGCACTTGTCTTCAACCAATCTAACCACCCTGCTGGTGTGGAGAAGGTACAAGGACACACCGGGGTTGCCGCAGGTGAGATTTGAGTCGAGGACCTCTTGGTTTGCAGCCTGCATCTCTACCTGCTGAGCCACCATTCTCCCGGTCAAATACGATAGAGTGAAGCACGCATCCACCACTTGTGAAATTATCACTGTTTTTTTTTCGTGAATATTTGTGTTGGAAGCGTTAAGACTCACACCAACACCTAAAAATTTATAAGTTTATGTTTAACCCTTTACCCAACGAATCGCCCGCATCCGCCCGCGTAATATGAAAATTCAGCATTTGAAAAAATATTATTTTTAAAAAAAAATCAACAAAACCATATCATGTGACCCCTCGTTGGAACGAGCTCGTTCCAACGAGGGGTCACATGATAAGGTTTTGTTGACATTTTTTGAAAAATTAAAAAAAAATGATATTTAAAATAATAAATTTTGATATCGCCTGTGTTGGGTAAAGGGTTAAGATTATTTAACAACATACCTGGGTCGGCGCGGCTCAGTGGCTACGGCATTGGACTTGTGTAAGGCTCGATCCCTGCCCGTGGTATCAGCGCTGTGTCCTTGGACAAGGCACTTCATCTCGATTGCCCGCTCGGAGGGCACGGTGGTGCTGTGTACTAAGGCGTACAGCACGTCGATGCTGCACTTGTCTTCAGCCAATTCTAACTCTGCTTTGGTGTAATGTGTGACTGACCTTGGGAAAGCAAAAAATTGTAGTAAAAATATAAATGTTTGTTTATGTGATAAAATATACTGAAACTCGTTTACTAAATTCAATTTGGGTCGAGTTTTAGCTCGTCTCAAACTCCTCCACGATCATATGTAAAATATGAACCTTGTTTATTAAATTTTCTTTGGGCCGAGCTTTATATAGCTCGTCTCAAACTCGTACACAACCATATGTAAAATATGAGCCTCGTTTACAAAACTTTATTTGGGCCGAGCTTTAGCTCATCTCAAACTCGTACACAACCATAGCGCAAAATATGAACATCGTTTACAAACTTCTGTTTGGCCCAGCCTTAGCTGGTCTCAAACTCGTACACAGACATATATTAAAATAAGAACCTCTTTTACAAAATTCTATTTCGACAAGTTTTAGCTCGTCTCAATCTCGTACACAGCCATATGTAAAATATGGACCCCGTTTACAAAATTATATTTGTGCCAAGGTTTAGCTCGGCTCAAACTCAAACGCAACCATATGTAAAATATGAACCTCGACTCGAAGGTTCAAGTTGACTGAATGGACATGTAAGTTCTAGCTCGTAAATATTGCCAAAATTCCTCGTTGATACAGGATGACATGATGATATTGTGTTGTTTAGAGTGATGATAATGTTACAAGGAATTATTCTTGCGAGTTTTCTGTTATAAGTTACGTTGGTTTTGTTTTTCTGGTGTGGAAAATACATATTTTCTGAAATCTCGCCTGGATTTCGTTAGTGTTTGGCCAACAGAAGTCACAAGTGAACTGTGTTCACCACAGCGTTCACCATCTTCAACTTTGTGATTACTGGACTGTCAGATCATGTCAACAAACAAAGCCGGAAAACAGATTACTGCCCAATCTTTCAAGAGGGAAAAGCAAGGATCTCAATGATCATCAATGGAAAAATCCTTTAGTTCAACACTGAACGACTAGGATGAAAAAATAAACCAGAAAAGGGAGGCGTTTACCCTGTACCTAGCATGGAAAGCAGACGACACTTGCAAAACAAACTCTTGAATATCTATTTTTTTTTCAAAGCATAGGGTATGACCCCCCGTTGGGACGGGCTCTACGAGCTCGTTTCAACGAGGGGTCATAATCTATGTTTTTGAGACAAAAAATGAAAAAAATAATGAAAATTAATTGGCGATTTTTGAGAATAGCGATGGCCGATTTTTAACCGTTACGTTGGGTAAAGGGTTAAAAGCAGAACCAAGCAGACGTTGTTATTTATAACTATCGTCAGTGCTGCTATCGACGTGAAGCTTAGTCTTTTCACAAAAAGGAGTTGGAAGAAACAATGTTTTTAAAGGTGACTGATCTTGAAAATAAAACTGAGGCTTTAGAATTTGAGAACGCACAACTGAAAGAAGATTTGACTTTGTGCAGAAAAGAACAAAATGCTTTATCCGAACAAGTGCAGTCGGCTGGAAAAAACAATCGAAGTACGCTCTTGAACGTGCCAACAAAGGTGAACATTATTCATGGAAATACAATTTGAAAGTGTTGGGCCAAAAAGAGTGCGAAGGAAAGGAAATAATTGTGTCGGATTATCAACACCAGTAAGATGGAAAACGTTTGTAAGGGCATGTTATTATTGCGATTCCCAGAATTCCAGGAAAACGCAAAGATTTACCACTCCGATCATAGGGAAAGTTTCGAACACTGACATTCGAGCTAGAGTTATATAAAATATATGTTCCATCCTGATGTCTTCCATTAATAATAAAGGTAACAGAACATTAAACATTGTGGATAATATTACTCCTTCAAATAGGGAACTTATGAACAGACTCACTCGTCACGACAGGATTGAATTTGTATACTACAAGAATGGATTCATCTTGGGAAAAACCAAAGATGGTAAGCGACTAAAATTTGACAATTTTCGATGATGTGTATGTGGTGTTGGCTACACGCTAAGACGTGGTTAAGGGACTTTTAGGGTATATTAATGTATTTTATCATATGACTCGTCCGTTTTGTTCACTTTAAAACATTTGATATTTTGTTTTCATATTAATCAGTGATAAATAAAGCCTTCCGTCAATTTCATTGGCCAATTTCAAAACTAGACAATTTGATTGGCTGAACAAAATACAACTGTTCCACATTTTTATAATTTGCATAATTAGAGTTGGGAACTTTCATTGGTCAATTTCAAAACTGGACAATTTGATTGGCTAAACAAAATACAACTGGGTGACATTTGCATAATTTCAGTAGGGAGAATTTACGTTATCTGTTCTATTTAGGGTGGGTTATATTGTATTAATCTTTTACCTACAAGAAAAACGCCATTCATTTTTTTTATATTTTCACTTTTTGCTTCCAAAACATAGGTTATGACCCCTCATTGGAACGAGCTTAACGAGCTCGTTCCAATGAGGGGTCATAACCTATGTTTTGGAAGCAAAAACTGAAAATGTTTAGTTATACGACGATGTTGTTTCCAAGTGCCGTCTGCAACTCGAGTTAGGTGATGGGTTAAAAAGTCATACTAAGTGGCTAATTTGTGCGTGTGTGTGTCATATGATTAAAAGAATATGAAATGAGTGTTTTTCTCATATAACATTTATGAAACTCGTCCGAAGTCTTAGACTCGTTTCATAAATATTATATGAGAAAAACACTCATTTCATATCCTCTATATATTGAAAATAAAAATAAAACAAATTCAGTCACTGAAAAAAAATAAATAAAAAAAATTGACTACTCAATAAAGCCAAAGCCGAAGCCATCAGAAATATATGTTTACCAAACTATTGGAGGCACAGGGTTGTTTGCTACTAATGTACTGCAGCCGAAGTCTACGTGCTTTCTAGGTGCGATACAACTGATACTGTTAATCTTTTCATCTGTGAAACACTTCTTAACGCCACCCGTCGAAACAGTTGACGAGACAACACAAATATATTTATACGACCCAGGAATGGAAAAAAAACTGTTGCGAATTGGAATAATATAACTATATTTTTTCTGGCTCACTGAATTAAAGACGTGTCTTAGCGGAGGTGCCGCAGCCATAATTGGGAACCACCTGTCGAAGCAATTGATGACGTTACAGGAATTTGTGTGTATCCTTAGCAATGGTCTTCACAAGAAGTGACAATTTGTTAGCAATTTATTATACGATGCAAGATAAAAAAACAAATAATCATTCACAGTCTAGACCTCACGAGATGTAGATATTGTATTCAATTTCAGCTTTCTCGAAAACTGATCCAACGATCCAGTTAGATACAATGTTGAAAATTATGAAATTTAAAAATTTGAAAACGACGATGGCTTGGTTGCAGCAGCCATATTCTTTATAGACTTTCACATAAAAGGTATTTACGGTCCAAACGTTTTGTTAGGCAGATATATTTCATTTTTATTTGGCCATAATTTAATCGAATATACATGTAGATAAGATGTTGTGAAGTTGCACATGATAACATGATAACTCCCCTACGGCAGCATTGAAGTGCCATTAAAGACAAAAAAAATTCTTTAATCGAAACAAAATATATTAAATCAAATTAAAAAAAAAAACATGATATAAAAATAGAAAAAAGAAGTAATGATTTTCTTCCTCATTTTAAATGATTTTTTCGATATTTAAGATAAAGTACTTCATTTGAAAAAATGAAAATTAAAGGTGAAGTTAATAAATATTTTTTTCTGGTTATCACAATGTTTTTACTTTTTCACTTGCAGTGGTAGCCTCCGTAGTTGACTGAGTTGCGATGGTAAATTGTTGCTGTGTGCGCGGATGGGGGAGGGGCTACAACTTTTATTTGTCGAAGGTCTTTATTCCGTTTAAACATTCGTAGACGCACTTGAGGTTAGTGTTATCCGCAGTTCTACACGGCAATCATCGGGGTTAAAGGCACCACATATTTCGCCAAGAATGCTATTGAATTAAAAGTAAATTAAGAGAGAGAAGGGTTAACGATACGTTTGTTTTGGGGGTTAACGACACATTCAGCAGGCAATTTTAGTTCGCTTCATGACATTTCACGTTGGGCAGAAATACACGACTCCGTGAAAACCATCTAGCAGCAGTGAATAACTGTGAGGCTCTCCAACTAAGAATCAGCAATAATTGAAGCCAAGTACGTCATCGACATGTTGTACGGCTTAGCATACAGGGTAAACATGGCGTGTACCCTAAACCCATGTAGACAAATCAGGGTAAGGTTTCCCATTCAATGACATCATTCATGTGACAAGGGTTACCATCAAACTGCCAAGCTTTTCCTATGAAGTACAATGTGCGAACCAATGAATTTACGAGCTCCCAGTGAAAATTCCTTATTGGAAATAACCGTGTTTCGTTATGTTCAATTTCCCAACAATCTAACAGAACATCTTCAAGTAGCTTTATAAAATTCCTATTCAACATTGAAGGTCATATTCGGCTGTACATTTGCTAACAACATGAATTGTGAGCAAATGAGCTTTCCTCGCCCATACCATCTACAGTTATTGCATAGACGCTCAGTTGGTAAGGAATGATTAACGCACATCTCCGGCAATTATTAGAGAATATTGCTGGATTCTAATACGCTTACTTTACCTCGAAACCACAGTGTCTTTTGTTCTTACGTGTTGCTTCCCAGTAATCTGTTTATGGCAACCTAACAGCCCAGTTCTAGGTGTTTGTGTTTATCTGCAGACAGCATGAACAACACATAGAAGCACCCCCAAGGATGGCTATTAATGTATTGATTCGTTATTGGTTATTTAATGAAGTTTTACGACACTCTCGACAGTCAGGCTCGACTCGTTTCTGGCAGTTGAGACCCCTGACTGTCGAGAGTGTCGTAAAACTTCATTAAATAATCAATAACTATTCAATACAATAATAGCCATCCTTGTGGAGGTGCCTCTAGGTGTTGTTCATGCTGTCTACAGATAAAAAAACACCCAGAACTGGGCTGTTAGGTTACCATAAACAGATTACTGGGAAGCAAAACGTAAGAACAAAAAGACACTGTGGTTCGCAGTAAAGTAAGTGTATCAGAAGCCAGCAATATTCTCTAATAATTGCCGGAGATGTGCGTTAATCATTCCTTACCAACTGAGCGTCTATGCAATAACCGTAGAATATATGGGCGAGGAAAGCTCATTTGCTCACAATTCATGTTGTCCGCCAATGTACAGCCGAATATGACCTTCAATGTTGAATAGGAATTTTATAAAGCTACTTGGAGATGGGCTGTTAGATTGTTGGGAACATAACGAAACACGGTTATTTCCAATAAGGAATTTTCACTGGGAGCTCGTAAATTCATTGGTTCTCACATTGAACTGCATACGGAAAGCTTGGCAGTTTGATGGTAACCCTTGTCACATGAATGATGTCATTGGGCCGGAAACCTAAGCCTGATTTGCCTACATGGGTTTAGTGTACACGTTTACCCTGTATACTAAGTCGTACAACATGTCGATGACGTACTTGGCTTCAATTATTGCTGACTCTTAGTTGGAGAGCCTCACAGTTATTCACTGCTGCTAGATGGTTTTCACGGGGTCTTGTATTTCTGCCCAACGTGACATGTCATGAGGCGAATTAAAATTGCCTGCTGTATGTGTCGTTAACCCCCAAAACAAACGTATCGTTAACCCTTCTCTCACTTAATTTCCTTTTAATTCAATAGCATTCTTGGCGAAATATGTTGTGCCTTTTACCCCGATGATTGCCGTGTAGAACTGCGGATAACACTAACCTCAAGTGCGTCTACGAATGTTTAAACGGAATAAAGACCTTCGACAAATAAAAGTTGTAGTCCCTCCCCCATCTGCGCACACAGCAACAATTTACCACCGCAACTCAATCAACTACGGAGGCTACCACTGCAAGTAAAAAAATAAAAACATAGTCATAACCAGAAAAAAATATTTATTAACTTCGCCTTTAATTTTTATTTTTCAAATGAAATAATTTATCTTAAATGTCGAAAAAATCATTTAAAATAAGGAAGAAAATCATTACTTCTTTTTTTCTACTTTTTTATAATTATTTTTTTTTTAAATTTCATTTAATATATTTTTTTTCGATTCAAGAATCTTTTTTTGTCTTTAATGGCACTTGAATGCTGTCGTACTCTCCCCTCCATGTTTCAGGAATCGCAAAAGCAAAGACGTGTCATGGCTGAGGAACAGCAGTCGTCTTCGTTCGAAAACTGTCAAAACGACTGATGAAACTACACAAACACTTAGATTTTTTTTGAGGAGTTTCGACATCTCTCTTTTATTTTGTTTAAGTGTCCTTTAAGACGTGATATGTGATAAAAATAATTCTCAGTCTAAGCCTCAAGTAATGAAGGCATTATGAATCTTTACATCCTTTGGGAAAGTGAATTTAAAGATCCAATAAGAAAGACTTTTGACACAATACACAGAAAAACTCCTCGTTTTCATGAGTCACCAAATCGAAGAGCTGTTTTGGCTGAGGTGTATCAACCATTCTGAGAGTGGGTCCTCACGTGACGGACATGAGTTATATATGGCTTATCGATATAAGTATATATGTATCACTTTACCTTTTTCAAAAATGATTTAAACGCCCCAATACAGTAAAAATGCTGAGAATTTACACACGATAATTCCCTATGTTCCATAGGTCTCTGAAACAAAGCCTCATTTTGCTGGGGTGCAGCAGCCATAATAAGTCGCCACGTGTCGAGACGATTGATGAAGCTACATAAATACTATTGTATGGATTCATCAATTGTCTCCACAAAAAGCGACATATGTCAGCAATTTATCAAAGGATGTGAGGAAAAAATAATTCAAGCCCAAACTTCACGTAGTGAAGATACCATTTATCACGTTAGCTTTTTCGAAACTGAAACCAACGATCCAGTAATGGAAAAATTGTTGCGAATTCAAACAAGATAACTACCTGTCAGGGTCACGGAAATAAAGACGCATTTTGACTGAAGAGCAGCAGCCATAATAGGTCACCTTCTGTCAAAACCTCTTTACAAATACTTATGTGTATTTTCACCAATTGTTTTCACAGGAGGCAACAGTCTGTTAGAAACTGAATCATAATACATAGTTTTTATAAAGCGTAAAATCACAAGCTTGTTCTCTAAAAAGCTTTAACCCTTTACCTAACATGAAAAGCAGACGACACATGCAAAATAAATTCTCGAATAACTAAGTTTTCTCATTTTTTGCCTCATAAACATAGGTTATGACCCCTCATTGGAACGAGCTCGTTCCAACGAGGGGTCATAGCCTATGCTTTTTTAGACAAAAATGAAAAAATAATGAAAATTAATTGGCGATTTTTGAGAATAGCTCTGGTCGGTTTTGAGCCGTTACGTTAGGTAAAGGGTTAAATGGAACATAAATGCATATTTTAGCTACCTACTAAAAGCACCGATTTAAACAAAAACTAATCAAATTAGATAGCTGAAACCTCGAAGGCCTCTCGAAAGAGATGGGACTTGAGTTTTGTTTTGAAGTCATCTAAGCTTATGGAAGCCTGGTTATGCACTGGTAATGAGTTCCAGAGTCGAGGACCTACAAAGGAATAGGCCCTGGTATTCACCAAGGTGGAACAGGAAAAAGGAACAAGAAGCCTGAACTGTTTGGATGAGCGAGGTTTCCGTTTTGATGATTGAAAAGTCAAAAGGTCCTGAAGATATTTTGAAGCCGATCCATTAATGCACCTAAAGACCAACACCAACACTTCGAAAATGATACGTTGTTGAACAGGGAGCCAATGCAACTAATGTAGCAAAGGGGTTATGTGATCATGTTGTCTCGATCCCGTAATGATACGAGCGGCATTTGTTTGTATTTTCTTTGTTTTTTGTTTTTTGTTTTTTTTGTTTTGTTTTTTTTTTTGCTGCTTTGCGATGAGCGATTGTGGTAGGCCTTCAAACAGTGAATTTGAAAAAAACTAAATGTGCAGAAATAATGGCGTGAACAAGCCTTTCCAAAGACTTTTGAGTCAAATAACGTCGAAGATGGCCTACATTTTTGATGTGCATAAAACAGCGCTTGCAAATTGCGTCAATATTTGCATCCATGGAAAGACGCGAATCAAATATTACCCCAATGTTGCGAGCACTATTTGATACTATTTGTTTTGCGTTGCCAATTTCTATAGGTTTAATTTGAAAATCAGAAGGAATTTCGGTGCGAGATATAACCAACACTTCTGTCTTATCATCATCCATTTTAACCTATGACTAGTCATCCAGTTTCGCACATTATTAACACAGTTTTGCATCATCTCCTCTGATTTCAGCGAATCAGACTCACAAAGTGTATTGAAAGACACATACAGCTGAGTAGCGTCGGCGTAGAGGTGGTATGGAATGGCTTCATCCCTCGAGCATTTGGCCCAATCAGGCATCATTTAACATAAATAACAGGGGCCTAGAATTGAGCCCTGTGGAATACCACGAACAAGGGATTTACTATCCGAGTTCGTCTTCAAGATAGAAACCTGTTGCTTTCTCAGTGAAGGGTAAGATTCAAACCACTCCCGAACTGTTCTTGGTATTCCTAGTTGACGTAACATGAAGAAGCAGGGGCTGATTTACCGTGTCAAAAGCTGCCGAGAGATCCAACAATACCACGAGAAGTGACTTGCGTTGACCTAACGAACACATTATGTCATTATAGACTCTCAAAAGGGCAGTTTCTGTCCTATGATTTGGCTGATAAGCCGATTGATATGGTTCAAGGAAATTATTACTATGAAGGTAATTCCGAAGTTGTTTAGCTAGTATCTTTTCCAAAATATATGCCACAAAAGGTAAATTAGAAACTGACCTATAGTTTTGCAAGATATCAGGATGAAGGGAAGGTTTCTTGATAAGTGGAGATACCAATGCTAATTTAAGGTCTTATTGTACACAACCTTCTTGAGTGATGCCTGTATGAGGTTAGCAATAACTGAAGATATCCAATCTATTGCTGCTTTAAATCAGAGATGTAGGAATGGGGCCCAGCCCATTCGTTTTACTGGGACTTGACAAGATGAGCTTCCTCACCTCAGGTACACTCACTTGTTCAAAAGTGGACTAACTTAGATATACAGACAGATCATCAGAAGTAGGTTTAACCTTACTTTCAATGCTCTTGTCTATCAACTCCATTTTATTTATATAGTAGTTTCCAAAGCGGTTGGTTAATTCTAGTACTGGTGTATGTTCTGGAAAATACCAATCTTGCGATTTTCTAAGATGTCATTGGTAACATTTGTACTGTCGGTACAACATAAATACGCTCATTTGTAGTATGAGTGTTTAGCAGCCTCCATAAGCCGATTTGTGATTATTTTTTTACTACAAACATTTCACGGTGAATTGTTAATTTGGTTTCGTTGAGCAGTCTCTCTAGAATTCGACGTTTTTTGCTTATTTTCTTTTAATTTCACTTGTAAACCATTTGGCATTTACTATGTTGTTGTTTCAACTGATGGCGGCAATTTGTTTTCAGTTTACCAAAGGATGTGGGATAAAGACAACTCATACTCAAGGAGCCGTATCAATCGATCCAGTAAGGGAAAAACTGTTGCGAATTGGAACAGTATAACTGTGTATTTTTCGGGTTCACTGAATTAAAGATGTGTCTTAGCTGGGGTGCCGTAGCCATAATTGTCCACCACCTGTCAATGCAATTGACGAAATTTAACAAATATATGTATATTTTTAGCAACTGTTTTCACACGAAGCGACATTTTGTAAGCAATTCATTGACGTAAGATAATAACAAAAACCATTCACAGTCACAACCCCAAGTGATGAAGATATTATCTTTCATCTTAGCATTCTTGAAACTCATTCCAACTATCCACTTAGATAAATATCGTGAACATTTCGAATTATGAACACGGTGACGGCTGAGGTGAAACAGCCATGTTCGGTCGCCAACCGTTGAAACAAGTCATGAAACTACTAGACACTTGTAAATTGTCCTTGATTGTTTCCATAGGAAGAGATATTTTGTTGGTAATTCCTTATATGCTGTCACATATAAAGGCATTCACAGTCCAAATCTTACGTTAGGGGGGTATTGTATTTTATTTTTGTTGTTGCCAATTTGAATCGAAAGACTCAGTTAGATTAAATGTTGAGAATGTGTACAGGATACCTACCCCACTCTCTCCCCCTCACCGTTTCCAGGATCGCGGAATCAAACATGACTGTGTCAGCAGCATCCATCATCGGTCGCAAACTGCCAAAATAATTGATGACATTTCACAAACTCTTATGTGTGTTTTCACCACTTGGACAAAGGTGATATCTCTCTCTCTCTCTCTCTCTCTCTCTCTCTCTCTCTCTCTCTCTCGCTTTTGTTCAGTATTTGTTTGTCAACACCTGACGGTTGATAAAAATTATTCTCAGATCAAACCTGAAGTAATGAAGACACTGTGCATCTTTTTGGGAAGTGAATCCAACGATCAAGTCGGAAACTCGTTGAGACTATTGATAGAAAAACTTCTCGTTTTTCGGGGTCACCAAATCAAGGAGTTGTCTTGGCTTAGGTGCTGCAGCTCTTTTGATTGGCGAAAATCGTGTGATGGACATGAGGTATGTATAGCATATGGATATAAGTATATATGTATTACTGTCCCTTTTTTAAAAAAAATGAACCAATGCTCCAGTACCGTAAAAAAGTTAAGAATTTACACAAGATAATTCCCGGTATTCCAGAGATCGCTGAAACAAATACGTGTATTGCCTGGGTCGCTGTAGCCATAATAAGTAGCCACCTGTCGAGACAATTGATGAAACTGCACAAATATTTTTGTATGGATTCATCAATTGTCTACACAAAAAGCGGCAATGTATCAGCAATTTATTATAGGATGTGAGGAACAAATACCTCAAGCTAAAACTTCACGTAGTGAGGATACTATTGGCTTTTTCGATACTGAATCAAACGATCCAGAAATGGAAAAATTGTTGCGAATTCAAACATGATAACTACCTGTTTTTCCACGATCAGGAAATAAAGCCATATTTTAGTTTAAACAATATTTATTTCCAGTTGTAGTACAAAGATATTAATACATAAACTATTTGTGGATCCGACTGTAAGCTTTAAGCTTATTTGATGTTGTTTCCATATACAAAATACAGTGAAGATATACAAACGGAAGAGGCAGGAAATAATAAATTTGACGTTTTGGAATAAATTTTGGTCCGTTGTGTGTTCCAGTCATTCTTCTTATGGGAAATAAGTGCAAAATTGAGTAATTTTAAATGTGCAAAAAGGAGAAAGAATAAAGAAATACATTGTTCATAGGAAGGAATGAAAGTGTAAGGCAAGAGTACATTTGGAAGAGAAGGGGATAGAATATGTGGGATAAGAACGTCTGCATATCGGTTGTGATTATAGTCATATATTTGTTAATGTTCAAAGAACTGGTAACATGTAAGGCTACATCATGAGTATATCAGAAAATAAGAGAAGCGACCAAAAGGCACTATGTCGATACAAGAACTGCCTGTTATAGTGATACCAAAACCATACGAGACCATATGCTCTTCAGCCATATTTTGGATGAAGAGCAGCAGCCATAATCGGTCACCTTCTGTTAAAACTATTTCTTAGACTGTACACATACTTAAATGTATTTTCACCAATTGTTTTCACAGGAGTCTGCTAGAAATTTATTATAGGATGTGAGAAAAAAATGATTCACAGTCCAAACCAAGCGTGATAAAGAACGTCTTCTTAATTTTAATTGTCAGGGAAGTGGATCCAATCATCCTGTTAGAGAAACTGTTGAAAACTGGTACATGATAACCCCCTGTTTACGGGATCACCGAATTAAAGACGTGTCAAGGCTGAGGGGCAGCAGTTATCTTTGGTCGATACCATAAAACTCCCAAACACCTTTGTGTACTTCCACCTGTTTCAACATGAATGGATAATCTCTTGGTACTTTTCTTTCGATGTGTGCTAAAAGATTCACTCACAAGCTAAACTTCACGCATAGAAAATATTATATTCCATTTGACTTATTACAAAACTGAATCCAAAGATTCAGTGAGGTAAAAGCCTTAAAAGTTAAACACGATAACTCCCGTTGTCCATGGGGCACCGAATCACAGACGTGTTAGCCGATTTTCAACAATCATTTTCCGTCGTCACATACGGCATATGAGCCATCTCCCTTTTTGAAACTTCAGGAATCACTTTTGTATATTTTCATGTGTTGTTTCAACGTGAAGCGGTAAAGCCCCAGTACTTATGAGATGTGTGACAAAAAAAAACAATTAATTAACAGTCGAAACCTCACGTTGAGAAGTAGCTTGTTTTCACTTTAGTTTTTGGTAGATTAAATCAAACGATCCAGTGATGGAAAAAAAAATGAGAATTTGTACTCTATAACTTCAAATTTTTCCGGGATTGCTGAATAAAAGACGTCTCCAGCCTGATGGGCAGGAGGTTTGTTCGGTTGCAATCTTTCGAGGTAATTGATGGAACTACGCAAGTATTTTTTGTGCATTTTCATATGCTGTTTAGGGAGAAAGCCACAATTTGTTTGTAATTTTTTGTGTGATTTAAGATAAAAAACAAATTACATTCCAAACCTCACGAAGTGAAGATATTGTGTATTTTTGGGTCTTTTGGAAGTTCATCTAACGATCCAGTAAGCAACATTTTGAGACAGTGTATAAAGCAAACTCGCTTTGTGTATTTTCGCCATCTGTTTCAGCGAGAAGGGAGCAGTTTGATTGGAAATTTATCATGCAATGTGAGAAAAGAATTGTTCACAATCCAAACCTCAGACACCGATGATATTTTTGTCTATTTTATCCAAAGATCCAGTAAGGTGTAATGTTGGGATTAGTAAACGATAACGACATGTTTTCGAGGGTTACGGAATCAGAGATGTGTCATGACTGAAGTGCAGCAGCCATCGTCTGTCGATACCATCTTCGGTCGCCAACTGTCGAGAGAGCTAAAGAAACTACAGAAATAATTTTGTGTATTTTTGCAGCTGTTTCGATGGGTGGAGAGCGACAATCAATACTTATTACGTAATAATCAGACAACTGTCTACATGTATACCAAGCTGTAAAAACTTAGCGGTGGTTCCTCTTGGAAAACGCCATGATTATCATCAAATCGTTTGCATTAGTTGTTGGGTATTAAGGCAATTTACAAACCCCAAAAGGATCTCCTTTTAGACAAAAAAATGTCTCTGAAGCGATTGTTGTTATTGTTATTAAAAACACTGTTTTTCAGATACAACCTCTGTTGTGATAAAAACGTAAATTCACTATTACTTGTAAAAACAATCTACAATGGGACTGGACTGGGTTTGCTGTAGAAAATACCCATGTCAAAACGATTTATAATGGCTAAGATAATAATAGGAAGTATAAACTGTCGCGGTCTTGCATCTGATAAAGTTAAACGTAGAGACATTTTCTCACATTGCAGGGACAAATTTGACATTTCTCTCTTGGTAGACTCTCACTCCAGTAAAGAGGTTGAGTAACTTTAGAAAAACGAATGAGGTTACGAAGCACTGTTCTGCATTCACTCAAGTTCAAGTCTTGGAACAGCAGTTCTCTTAAAAAAAAACCTTTTCGAATAAAATATGCAACACTACCTACGATAGTCGGGGGAATTGTATTATAACTGATATAAGTAAAAGGGATCATAGGGTTACACGGGCAATTGTGTATGGACCATTGCGGATAATCCTGAATTTGACAACGATTTCTTTATGGAAATAGGAAATACTGGCAATACGAATATCATGATTGGCCGAGAGTGGAACGTCCCAAGGAACTATGATATGGACAGAATTAATTATGAACACAAAAGTAATACTAGCTTTAATTAAAAGATCTCCCATTTCATGGAAAATTTGGATTTGCATGGTACCTGGAGACTGGAAAACACAGACGAACGCCGTTACACGTGGAGGGAACCTGAAAATAAAATGGCTAAGCCAGACTACTTCATTGTATCTTCGGATCGACAATTGAACGTAGAAAAGGTAAATATACACCTTCCATTTAGAACTGACCACAACCCAGTGAGCATACATTGCTCCTTCATTAACCAGAAAAGAAGGAAGGGAACAGAGTATAAAGGGTATGATTTTGAGAACAAAATCCAAATGGAAAGTCGAAGGCGAAAAATCGAGAAATTATTTTTGTAATCTCGAAAAAGAACATTTTACGGAAATGTTAATCGCCAAAATAATCAAATCCTATGGAACCGAAACGACCAATTTGAACGAAATTACAGCAGAACAAACAGTTTTTTATGAATATTTTTACACCTCACAATTACCTCGGACAGACGAAATAATTGAATGCGAACAAAACTACTTCAATCCAGAGAACCCTTTCCTAAACGTTCTCGTGGATGAGCAGCGTAATAAACTCGATGGCCCTCTCTCGAGTTATTAATGCTTATGTGTTCTAAAGTCAATGAAAAACAACAAAAGTTCAAGTTCAGACGGTTTTACTGCTGAGTTTTGCAATTTTTTCTGGAAAGATATAGGTGCATTTCTTATTAAATCCTTGAACCACGGTTACAACATCCAAGAACGTTCAGTTACTCAAAGAGAGAGATATCATCCCCTGTATTCCAAAACCAAACAAAAGCCAAATATGTATAAAAACTTGGAGGTCAATATCACTGACCAATGTTGACATAAATATAGGATCTAGTGCTATTGCAAATCGCATCAAAACCGTTCTGGCAAAACTTATATCAGAGACCCAACTTGGGTTTATGAAATCTAGATATATTGGTGAATCAGCTCGCCTTTCATTTGACTTAATTAAAAACTGTGAAAAGCAAAATATTTCAGGGATGATTGTTTTATTAGATTTTGAAAAAAGGTTTTGACTTTTTAGAATGGCCGTTTATAGACAAAATGTTATATTTCTTTTCAATTTGGCCCCTCTATTATAAGATGGTTCAAAACCTTTTACACAAATATCCACGGCATCATTCTAAAGAATGGTCATTACTCAGTAAAATTTGACTTGCAGCGCGGTGTAAGGCAAGGAGACCCTTTGTCGCCTCACCTGTTCATAATGAGTGTCGAGATTCTAAGCGCTGCATTAAAACTTAGCCACGACATCCGAGGGATAAACGTTAACCAATTTGAACACGTAATTACTCAGTATACAGATGACTCATTACTTTTCCTAAACGGAGACGAAAGCTCCGTACGCGCAGCGCTGAACTGCATCGACACATTCGCGAAAATTTCTGGTCTCAGAATAAACTTTGACAAAACCCAAGTGATATGGATTGGATCAAAAATGGGTTGTTGCGAAGAAATCTGTACAACAGAGTGACTAAACGTGAATCTTGGAAACTCTATTACAATGCCGGGAATGGAATTCGGTCTTCTCAGTGAGAACTATGTCATAAATAACTTTCTCAATAATATTACTAAAATAGAAAAACTGCTGAACGACTGGTCCTTCAGTCATTTATCTCTAAGAGGTAAAACAACTGTAATATAAAACACTTACCCTGCCCCATTTGATACATTGTTTGTCAGTTCGCCCAGACCCGGAAGAGAAGGTGTTGAAAAAAATTCAGTTACTACTTTTTAGATTTCTGTGGTCCGGTAAAACTGACAAAATAATTCGAAAAGTGATAATCAACACAAAAGAAAACGGCGGCATTAATTTCCCTTACATAAAGAGTTATAGCCGTGCACTAAAGCTAGGTTGGATCAGAAAACATCTTGATCCCAGTGTAACTGCACTATAGAAATGTCTCATCATAGACGACTTTGGAGCGTTCGGTAGTTACAAAACTTGGTACATGCGAAAAGAAGGCCTATCAGTGGTAGGCTAGCACAAAAATGCCTTTTGGAAAAAACGTATTGCGGGCTTGATCAGGTTTACATAATGAGATCGCCACAACCCCGCAACCAGCTTACGCCTAAACACTCTTCTATAACAACATACAAATCCAAAACAAATTATTCTTCGAAAGAAATTGGTGCGAAAATGGAGTTTACTTCGTTAACGATTGTTTAGGTGAGAGCAGAACATTTTTGAGTTACGAGGCATTCTCTGCAAGGTATGACATTAACACGTCCTTTACAGTGCACCGGGGTGAAATTGACGTACTTCCAAGCGACTGGAAAAAATGGGAAAAAACACAGAAGACTTCAATTAATTTCAACCAATAATATCAAAGAAAAAACTAAAAATGAACCATAAAACATGAAAAGCTTTTTACCCGTTTTTTAACAACAGGCCGCAGAACATCCACAAAACGTAAGACAAGGTAGACAGATATTTTAGATATCGATGTACAGCCGGAAAACTGAGCATATTTGCAAAGTTTACAGTACAAACGTTTTCAAAGAATACTATACATGTATGCAAACTCCAAACTTTACAAAGGTAAATTATCAGAAACAGAGCTGTTTACATTTTGTAACGAAACCAAGGAAACAATGTCGCACTTGTTTTTCGAATAGCCTTTTTCAAAAACAGGTTAGCTGAATTTTGCAGTGAAATTGGAAGAAAGGTGCAACATTCCATTCACTAAATATGTTCTGGGTCTGAGAAATCAAGATGACGAAAACACGCGCTATGGCGCAGTCGATCTCTGTACACTCCGATATGAAACCTTTATTTAATCCTGAAAAGTGCGAAAGCCACTGTTCGATAGATACCTTGATCAACATAAATATAATCACAGTTTTGAACTGATGTCACTTCACTGTTACTCCCAGAAAAAAAAAAATCATATTTCATTGAAATCAGATGGAATTTATTGGATACTCATTTACAGTCATGAGAAAATCCATACCAGTTTCTCATTTTTCCTAACCCGACGGATGAAAGATATTATTGTTGACAAAAAATGAACAAAATTAATTTTATTTTTCAGTATACACTTACAGCAGCAATATGTCTTTATACTGAAATGTTTCTGTTTTTTAATTTATACAACTATGTCTTATGTTGTATCTCAAATAAAAAAATATGAAAAACAAAAACAAAAATACGAACCTCGTTTACTAATTTCAATTTGGGCCGAGCTTTAGCTCGTCACAGATATTTTGTAAAATATGAACCTCGTATACAAAATTTTATTTGGGCCGCGTTTTATCTCGTCTCAGACTCGTACACAACATACTGGAAAATAGGAACCTCTTTTCCAGATTTTCATTTGCGCCGAGCTTAAGCTCGTCTCAAAAACCCCAATCATATGTAAAATATGAACCTGGTTTCCAAAATTCTATTTGAGCCGAACTTTAGCTTCTAAACTCGTACAAAACCATATGTAAAATATGAACCTCGTTTACTAAATTTTATTTGTGCCGATCTTTAGCTCATCTCAAACTCGTCCCCGATCATATGTAAAATAAGAACCCCGCTTACAAACTTTTATTTAGGCCGAACTTTAGAACGTATCAAACTCGTCCCCGATCATATGGCAAATATAAACCCCGTTTACCAAATTCTGTTTGGGACCAGCTTTAGCTCGGCTCAAATTTAACATGATCAACTCGGTTCATATTGTATAAATGAGTCGGGGACTCATTACAGTACGTGGAGGGTGGATTGTGACTAAATCATCTGCGGAGTGGAGTTATCACCCAAGCTATAACTTTCAAATTCTGTACATATCGACAAAAACACAAGCAATGTTTCAATCAATGGACCTCCGGGTTTAACCCGGAGGTCCATTGGCTGAAACTTTGCTTGTGCTGGTTATGCTTTGAAACAAATTTCAATTATTGCATGGGTTGAATCTCCACTCTGGGGGTGATGTAGTGATAATACACTCTCCACGTACTGTACATTCTCTATATATGGAATGGGTTCAGAAACTTACAGTACGTGGAGAGTGGATTGTAACTAAATCACCCGCGGAGCGGAGTTGTCACCCAAGCTATAACTTTCAAATTGTGTACATATCGACAAAAAACACAAGCAATGTTTCAGCCAATGGACCTCCGGGTTTAACCCGGAGGTCCATTGGCTGAAACTTTGGTTGTGCTGGTTATGCTTTGCAACAAATTTGCAATTATTGCTTGGGTGGAATATCCACTCTGTGGGTAATTTAGTGATAATACACTCTCCACGTACTGTAATAGAATACTCGCATTTCAAGAGCGTATATAGCATGTCACTTTTGGAAACGCCTGTTGATTATGGTGTGGAACCGAAACACTTTACATTATGATCATGAATTCCAGATAGATAGTCTGTTAAATCTATTGTGGCAAGACATATCGGAAAATATTTGGTAGCAATTTCTCGCTCTTTTATAAACTGGCACATAATAAAATCAAAACTAGTTTCGATGAAAATAATAATTTTGTGGGGCAACATAGATAGTTAATATTTCGTAAATTGTTTTAAACTCCAAAACCCAGCAAATCATTTTCTACTTTTATAATCATAACTTACAAAGATATTATCGCAAATAATTATTCTATTTGATTTACTGATGGTTCCATTAGCAACTAGCATTTTCTACCACAAAGTGGCATTTTCCTTTGTTAGTGTTTTATGACGCCCATGTTGATCGACTGATACGATTGGTTCTTTTTATGAAAATGTCGCTTACGAATTTTATGAATGGATAATAGCGCATTCTCAAAATATGTCTGTTCTTTTGTTTCACACTCATTTGAACCAATATGGTAAGTACCTAGCTGCTACATTTTAATGTCCACAGTGCTCCAAACTGTATGAGATACAATCTGGGGTGGATGGCTACAAAGGTTTGTACTGAAAGTATAATCCGTTCACATGTTTTAAGTCTTTAAGTCTCAGTGTTGTATTTTACCCAACCACTGAAGTGAGGAAAATGCCCGAAACAGAAAATGTTCAGGCAGAATTAATGAAAGTCAGACCCATCGGAGTAATGGCGAACGTTTTCTGGTTTTTGTTCCTTTGTGGAATCGGTTCAGTTTATTCTTATACGATTTGCGATGTTCGCAAGCTTCACGCAGACATATTTAATATCTCCGATAAGTTATATATGCCGGTGGTAGATCAAAGTACACACATGGAGGTTGTTGTGGACTTTATGTTATTGGAGATAACAGAAATAGATGCTCTAAAGCAAAGTTTAAAACTCCTCTGTTTGCTCCTTGTTCGCTGGGAAAATGAGATCCATAAATGGAACCCGACAGATTATGAATCCATACACAACATTTCCGAAGATTCTGAAAATGTTTGGGTTCCAAAACTTAAAGTAGGTAACGGTTTGGATGGACACAAACAAGTGGATACCTCAGAAAGTCAAGTAACACTTTTCTTTAACGGCACTTCTGAGTTAGGAATGAATGGTAAGTTGCATACGTCTTGTAATATCGACATCACCAAATTTCCTTTTGACAAACAAGAATGTTCGGTGATCTTTGCATCAGCTGGTGTACATGGAATTGGTTTAAGAAAGGGAAACGCCAGACTGGAAGCACATTCTCAAATATATCAATTCAAACAAAACGAATGGAGTCTTGATGATATGAGAATTTCTCATCACTATTTGGAGGACCACGGTTCAAATGTAATCAAAGTGACGCTGAAAATTCACCGTTTATCGACATTCTATATAATTATCGAGGTTATTCCTTTAGTTTTAATTTCAATTGTAAATGTTGGCGTGTTCAAGTTGCCTGAAGAAAGCGGTGATAAAATATCTTATTCCATATCAGTCATGTTGTCGTATTCAATGTATTTTAGTTTGATTTATGACATAATGCCGAAGACGTCTGGGTCTGTTTCGATTTTTGCAGTCTATGTTGACATTCTTTTCCTATTAAGTGCCTTAACCACACTTGGATGTGTCATAGTTCAACGATTCCATCATAAAAGAGATAAAATACCTATACCTCCTTGGGTAAAGAAATATATCTTGTTCCATAACAATGAAAAAAGTGTAGTGAAAAACAAAACAGATACTACAGTCAGCGGTTCACCAGTTACAAGTGCAAGTTACACAACTTTTCTTTCTGATAGTCCTGAGACAAACGTTAATGTTTATGGCAATAATATCAAGATGGCAGGGGATGAAAAAGACAAATCGAACTCGTTCCTCCACTCAGATACTCCCAGCTTTTCAAATACTAGTTTTGGCACAGGTAACAAAGTGCAACGCAGCCAGAGTTCAGAGGAGTCAACGGATCTTGACGAAAACATCAATGATTGGCAGAAATTAGCAGTCGTACTGAATAATTTGTTTTTCAGATCAATAGTTTTGGCAACAATCATTTCTACCACAGCGTCTTTCATAGCAATCGGAACACTGTAAAATGTTTGTTTTCGGGAACAAATGTGTGACGTATTCAAAGATTCAAGTGTAACCGGTTTGTCAATCACTTAAAATTATCTTCTGGGATTGAAATTTTGAACTACGACGAAGTACATTTAAAATATAATTTATTCACAAATCTCTGGATTCCAGTAGATTCAGAACAAGTGGGAAATGTCATTAGTAAGAGAGAAACTACGTTTTTCTAAAATTCATCGTTTTACATTGATACCTTGATTAATATACATTCGTGGTTACTATAAACAGTTTTAGGATAAACTGGAAGAAACTTGAAATATCTAATTGTCAAAGAAACCTATAGTGAAGCTTACAATTAATTCGTTAGGCATAAAAAGTATTATCACATGACTCGTCCGTTTTGTTCTCTTTAAAACATTTGATATCTTGTTTTCATATTAATCAGTGATATATAAAGCCTTCCGTCAATTTAATAGGTCAATTTCAAAACTAGACAATTAGATTGGCTGAGCAAAATACAACTGGGCCACATTCTCATAATTTGCATAATTAGAGTTGGGAGCTTCCATTGGTCAATTTCAAAACTGGACAATTTGATTGTCTAAACAAAATACAACTGGGTTACATTTGCATAATTTCAGTAGGATTTAGGGTGGGTTATATTGTATTAACATTTTACCTACAAGAAAAACGCCATTCATTTTTTTTATATTTTCACTTTTTTGCTTCCAAAACATAGGTTATGACCCCTCATTGGAACGAGCTCGTAGAGCTCGTTCCAATGAGGGGTCATAACCTATGTTTTGGAAGCAAAAAATGAAAATTTTTAGTTATACGAGGATGTTTTTTTCCAACTCGTCCGAATTTTCCGTTTGGGCTCGCCAGAGGCTCGCCAAAACGGAAAATTCTTAGACTCGTTTCATAAATATTTTATGAGAAAAAACACTCATTCCATATCCTCTATATATGTTTCTCATGCCCCTCGCATGGTCCGTTTGGCCGCTGCATGCTCCCTTTGTTATAACAATGGGAACTTAAAACAACTAAAAATTAAACGGTTTATGTCTGCTATTTTACCCAAGATAATGAAATTGATAAACGTGTCCCTTCCGCGCAATAAGGCTTTGCAATCAAAGGACGATACACGTCATTACCGTTGGTATTTTGTAGATTATGAGGCCCAAAACATAAAAAAATAAAGAACATGAAATTTTGATGGCAAAGAAATGATTATAAAAATAAAATATAAAATAAAAAAACCGCCCGCTCACATGCAATTTTACAAAAAAGCCGCGAGAAACAGAAGCTCTACTTTGTGCGGCCTTACATACGTACTCTGTTGTACCCGAATTCCGAATAACTATCTTGAATACATGATTAACCCTTCTACATAGAATAATATTTTCTAAAACCATTTAGTATTTTTCACAATAATAAAATCTCATCGCCTTTAGTCTGGTGATACAAGTACTAGGTATTTGACTGACCGTTTATTCCCGTGAAAATATTCGAAAGGAAACGAATCAGGCAGCTGATTTCGAATCGAATAGCAACTTAAGATTCGAAATCGAGTAGAATCTCGCACTTTCGCAGAACCCTATCAAATCTCTCATGTAGCGCCCACAAAAGCCCCAACAGAGATCTTCAGTCGTGTGACCAACAATGTGTGTGGCATAGTCCAAGTACCACCTCTAGTCTTGTAAGTTGTACCTGTTTGTTAGCATCCACGACTCCAACCCAGACGAAAATGTTTCGACCAGAAAAAAAAATACCAAGGGGACACACATCGCATGTTTTTTTTATTTACACACCTTTGATATAACCTTTTATTCTGCAATAAATGCCCCATATAAATTTAGAAATAGACATATTCAACATCAGTAGAAATTTAAAACATTTATTTACAAGTTGCGCAAACAAAATGGGATTTGCCGGGTCGGTGGCATTCAGTTTTTAACAGTTCATGGGAAAGTTAACAAACTACTATCTCCAAGGGGCATTATTAAGGGTGGGGGAATTGGTGGTTTAACGCCCATCTCGCCCAATATTTTGTCCAATGACATTTTGTTAAGATCTCGATTACTGGAAATTATTCACTTTTTCTCCTGAGACTAGATGAGATACTTAGATTGATGTCACACAGAAAGTCGCTCAAACAATGGAGGCATGTGGTACCCAGTCGGAGCTGTTCGGTACCCACCATTTCGTGCGTGCGGTGCATACTAAGTAAATAACAAACTGAGAAGCACATGCGTCGTGACAACTATATGCGTTTGAATAAAAAACTACACCATCACGGCATGTCTTAACGAATACACGCCGTAATGATGTATTTGAAATATTTGATCCTCAGTTGGGACCAATTAGAGATTTTTGTATACATTTTCAGTCCAGCACCAAACTCTGTGCAGTTACAGTCACAAAAGTTAAACAATTCTTCAAAACCGTCATCACAACAATTCTGATTCATTTTGTTGTATTTGTTTGCAAAGTCACCGCACCAGAGCATCTAATGTAACTTTATTTCACGGCACATTTGTGAACTTTTCCAAAGATATCTGTACAAAGCGAAATATGAAATAATAGATTTACTTTTTAAAAAAGTTACAGTTTGGAATAAAAGTAGGTCCATAGGAATCACATATTTTTGATTCGAATCGAATCTCAAATCGAATCGTGTCTATTATTCGAAGTTGTATCGAACCAGGAATCAAATACAGGCGATTGTAGTCCCAACTGATAACATATTCCAACTACATCATCAAGGCATGCCTTCGTCGAAGGCATGCCTTGATGATGTAGTTGGAATATTACAGAGCAAGGATTGTTGTTCAAATACATAAACAGGTGAGAGAATTATGTACTGAGCACAGCAAAGTGTTAACCTTTTGCAACCGTGAGCTCATATCGATATTGTTTGAGCACTTTTAATTTGCTTCCAGCAGTTGTTGTGACTAGTGAAACTGGATTTGGAATGGATGGTGGCATGGGTACAGATATTGTTATGTTAATAAAGTTGCAATTACACTCAGTCTTTATTTTCAACATTATTTATGTACAATTTCTATCTGAGTTGTACGTTTTGTGTGACGACGAAGATGGCTGATGCCAAGCGAAATTCCAGTGAAGGGATTTGAGAGAAAACGAATCGGACAGGCGATTTCGAATCGAACCGAATACGAGTTGAAAATTCGAAATTGAATCGAATCCCAAGTATCAAAGGGCCCTAATAAAACAAATATTTGTATACAATGCTATTGGCAGTCAACGGGATTATAATATTGTGGGAGATGTCAATTTTAAAACCTAAAAGGTTATTGACAGAGGCAGAAAAAGAAATTAAAAACATTAAATGGAATATAGGTATCCGAATTTGTTGTACTTGTTAATGCTCTGAAATATTCCTTGATTCTGTGGTTTACCTTAAGGTCGGAGTATTAAACTTCACAAGCAAAAGACTTCACTTCATTGTAATTCCCTCGCATGATGATTTAAAAAAGAAAAAAATAAATTTCAATATTTTAGTTCTTTTGATTAAAATGTGGGCACTTTTGGTGTACACTTCTGAAGGTAATTTTAGTATAGTAACGATAAAGGCGGAATACCTATGGTAACAGCGTCCAATCCCCTCAACGTCAGTAAAACTACTCTCAACCAGCGTCCCTCGACAATAAAATTCACCTTAAGGTCGGAGTATTAAACTTCACAAGCAAAAGACTTCACTTCATTGTAATTCCCTCGCATGATGATTTAAAAAAGAAAAAAATAAATTTCAATATTTTATTTTGATTAAAATGTGGGCACTTTTGGTGTACACTTCTGAAGGTAATTTTAGTATAGTAACGATAAAGGCGGAATACCTATGGTAACAGCGTCCAATCCCCTCAATGTCAGTAAAACTACTCTCATCCAGCGTCCCTCGACAATAAAATCCGGCAAGGTGGCGTGGCAATCTAAAAACATTGCAGTAATTGAACGAGATTTTAGAAGTCTTAACCAAAGAATTATGACATATATGACGTCGTAGTGTTAACAATATTCCGACAATTTGGACCAACCTGTACACAACTTATCCTCAACTATTCCCCCCGTCGAGTGTGATATTATTGTGGTGTTATGTTATGTAGTTTGGGGTTGGGCTGTCAGTGGTTGGGAGGGGTATTGACGTCATATCTCCGGAAGCTGGAGTCTGATTTTAAAAGTGTTTCAACTATTTAATCGGGACCACGAATGCTAAAAGTTCCCTTGATTTCAACATTATGCATTCAAAATTAAATGTTGACGTTTGCCGACATTCCATCGGAATAACTTAATACGGTTAAAAATTTTCCGACAATTTGGATGAACTGCACACAACGTGCCTTGAACTATTCCTCTTTCTGACCGTGTTATCATTATAATGTTAGGTGATGCAGTTCGAGATCTAGGACTGTCACCAACTGGAGTGGGGGGGGGGGGGGGGGGGGCTGAGGGTGGCACCTGTCGGTATTGACATGATGTCAATGAAAGTTGAGGACGTATTTTCAATTTATTTTTCAACTTGTTAATCGGGACCACTGGCACTAAAACTTCCCAGTGAAATTTCAACTTGACGTTTTCCGATCTCACTCAGCGTCAGCGTTAAAGCGTGATAGAGCACAAGGAATGTTTCTGAAATTATGAAATAATGTCGGAACTAACACCCTCAGCTATTCCTGTTGCCGCCTATAATATTATTATAGTGATATGTTATTTAAGTTTTTGGGATGATGTGTAGGACTGATGCCAAGTGGGAGGGATGTGGTGAGAACTTGAAATTACGTAAAACTCTTGGAAATGACGTTCATCGAAAATCCAATAACACGTATATTTTCATTTCTTAACCTCTAAAATATACTAAAATTTCATGACAATCTGGCGGAGATTGATTTTTTTTGTGACGTTGGTGTGAAAAAGGTCACCTGAGAAATCGGCCACAACCGTTGAGAATTTGCCAGGTTGGTACCACATTTTTAGACATGAATTCGATTCGATTCGATTTCGAATCTTAAGTTGGTATTCGCTTCGATTCGAAATTGGCTGCCTGATTCGTTTCCTTCGAATCTTTTTGCTAGAATTTCTCCTGGAATCAGTCATCTCAGTCGTCTCACAAAACGAACAGCCGAGATAAAAATTGTACATAAATGATGTTGCAAATTCAGGCTGAGCGTAATTTCCGCTATATTAACACAAAAAGCATCTGTACCCATGCCACCACTCATGCTTATTCCAGTTCCACTAGTCACTACCACTACTGAAAGCAAATATAAAGTTCCCCAGCAACATCGATGATGAGCTGACGGTTGGTAGCGGCTAGACCCATTTAATGTCCAGTACAGAATTCTCGCCCACGTTTCTATTTTGACAGAAATCCTTACTGGGTAATATTGCAACTACAGTTAACACTAGAAGTCCTGTCACGAACTGTGCGTTTATCTAGGCTTACTTGTGCGTAGGAATTGCGCGCAATTGCCATATGGAATGACACCCAGAGCATGGCAGGTTCTCCTGGTTACTCATAGCAAACACAGGCAATGTTTCTGCCAACGGACCTCTGGGTTACCCGGAGGTCCATTGGCTGAAATATTGCTTGTGCACAGGCCATATGTACAAAATTTGATGGCCTTACTATGGTCATAACGCGTAGATTAACGCGCAGATCGACGTGCTATTGGTGCGCATTTCATGACAGGACTTCTTGTTTTAACTGTACATCATCGACGAAGGCATGCTTTGATGATGTAGTTGAACTATTTTATCAGTCGGGACTTCAAATCGAACAAATCGTCACTTCAGGTCGAGGTTCGATTTCAAATAACAGACTCGGCTCGATTCGAAAATATGTGATTCGGAGGGCCCTAATGCACGTCACCTGTCTGTCGAACACAGTATGGTTTTCACCAACAATAAAAAAGATATCCCAAAAAAGTTGACATTTCGTTTTTACCAAGATGACTCATATTTGTTGTTTTCAAAAAACAAATACTGTTTGTATGGCAACTTGAAGATTCTCTGTTCTAACACAAGCATGCTTTATGTTTCAAGAGACGTTTTAAGTAATTGTTTTGAAGAAACAAATTACAACCAACATAACATGGTGTACACCAACCGTGTGGCAAGCGTTGCGAGCGATGTTATAAAATGCTGAACAACGTTCTTGTTCAATTGGAAATTTTCAAAAAAGTCTGAGGATCCTTACAATTGAGCCTTGCTGTGAACCGGAGAGACATATTGAATACACTAGAATCAAAATACGAACTGAATATAAAATCACTGTTTATAATTTTGACTTCAAATTTGTATAAGTTAATTGTATGCTTCACTTTGGATATTGCATTATATTTAATCCTTTATTGTCCGTGCTCGACACCAAGGCTCCAATTAGAGGCAGCATAGTGTGTTAACACTGGTAATTTAAAAAAAAAACATAGATGTTATTTCAAGACGCGCACACCCCTTGCGTAGGTAGCATGCGAGTTAATAAAGGGTTTTTGTGGCCTTTCACCCCTCAAAATGAAGCATTGTTGTCCGGATTTGAGTCTCAGATATCGAATTGCTCTAACGAGTCATCATGTACTTCTTTTTTTAACTATACTGGAATTGAAACAAGGATTTAATAATAATTTATTTTTTATTACACGCCTGTTTTATGAAATTCCCACCTACGGCAACACCAAACCACGCGGAAAATGAAAAAACCTTCCACACACATGTTTACGAACGGAAATCGTAGACGGACTAGTCGTCCCCTGAGTTCCAATGTGTTCTATGTGCCAGTAGGCACATAGAACACATTGGAACTCAGGCGACGTATTGTTAAATAGAAGCGAAATTTCACTGGAATTTTCTGCAAATTGTGCAATCACCATTCCAATCGCTAATGACAGCTAAAAATAGTAACACGGGTTCCCCCCGCAAATTTTGTTGGCGATAAAATGTGTTCGTTTTCTTGATAGTTCGTCCACTGAGTAACAATATGTTCGATGTGGCTAATGGCACATAGACCAAATTGGAACTCAGGGGACGAGCTGTCTAATGAATTGTTGAGTGTCCTAATAATTGTTTTTTGTAGACCCGAGGGCGTGTAATAAACACAGAACGACACGCGTGGTTGAATGGGTTAATCAATATGGCACTTGTGCCATCGCGTCCTCTCGTTTTATCCCTCCGCACTGGCACTCGAGTCATTTCGATTAACCCATTCACACGTGCGTGCCGTTCTGTGTATGGCCAGCCGCTGATTTGTCGTGGTTCTCAGGTGAGAAGGCACAGGTTACCCATGTGCTCCCAACTGCCTAGCTATTCCCACGCCTCTTCTCTCCTCCCAACACTCGGAGACGAACTGCTTGATGACATCCCATGCCCCATTTTTCACAGTCTCTCCGATAAGCATACTAACCCTGCCCTTTGTGTCACCCACTAACCACATGTCCTTCCTTCCCCTATACCACTTTCCTGTTATACTCCCCGTGAATCTTTTCTGTTAGACTGGTATTTTGGACGTTCTAGTATATTTCTGGGTCTCCACCACGCCTAAATTATACATTAGTACTCCTTTTCACTAATTTTCCCAATTTTCCCCTTTAGCTCCAGGGACCACCACCTCAGCTTGAACTACAGTGAGCCCCCAAAGGCGCCATCAAGGTGCTCTTCAAAATCTGGCCTCACTTTGTGGCCTCTCTTTATCACGCAGGCCACCCAAATACCTCTTGTATGTGACCCACGGTCGCCATTTCAGGATACAACCCATCAGTTTATTTGTTTCAAAATCGCGGCTTATTGTTACTTTAGCAAGTGGTTGAAAAGGTTTCGCTACACTCACGAATGAGATAATTTTGGTATCTACTGAAAAATTTTGGATTTTTTTTACCAAATGCGTAGCATACAATTAACTGTTTGAGGGCTACACTATTTTGGGTAATTTGAAGTTCTTATTCAAAATTTGTTTCACAACAAATTATTGGAGATTACCCACAGGCAAAGTATTATTTGTGTTTGACTTAATATGAAACATGAGCAAGGAGAATGTTGAATTTTGCTCTGGTACCCTCATTTTTTTTAAAGCCCTGATAGTGACTCATTAGTGACTCATAACACTCAAACAGTTAAAACCAGTTTAATTATAACAATGAAAGGCCGAAAGCTCACAGTCTAGTCGAACTAAACTAATTATGTAAACAGTGTCACTTCCGGGGAAATTTTCTTTTACATCTATTTATTCATTACACATCCATTAAACTTTAAACCCTTGTATTCAACGGAATCGCCGGTATGATATAAATGATTCTGATTCAACGGGTGATATACAAGCCGGAACTTTTTTACCGCACCGTTTAGTTACGCTTCGAAAGTTTCCAAATCATCGACCGTCTGTCGCATAGAGTGAAAATGTGAAATAAAAACGTCTAAAGCAAAATAAAGTCGGTTCACAAAAAATTAGTTAGCCAGCAATGAGATAATATTTTTTAAAAACCCAATCATTTCCAACCAGAACTTTAACCCAGTCCCGTGGCCGTATCTTGTTGTGGATCCCATTATATCTAAATTGGTCAACTTTATTTCGGTAAATCCTCGTACATCTTGAGAGGCTTCGAACTTCTTTTAAAAATGTTTCTCCCAGCTGTTTTGCAAATCTGCACAAAGTTGTACTTATATTTTTACTAAAAGTAACAGCCAGCAAATGCTTAGGCGTGAATGGGCACCAGCCGAAGAGAAACAGCGATACGAATTTCAACAAAAACTGATTCCGAAAAGGTTGTTTCGATTTTTCATCGATCCATTTGATAAGTGCAGCTTCAGTAAAAACAAACTCTTCACCTTTGGTTCTAAACATCGGAATTAAAATTTGTTTATTTAAATGAATTTTAATGCATGGGTTGTGTAATAAACACAGAACGCGATGTGTGTTTGAATCGGTGGATGCTTTACATTATTTATTAATTTATTTATTGTTTAAGGTCACATATTTATGCACACTGGCAAATCATGACCGTGACAGTTTTACGGGTGGAGGAAGCCGGAGTACCCGGAGAGAACAACGGAGCAACGACGAGCGGCTACCAGCTCCCCAACATCGTAACTCCGCACTGCAGCACAGGCAGGGTTAGATTGGTTGAAGACATGCGTACCATCGACGTGCAGTACGCCGTAGTACACGGCGTCATCGTACCCCACGCGGGCATTGGAGATGAAGTGTCTTGCCCAAGGACACAACGCGGTTGCCGCAGGTGGGATTCGAACCGAAGACCTCTCGGTTTGCAGCCTACAGCTCTACCAACTGAGCCACCGCGCTCCCCCGGGTGTTTTACATAACGATTTGGAATGGCGTAATCATATTTCGCGAGGCTCTCGCGAAATATGACTACGCCATTCCAACTCGTTATGTAAAACACCCACCGATTCATACACACATCGCGTTCTGTCTATATCTGAAATTTATATTAAACACATTTGTTACACATTTCCTGCTTCCTTATAAGCACATAATAATAAGACAAAATAGTTTCGAGGAAATGTTTCTATTTGTGGTACAGTAAGTTATCTATTGATTAAAGTGATTTTTTTTTTGATTTGATTGGTTGGTAGATACGTGGGAAGAGACCATTTTCATTGAAATCCACGATACGTCCGCCCAGCCACTGACAAATTTCCCATACCCAGTGGAAGCCTCGATCCAAAATATACAAATTGTCCATACCCCGTAGAAGACGCGTTCGTCGAAATCAATTTATTATATTTATACAGAAACCTGTATGGCTCGACAATGGAAGATAAAAGATCTCATGCTGTGTGTGTTCACACATGAAATAGATTGTACTTCTAAAACGGAAAGTCAATAGATAAATTCGTTACCCCATGTCTGATCACGCGGTACGGGTTTTTACCTACCCGAAGCCAGCCGTACCCCATGAGGCCTTCGCCTTCGGCCTCATGGGGTACGGCTGGCTTCGGGTAGGTAAAAACCCGTACCACGTGATCAGACACGGGGTAACTAATAGTATCCGTGGACTGGTCACTTTCCAAGGGTGGGCAATATGTCCACGACCGCAATGATATTAGTATCCAAATACTAACTATACTAATAATCATCAGATATTTAATTCGTGAAGCACCGGGTAAACTGTTATGTACTGCATAAATAATAATTTGCTGTATACTATCCCACCAATCAATTTTCTCCTCTTATCAACATAACTGACAACGATATTTTCACAGACAATCAATTTATTTGTTTCATAGATGGCTCAATTAATAAATGAAGTTTTCTACAACAAAGTGATCGAGGATTGACATATTCCTATTGTAGTTCTGTTTGACACTCGTCTGGTGAGACTGAAACCATTAATGCTTTTACAAAAATGTAGCTGAGTATTTTTTTTACGGATAACAGCTAATTCGTTAAGTTTTCATCGTTTTATTTTTATTTTACACTCGTTTGTTCGGTAAATTTGTCAATTAACTCCCGACTAGATTTTTAATATTTATAGTTTATAGTGCAATAAACCATATGAGATAAAATCCATGGTTGATAACTACGAAAGTCTCTACCCGGAGTGAAAACCATCCATGTAGAGTTTAACACCCATTCGGGATTTATATTGGGTAATAAGCAACCACCGATGCGCTGATGATTCCTGAAACAAGCTGGATTCAGACCTAATAATGGACCGGGAATGTCGGATTAATGGCGTACTTCCCCTGGTTTATCGCCATTTGTAGAATTAGTTCTGCTTATTGTCATACGATTTGTGATGCTCATAAACATCACGCACACATATTCAATAGCGTTGATAAATCATTTTTGCCAATCGTATTTCAAAGTACACATATTATGGACTTTATGTTATTGGAGATAACAGAAATAGACACACTGAAACAGAGTTCAAATCTTCTGTGTTTGATCGTGGATCACTGAGAAGTGAACACCCATAAATGGGACTCAGACCCAACTCAATTAGAACACTTTGCATGTCTGCATGTCTGATTTATCGTGAGTTTTTATGTCTAAACGAAAGTTTGTTGGACAAATCGTCCCGACTCTCCATCAAGAGGATATATGTCCAATCATGGCACATATGTAGTAAATTGAGCTAATATTCTTGAAAAATCATGGAAATTTCCTGATTTCTGATTTCATTATGTGGAATTCTGAGCCTGGAAAAATTGATATTTACTTTTACTAAAATTTAAATGATTGGGTATCCTTGGTACCAGCAATATTGTTAAATATTAGATGATTATTAAACCTTTTGAACGATTTGAAGTCGTGGCTATTGTCGTGTAATCCATCGAATGAGGGTGATTTTTGTAGTTTTGTAGTCTAAATATTCGGTAAAATAACAAATTTAGCCCGGGGTGGACTGTGCACAACAAGTTGCGGGAAACTTATCAATAGGGCCCCAGACCCAGACAAAATTTGATTTTTCGAACTGATTTTTACGTGTGAGCGATCAATGTCAGTCCACATAGAAGACATTTTCGATAGCACTTTTGTATCGATTTTGTCGCTCATTTGGCAAAAATGATTGCACCAAGGGTGGCTTGGACTCATCAGGCCGACCACACTTCGGTCCAATGTGAGAAAATTTTAATTTTTCAAACCGAAAGAACGCTGTTTCCTTGCATCTGAAGAATCAATGGCAGACTAAACTACTGGTATATCGAAATGTCCTCTATGTGACCTACCAATGCCAGTCCACATGGAGGGCATTTCGATAAACCGACAGTCTATGCAATCAGATCCATTTCGCCTTTTGGTCATTTTCACGAAATTTCATGCGCCGATTGGTTTTAGGCTGCGTTAATTTTATGGGGCCTGGGTGGCACCCAATAAGGGGAAATTTCCCGGTGGACCATATGGCAAGTCGGACAAATTACCGTTTCTGAAATGGTTCCTCGTGTTCCTCTACTCTCAAAGCATGGATACAAACTGGATGTAGTGCAATGGTCCAGAGGCAACTTGAATGACAAGAAAATAATTAATTAGTTAATTAATTAATGAATTAATTGAAATAATAAGCAAATAATTAAAAAATAAATAACAGCATCTTCGAGACATGCCTTCCGTGAAAGCACACTTTGATGATGTAGTAGGAATATTTTATCAGTCAGGACTTGCGCTCTCAGAATTGGGACAAATTAGGTTTACAACCCCCACCTCCGTCCATAGCCCGAACATTGGTCAAATTCGCGATGTTCCAATAGTGACGATTAATACACTATTAAATCAGTTGGGTTAAAATTTAACACAAATCAATTGGGTTGAGTGAATATGAAACCAATTGGGTCCATATTCACTCAACCATGTCCATTTTGATTGGTAGTAAATCCAACTGATTTAAGAGTGTATTAACCGTCACTATTGGGACATCTTTTTATGTATATTTGTCGGAAATATTAGGTATGAAGTAGTTGTAATCATTGCCCTATAATAAAGAAGCTTCTTAAATACCGGCACCACAACCATTCTGATTCATCTCGTAAAATTTGCTGAAAAGTCACAGTCTTCCCACCACGGGATCTCACTTAATTTTGTTTTACGCCCCATTTGTAAAATCTACCAAAGGAATATGTACTGCGAAATCTGAAATACCAATTTTACTATTAAAACGCCAACCATGGAATAATATATGATCGGTATTTATCGATACATGGCAGTCAACAGGATGGTGATATTGTGGAAGAGGTTTTAATCATTGCAGGGGGAATTTCACAGCTCAAGTGTCTTGAAGACAGTCTCTAAACCCGCGGAATTCATAGACCAGAACCAAGAACCAACGTATGAATATTAGTATTTGAGATTACGGCGAATATCAGCTTCTTCCAAGATCGATTTGACGGTTTGGGCCAGGTTTTAATCCAGAGAAGGCGAATTACCCGATTCCTGGCTGTGAAAATCAGTCTCGATACCCGGGAAATTAATAGATCAAAACCGGAAGTCAAAGGTTGCGTAACGCAACCTTTGATTTCTGGTACTGATCGATAAACTTCCCTGATATATGGACTGACTTTCAGAATTGTAAGGTAACTGCTAATTCCCGGTTGTAGCCAAGGAATGTCCTAGGCAAAGTGTCTGACTTTCAAAACCGGGAACCGCAACATAACTGTTCCCGGGAGATTTCACCTCCTTGTAGTATCCTCGCATGTTGATTTGGTTTGTTTTATTCTTGTTTAACGACACATTCAATAGCCAGGGTCACATCGTGTCGGACAATGGTACGAGTGAAGGAAGCCAGAGTTCCCAAAGTGAACCACTGAGCTGCGGCGTGCAACTGTCGAACACGCCAACGTACTAACTCTGCACAAACAGGGTTAGCAGCGGTTGAAGGCAAGTGCACAATCGATGTGCAGAATACATTAGTATATAGCGCCACTGTGCCCAAAGATTTTGTACAAGAATAATGTGCATATAGCACATATTTATCTTTTGTAAGGTATTGAATTACCCTGAAATATAGCCCAAGAACATTAGGTTTCACTAGGGAAAAAAATCGGAGAAAGCTGATTTTTTTAGGGAATGTCGAGTACATGTCACTGAACGATTAGACAAAAGTCCCCTGAAATCCCAGTTGAGCTTTTTTTTCTACAGCCTTTTTTCGAAAACGCGTTTGAAAAAACATAAAAAAAAATCGCACGAACTTTTTAACCTCGAATTGATCCAACTGTATTTTTTGTTTACGCGTATTTCGAGCTACATAATGTCTAATATACATTTACCTAGAGGAAAATGTGCATTCTGTGACAATTTCTGCGAAAAATTATTGAAAATTCACAAAAAAGTAACCCGATTTACGCAAAAAATGACGATTTTCCTGACGGATTTGCCCAAAGGGTCGTAGTACAGAACGGGATGTTAGTTGGACAGACGATAAAAAAATCCACCACCATTTGAAGACTTTTATCATTGCTTACAAAATAGACATTATGGAAGACCCCCTCTGCCTCTGGCCGAGTTCCGCTTTTGGCATAAAATTCGTCAGCATGAGAACTCAACTATTTTCGGGCTTGGGACCGAACAGACACGTCTGTGTCTGGCAGCATTAGATCAATAAATAATATTTACAGAATGTACAAAAATCAATAAATAATATTTACAGAATGTACAAATCAATCAACATGGATTAAGTTACATTGACTATTATCAACGCTATATACTGAAATGACATGACCTGTATACATATTATTCATCGAACTCAGAAATTTCCGACAGGACAGTGTTTCTGTGGTTGTTACAAGAATCCGAACTGCAATTACACAAACCTGAGCAAGAGAGTCCTGCCTTCTTACACCCACACCTTTTTGTACAAGCACTCTTGCAACCACAACTGATCAGATTCAGTAGGTTATCGGGGGCACATGGCTTTGTGGCTGCAGTCGGTACAAGAAGTCCATTGTCTAGCGACCACCCCCAATCCGTCGGAGGAAGCGAAGTGCCCAGCCATTGTTGGACCTGGAGATAACATCTGTAGACATGTTGTTGTGCAGCATCGCTGCTTGGTGGGAGTGAGGCTAGGTCGATGGGTTTATTCAGTTTAGATTTTGTTACATAACGCTTGTAAGTGACATATCTATATTGGTCGAGAGAGGAAACAGTTTTACTCCCGTATAAGATCAGGAGAAGTTGTTCCCCGGCAGCGGCTACTGCACTTGGTGTACTGTCATCCGCCAAAATTGTGTTGACATACTGTTGTGAGTCGCTAGTAACATCGGAGACAATTGTACTGAATACTTTCTTCTTACCAACTCGAAAGAGTGCAGAAGTAGTGTCACAACCACTTATAGAATGTGCTACAAGGAGGTTGCTTCTATGGTCACCCATTTTGGTTGCTATTTCACTAACTGAAACTAGTAAGTTTGGGGTAATGGAATACATCATGTGAATATTACATCCCGGTTGAACTCGAGAGGTAAGAATGACTAACAAGTCTGTGTCTGTTCCCACAACGACAACATTGTTGTCATCTTGAGCGATGTCAAGTGCAGTTTCGGCTATCAGTACATCAGCATCAGCCTCGGCCTGCTTGGACTGAATATTGATAGCAGATAGCTCCTGCATTTGAAGATCGATCAGTTGGGTTTTGTTCTTGGCATTTGCAAGGAAATCGGATTGGGGTGTGGTGGCTGGTAACTCGGGTGAGATATTGATATCAATGGAATACCTGTCTTTAGATCTACGGGCTTGTTCCATGCCCTTTGTCGACATTGTACAAGCATAACCATCAAAAACAACCACGACGTTCGCCCCAAAATGTCTCACTAGATAATTGGAATATGATGTACATATGTCCTTATATGACGACTGTTTAGGCCATACAACAGCCCTCAATAAAAATCCACCATCTACAACAAACAGAGAATGTTCTGGGATTTTAGTTTGCTCGGAACCGTATGTTTGAGGATCTTACCGAGCGTGCTTTTCTGTGTCTTCCTCATTCCAGCAGAATCAAACAATGCTGGTGGTTTCGGGGCGAGTTCATATTTGAGATACTCTTCCATCTCTGCTTGTGACTGAATAACACATATGATGCGGTTGAACAGAATTGTGGGGTCAATCACTACCTTACTTCCACGGACTTTGATGCTATTTGCCATCGATGCGAAAGACTTCACAGTGTCAACACGTCGTAGTTTGATGCTGTTGAACGTTTTGCTTACAACATTCGATACGCAACATTCACCAATTTTGCGAACTTGGTCACAGTTCACAGTTTCGTCGGCCACAAGCCCGGTCGCTATAGAGACTAATTGTAGTGGATCTCTATTCTGAAAGGGGGAATGCACTCCGAGCCAGTTCAATAATTTGGTGATATCATTGGCATCAGTCAATTGTGAACTTTGACGGAGATCCCGATGTTGTTCGCCATGACCAGTGTGAACATGAACAAAATTTTCGAGAGCATTACCTATCGGAAGGCAAAGAGGTAGTCCATGTACCCATTTCGCAACAATGCTATCGGTTATTCCCCTGCCATGTGTGACACCACCAGGGAGCTTGAACATTCTCATTAAACACTGCTCTATGGTCTGAACAGAATATATCCCGTCCCAGAATTTATCTGAGCGCCTTATGGTAAAGTAACCTTTCTCAGTGAACAACTTCAAATCATCCTGTTGCATTATTTCTGTTAGCTCATTCATCTGCTGCTAATAGAGATGAGAACTTTTTGCGTATGCAAAATGACCACCTGCGTGAAATACTGGAATCATATTGCGAACACAATATGTGTGGAGTTTGTTTGGAATTTGTTTATGAGTACACATCAAGGGCGTGCACACATTACATGCCAATGCATCTTGAGTGTAGGCGAACACCACATTATGTGATTTAATCGAACATGGAAATTGAAACAATGATGCTATAATACGGTATTTGAATGAGAAAAGTCGATGCCGTTTGAATTTGAGTTTAGGGGGTATGGTTAATATTTCACACGTTTCACCAGTTCATTATGGAGTAAATGACTATTGTTATATATCATTATAAAGCCACTGCTTTTCTGTAATTTTTGATATATAATTTAACTCCCAAAGTAGTCGTAGATTTGATTTAATGGACGTTGTGTACCGTTGTGTGTATGAAAACAATAAATGTTTTTTCGTAATTTTGTACATTTTCGTGAATATTTCACCATTGAGTGTGAGAATTGGTACAAAGTTGGCATTTTCTGTTGGGGATATGTATTCTCAATATAATTCAGCACGATATTTATGATTCTCATCCTACTAAGGCGAAGAAGAATGAGAAATATGGAGCTGGGTCGAATTTTTTTTTTAATTTTTTTTTTCATCAATAAAACGCTATAACTAAAAAAGCTCAACTCGGATTCGCGGGGACTTTTCACACTTTATCCGCAATGTGTGTCCCGGAAACATATAAAAAAAATCAGCTTTCTCCGATTTTTTTCCTTACTTTCTCATTTTTATGTCTAATGTGCCTGGACTAATATCGAGGAGGACTTTTTGTCAAGGGAAACCAGCATAAAAGGACCCAAGAGATGACTTCGCTGAAATGTTTGAATTTTTATTTAGATTACAGCTTGAATCTGATTTGACGTATTCTTTAGAAAGATACATATTGTGCCAAAAGAATGACTCTTTGAGAATTGACAGAGTTCTGACCTTTCCAAGATCCTCAGACGTTTTTTTGTGTCATGGCGGGGTTGTAACACCTGTCTTTCATTCTCCTTGGGATGACCAGTGCAATAAAGTCTTCAGGGAACTTATTCCGTTAATAAAAAATATCCTTCATTGAGCATTAATTGACGGTAACAAATCTAAATATATTTTGGTGAGCTCTGGGCAGCGGAATCTTTGACTGATGGGGAGGTTAGTAGTATTTCTACATCTGGGTTCGCAAGCTGTAGTTCCCGGGTTCCGGATATTTTCCCCTAGGACATTTTCCCCTAAAAACGTGTCACCTAGGGCATGTTGCCCTAATTTCAAAGGAGAGGGTGGACATTTTCCCCTAGTTAGGAAGAAAAAAGTGGACATTTTTCCCAAACTAAAAAAAAATTGAATTTCAAGATTGTATTGCAAGAAAATAAAGAATTTGTTCCATTTAATGTCACACTATTTTCAAAGTACTAAATAAAAATAAAATAGGCATAGATAATTCCTACAATATCAAGATGAATTACTGTATAAACATTAAGCTAGTCGATCTGTCACACACAGTGTGCTGTATGGCATAACAATATCAAGTTGTATTGCTGTATAAACAGTAAGCTGGATGATATGTGCTTTGAAATATGAGATGAAGACGTTAATGGTACTATAATCACTAAGAGGTGATAATTTAAAGCCATGGGCTTTACTCTAATTATATTTCTGCTATGGAGTTGCTACCAACTGCTAGAGGAGGCTCTAAACTATGTTATGAAGGGTACAAATACACAAAGAAATGGGAAACCTACACAACAAAGCTTTGGGAATGCACAAAACGTAAAAGTCAGTCATGTAAGGGGGCTGTGATCACTGATCTACTGGTACAAAATGTGTTAGGGACGAAAGAGCACAATCATCCTGGTGATGACACACAAGTCCAGATTAGCAAAGTGAAGGCATCACTTATACAAACAGCATAGTTCATCATAGTTTTATTTGTGCTAGTTGGGTTTAGTGCTAATTGGTTGGGCAACAAGTACTTGCACCAAGGTGAAGAAACACAGAGGGTGGGAGAAACAGAGAGGTGTGGGGCACAATGATAATATATGGATGCAACTCGTAAAATAAATTTATGGGTTTGTACATAAAATTATATTACGGACTTGCACCAAGGGTGTTCTCATCTAATTCGTCTTGTAAATTTATTCTTAGCTGTTTTATCGTTGTCTGATTTATCACAGTTTTATTTGTGCTACTTGCTACATGTATATTATTATCTTGTGCTAGCTATTTTAAAAAGAATAAACAATTACATGAAACCTTAATTACATTTTTATTTTTATTCTTCCAATTTTTTTTCTATTTCTATTTTATTCCATGACAAATTAAAGAAAAAATCTATGGGAACATGTCCTGGGTGAAAAATCTAGGAGTAATCAGACTAGGGGAAAAAGTCCGGGGATGAATGATTAGGGGAAATGTCCTAGGGGAATATGCCCTAGGGGATAATGTCCTAGTGGGAAATGTCCTAGGGGAAAATGTCCTAGGGGAAAATGTCCAAGGGGAAAATGTCCTGGACCCGTAGTTCCCGAAGTTGATTAAGGGTGGAACATTTAAAACAGTTACTTGGCGTTCACCAGGCTCGAAACGAATCCAACATTCCATTAACATCCCCATCTTGCTGGGAAAATGATTGATGTTTCATCTAACAACAACACACTTCTAATACTATGTGGTACATCATCCACATCCTCCGCAGACCTTGACCATTGTGAATGTACCCGTTGGCAATAATGGCACTCCTTATAGGGAAGCGGCTTCACTGATGCACAAGCAGAGTTATAGTCACAAGCCAGGTCTGAAATGAATATTCGAGACAATAACTCTCAATTTAATTAATTGCTATGTTGAGCTAGCACCCATCTTACACAGGACATATTTAAGCCTAGTAACCACTGATCATGACTCGAAGAAGTTACTGTTGGTTAGTAGGCGATGGCCATTCAACCATTCAACCACGACTTGTATTTTGTCTAGCTTTATAGATACCCGTTTTACTACTTTTTTACTACATTTCTGCTCCGGAAATTCTACCCCTTCCATATAAAGAAAACACTTCTTAGGTTTCAATTTTAAATTACAATGACTCAGTTTTAGAAACATATTTTCATTATTTGAGAAGGCATCTTCAACATTCTCATCGAGAACAACTATATTGCCCAAATACACTAGCATATGTTCATTGCACGCTGATACGTGGCCTGGTGTGTGGTTGTGGGTCGTTACAAAGGACATCCTTCTGTGTTCTAAGAGCCCATAAAGTGATAAAAGCCGTCTTTTTATGTCGGCTGGGTCCAGCCGAAGTCCATAGACACCGGACGCCACCTCAAAAGTCGAAATATTTTAGCAGTCCTCAATATTGTAGTATTGAGCCCCTTCAAATCGATAAACCAACAAATCCTACCAGTTTTGTTCCGAACACGTGCTGGTGATCAATTAATTTACGCGTTGCGGCCATAGTAAGGCTATCACATTATGTACATATGGCATGTGCACAAGCAATGTTTCAGCCAATGGACCTCCGGGTGACCCGGAGGTCCATTGGCAGAAACGTTGCCTGTGTTTGCTATGAGTAACCAGGAGAATCTGCAGCGCTTTGGCTGCCATTCGATATGGCAATTGCGCGCAATTCTTACGCGCAATTAAGCCTAGATAAGCGCACAGTTCGTGACAGGACTTCTAGTTTTAGCTGTAGTAATGACTGTTTAGAGCAGTGTTTGAATGCGCTCCTGGTCTTGTAATTGAAACCAGGTGAGTGTTCGCTTCATTTTCTCATGCACACAACTTTCTGTTCCAGAAATGATTTTGTGAGAGACTCCAGAAAAAACAACTTAAATGAACATCATGTGTAGCACAACTGTTAACAAAAAGTAACTTCAGATTCAGACTGAGATCACTTAATTATACTAAAATCAAATAACTTTCCAAAGTATTCAGGTATACTTGTTTTCACATTTTGGAAATTAACCGAGGAAACTGAAGAACTATCGGTCTTATAAGATGCTTATACTTCAACTTTTAAATCCTTTTCCAAAAACACAGCCTTTTCTACATTCCATTTTTGCATCCCTTTTTGAATTTGGAAAACTAACCTGTATCATTGAGACTCGAACAACACTCCACTGCCACTGACAAATCCCATCAAAACAAGTGTATTCTTGTGTACTGTAATTGGGTCAATAACAAAATTCATGCGACAACTTTGCCGTTACAGATTCCGTACAATGTAGTGGAAAAGGCCCATTTTTCAGAACATTAACTCTAGCAACAACTACTGTATGTAGACCTTCGATAAAGCAATTCGTCTTCACGATAACAGAAATTCCCCACTCTTCAGCAGTGATAGTGCCATTTTTAGGTAAACCCTTTACCCAGCATAACGGCCAAAAACGACCAACACTGTTGGAACAAATCACCGTTAAATTTTCATTTGTTTATCTCAAAACATAGGTTATGTATCCTCATTGGAACGAGCTCAATGAGCTCGTTCCAATGAGAAGTCATAAGCTACGTTTTTGATGCAAACGTATGAAAAAATAGTAACTCAAGAATTTCTTTTGCAAGTGTCGTCTGCCTTGCGTCATGTTAGGTCTGCCTCGTGTTATGTAACGGGTTACTAATACAGAGGTTACTTTTCAAAAAATCTAAAACAAGAATACATTTATTCGAATTTAATAGTGCTACTTATTAATTTTCCATTTTCAAAAAATTCGCCAAAAACAGGAAATGGGCAATACCAACCAAAACACATATTTTACAGAAGACATATCTACATGGTACTTACAAAAACTCTTCAACAAAGTTCAACACAGCCGCTGGATCTATCACAACATGTGTAAAATGTTCAAAAACACCAATATTTACCATAAGACACGAGCCCGATACTCCTTGAACTTCCGTTTCCTTGATTTTATTAAAGTTTATAATGGTGTTCTTTTATTTTCAGTATCCATTTTTTCAGTACCAAATTTTGAGTTAAAAGTTGGATTTCTCAAGGGGTTGGTTTGTTTTCAAGAAACTAGACTATCACCAGGAGAGTGATTGTGTTTTCCCCAAATATCCCTGTCATAAAATGCTGAACCCTAGTGAAGTTGTGTGGTTTGGTGGTGGAGAATTCCCAGAGAAATTTGAAAACATTTAGATGGGTGTTCTGCATTGCATGTACATGTACCTTTCATTTTAAACGCGCGCCCATCACACCCAGTGATCACTCAGATGCTGTTACTTGTTTGATTTCATATTGGTCGAGATATTAGCCAGAGGTAACATCATATCAGCCCGAGACCGACGGTCGAAAGCTGATCTGATGTTACCGTGGGCTGATTGATATCTTGGCCGAAATGAAACTAACCAGGTAAAAACCTCATTATTTTGTCAACCGAAACAAATCATTATAAAATATTCTCAGATCCGTTACAGTTTTCTGACAATGTTCTTGTTTGTCATTCTTTTTACAAAAGTCCTAAGTTTCCACTTCTCCAGATTTAGCTATCCGAACGCCACGTCTTCCCCACTTGGGAAGCCGAGGCGTTCTGATAGCTGACATATCTCTTCTCCACAGCGATGAATCCCCGCTTATGACTCTGAATTTCCGTTTGTGTTGACTTTTCCGCACAACTCTTCATTCTCCTCTTCATCCTCCCAATTCTTACTTATTGTCATTAATTCATCACCATACAAGAAACCGGCTTCAAGTTACACCTGGTAACGACAATTTTCCCGATTGCGTTCGATGGATGAACGATTTCGACGACCTAAACAAAATGGTCGCGCCATGCAACGCATCAAATGGGGAAGCTCTAGACTGGTTCATATCGGCAGAGATCGGCGTCATATCAGCCGAGTATGACGTCACATCTGCCGACCTTGATAATGGGCAATGCCGGGAAAGAAAATAATATCTGATAAATAATCTATAATATAGGGATCGATTACCCAACTGTGGCCGCTAATTATTACGCCAAGATTCCGGTCATCTCACCAACTATGGCCGCTAATTATTACCCCAAGATTCTGGGCATCTCACCAACTATAGCCGCTAATTGCTACGCTAAGTTTCCGGCATCTAACCAACTATAGCCGCTAATTGTTACGACAAGACACATCCGGGCATCTCAACAACATTCTAATTCAAGCTGTCTTCTGAAAGTACTCTTTATCACACGTACGAAAAACCTTGCTGCTCCTATCTGAACGTTTTCGAGTCTTTTACTTTCATCAGCAATGCAATTGTCTCACATCTCGGAGTCACATTTTAAAAATGGACAAACTGAATGGGAATGCATCATTTGGGTGTTTGTTTTTAATCTAGGAGATATTTGTAATTATTTACGATATTTTTAAAATTATGTCTTTACCCGTTATATCATTAACATTATCCATCCAACAATAAAAGATAAACCGAGGGGAACATGTAAAGTAACTTTATGGATCGGTTGGCTAAGCATTCTCAGAATAGATGGAATGGGGATTTTTTCCCATTCATTCTGATAGTTATCGAATGGCACAATCAATTATCTGGACTACTTTTTCTTTTTATCCGGGTGAATATAGTCGTGGCACTGTCCGCCCGTTTGTTTGATGAAGTTGGTTTCCGGCCTCTGAGTAATGGTCTGCTTCGCCGAACGAAACCAAACTTAACATTTGGATTGGGTATAATGAGAGGAATCGATGTATTTATTTGGTTCCCATTAACCCAAAGGTCACGGGGTATGTCAGCTGATATTTTTTCGTGGTTCTCACTCTCTGTTTAAAGTTCCGCTGGTGGCCATCGAATCCAAACTTAATAGTTGGTTTGAGAAGAAGAACCATATTTATTTAGTGGTTTTTGTTGCAAAGGTCAAGGTCACAGTGAGACATTTTCATGGATTCTGCTCTCTAATTAAGATTCCGCGAAGCTGAGCAAAACAAAGTTTGACATGTGGATTGGTCATGGTGAGAGGAAAAATGCCATTTATTTTTGGGGGGATGTGCTAAATATCACTATCACTGTGACCTTTAACTTGAAAATTTCCCTGCTTTCCAATCTCTAATTAAAGTTCCGCTGACCGATCGAAACCGAGGTTGACATGTGTGTTGAGTACGATGAGAGGGATAAAGAACCATATTGATCATGACGTTATTGTGCCAACGGACAAGGTCACAGTTACCTATATATGAAATTGGTTCCTGCTCCATAATTTTAGATATTGGCGAGTTTTTCACCACCCACCCCATCTGCTAGAAGCCAGCTCTAGTTGGCTACATGATCAGACTGAATATTTTCTGAATTGAATGAGTTCTCCTCTAGAATGGAGAGTGATGTATCATTAGCGAACAGCACAACGTCAGACTCTATATCCTCGACCGATGCGCATGTATGTGGTAGAAACAAGCTGATTTCAAGTCTCCCACAAAAAAAAAAATGTTTTTAATGTGAAATAATGTTCGTAAAGTTAATATTTTGTGTGATTTAAACGGTACAAATGTAAGTTACCGAGGAGGATATATAATCTTGAGTAGAGAATCAACAGTGGCTGCCAAAACAAAAAGAAAAGCGTCAACTGAGCTCACACCTCCAGCTCGCTAAAGAGGAAACATGGCGGAGCGTGGTAGTCCAATTCGAAGACACAGTTCTGATCTGAATGACAGGACTGATTTACCTTCAACTATTGCAAATAGTTTGAGGATAGTTGGTAATGCATCTAGCATTAATGAAGATTTTGACTTTCGAGATGTTGAATATTCCCATCTGTTTTCCGCCAGCCCTACAGTGCGTAGAAGTGGTTCACCAATTGTTGAAATACAAGATTCAGAAACTACGGAGCCGGTATATCTTGAGCTGGGTAACAGTAACACAAGTGTTGTTTATAGTAAACAACCTGTAGTGGGTGGTCAGAAAGAGTTTGATAAAATTTTTCAGAATGTTGGAAACAATTACTGAGAGATTAAATATTATGGGTGAATTAAGGTCGGATGTAAAACTTATTCATATCAAATTAAACACAATTGGAAGCAACGTAGATACGCTCAGTGAAAGAGTTCAGTCACTCGAGCAGGACACACACACATTGAGAAAAACGACGTAATTGATCTACAAATCACAAATAGTCACGTTGAGAGCTCAGTGAATGAGCTGCATGGAGACAGTTCTCGTGTCTTTCAGAATCTGTCGGTGATTCAAGAGAACAATACTGAACTGAGAGAAACCGCTATAGAAATTCAAATGCAATCTATGCGTAATGTTATTCTCGGGGATAAGGGAAATAGAAAATGACAAAATTTCCTCAGAAGAGGTATTAGTAGACTTTTTGAAGGACAAAATGAAGATAGATAGGCAAATCTCTCTTGAAAGGGTCCATAGACTGGGTAAAAGAAATCCCAATAAGGCTAGACCTATAGTTGCAAAGTTTACTTTTTACAAGGACCGAGAATGTGTGCGAAATATATCATACATTTTAAAAGACTCGCACAATAAGGTAAGTGAACATTTCCCAAGCAAGTAGCGGACTACCGAAGAACTGTTCTTGTGCCAATCTTGAAAACTGCGAAACAGAAAGGGGACAATTCTAGAATTGTAGGGGACAGAATTTCTATAAACAATAGACTGTATTTCCCCTCTTCGCCACCACCATTTTGAGCATCTCAAGCCCAAGATAAACACACACAGACGGATGTTGGAAGGAGAGGTGACGAGTAGGTCAGCCCGAGAAGTGTCAAACTTAATGTGTTATCGTTAAATGTAATAATAATAACACTTTGACCGGCCGCTGATTTATCGCGGTTCTCGGGTGAGAATGCCTTGGTTACCCCTGTGTTCCCAACTATCTCCCTATGCCCACGCTTCGTCTCTCCTCCCAACATTCGGAGACGAACTGCTTGATGACATCCCTTGCCCAACTCTTCCCAATCTCTCCGATTGGCATATTAACCCTCTCCTGTGAGTCTCCCACTAACCACATGTCTTTCATTCTCCCATCCCACTTCCCCATTATACTCCCAGTGAATCTTATTATTTTAGACTGGTATTTTGAGCATTCTAGAACAAAGTGTTCCAGGGTCTCCACCATGTCCAAATTACACATCTGGCACTCCTTTTCACTGTTTTTCCCATTTTTCCCCTCAGCTCCAGGGACAGCGACCTCAGCTTGAACAACAGTGCCCCCCCCCCACCCCCAAAAGGTGTCAGCAAGGTATTCTTCAGATACCAGGCTTCTCTTTATCACGAAGGCCATCCAAAGAACTCTTTGATTTGACCCCCTCTCGCCAATTAAGGTTACCATCCCCCGTGACCCTTTCTCTGACGATGTTTTTACCCTGGTTTGCCCCAACGTCTAGGTCCGAGATCTCCAATGAGTAGTTCTCTATTAGTTCCCTCACTTGGACCATCCATCCTGTCTTGATATTTGAGTTGAAAGTTCGCAGGAACATTACTTTACACCATCGGCTGTCGGGGAGATTTACCAAATAATTAAGATAACCGAGTTTCAATAAATCTATCCTGTCCTTGATCCTCATCCACCCAAGCTCACCCCTGATTACTTCTTGTGCTGCGGCATTACTCGACCCCGTACGTTTGTGGACTATTGTCAAAACTGAACAACCCCGAATTTGTTGACTATATTTCAGATTTCGACATTCTGTGCTTCAAAATCTTAGACTGACGATATCAATATAGTGCAAATTGATGGTTTTCACGTATTCCCGTTAAAAACCCGTAAAATACTATCAACCACTCGATCTGGTGGCATCTGAACAGCAGTGAAAAAAAACCCCTTGATAACTTAATTTCAGTTATTCCCGATGATAATGAAAATACTCAGTGGATAAAGTTTGACACTGGAAACCACACTAATATCTTAATATCTTAATAGGAAATGTGTACATGCCTTTTCAGGGCTCAATATATGATAATGGATAGTCACGAGGCCCTATATGTATCAATCGTGGATAAATTGTCGATAAGTGACAATATTGCCCTTGTGGGTGATTTCAATTCTCGAATCGGAAGAGGTAATGAGATGTCAAACGCCGTGCTGAGGAGGATTATAAAAAACAATGCGATTGCGGACAAACGGCACACTCAAGATGAATTTACAAATACATTTGGACGAAAATTAATAGATATTTGTAAAAAACAATAATCTACTTGTAATAAACGTCCGATTTAGCACGGACAAAAATGTGGGAGCAGCCTCTTGTAAAGGAGTTAGCGTCATTGATTATCTGATATGCACTACTGATTTCGCCGAACTCTTGACAGATTTTACAGTCAATGAGTTCAGTGAATTGTATTCTGACGCCCACTCCCCAATTTGTTTCTCTGTGAATACCGTTGTTTGTAATGATAACAAAAGACCCGAGGACAGTGAATTGGTGGAAGAAAAACATAACGGGTTTCAGTCTAACGGTAATGTGTAAAACCGAATGCTGATTCCATACAAGACCAACAACACGAGGTGACCTTTGCCAGTAACTTGAACAGGTGGGACCCATGAAAAGTCGACGAATTCCGAAATAAAGTTGGTGCAAAAATGATTGACTCGTTATTAGAACGACTGGTGGCTCTTGAGACAAAGGAAAGTGTTACAGAACAAAATATGGACGAGGTGAATACCATTTTATGTTCCATATACTTGAGTGTGGAAAAAGAAACTCTCGGTGTTAGGAAGAATAATGATAAACCCCGAAGAAACAAAAAATCAGTAGCCGATCTTGGTTCACATACGCCTGCCTCTCAGCTAGGAGAAATCTTAGGAAAGCAAGAAAAAACATTTCGAAGGTCCCCCAACATTGAAAACAAACGTCTCCTGTGCAGGCATAGAAATATTTACAAAATAGCTTTAAAAAGTAGTAGATTTAAATATATGACCACTTTTAAACAAAAAAATCACATGTGTAAAAAAAAACAGATATTAAGGAATTCTCGAAAATCATGCAATCCTTGGACAGGCCATCGAAACATACTCCCACACCTCCTCTGGAAAAATTCTGCGAATATTATAAACATAAAGATAATGTTGATATAAATCCTCCTCACGATGAAACGCACAGCAATGACTCCCGCACCATTCACTGGACACCTCTATATTAAACGACAACACTGATGTGGAAGAAATAGAAAAACTCGTAACAAAAATAAAAAATGGGAAAGCATCGGAATCGACAGCAGAGCTAACGAATATATTTAGACACATTTCGACCTGTTTAAAGTTATATATTCCAAACTCTTTAATATTATAATCAAGAATGGAAATCTCCCTTCGGCCAGGACCGTCGGCATCATCAAACCAATATATAAAAATAAAGGGTCCTCTCTCAAGATATGGATAACCATAGAACAATTACGTTGGTCAGCAATATTTCAAAAATGTTCACAAGTCTGTTGAATGAACGCACCTCAATCTTCCTGTGTGAAAATTCATTACTGTCTGAAGCCCAAGCAGGGTTCAGGAAAGGATATTCCACACTTGACCATATTTTTGCGCTGAATATTGTAAAGGAATTAGTAAGATTGAATAAGAAGCCCCTATACTGCGCATTTGTAGATTTTTCAAAGGCGTTTGATACTATTTGGCGTTCAGCTTTATGGTCAACGCTGACTCAACATCATATAGATGGGCAAGTGTATCATATAGATGTATAGTGATATAAAATCAACGGTGATGAAAGGAAAAAATAAATCTGAATTCTTTACTAGTACTGTTGGCCTGAGGCAAGGGGAAAATTTATCCCCGATTATCTTTTCACTATACCTTAATGATTTGGATCTTTTCTTACTCCGAAACGATTGCTCTGATATTGAATTTGACAATTCATTTCGCAATACAAATGACCCAGAGGTATACCTACGACTCCTTATTTTACTATATGCTGACGACACAGTTCTTCTTTCGAGCTCAAGGAAACAAAAATGCAAAATCTACTAAATGTTTTTGACGAATATTGTGTGAAATGGAAACTACAAATCAACATTTCTAAGACTAAGATAATACAATTCGGTAGCAGAGCTAGCCCAAGTGATAGTTTCTCTGTAAGTAGCATGCGCATAGAAGTTGTCAATAGCTATAAATATCTAGGAACCACTTTTACAAAGTCGGGATCTTATAATGCAGAAACAAATAATAGGTGTAGTGGGGGGAAAAGGCAATGCATGCGCTGATAAACAAGATGAGAAAACATCAGCTCCCAATCGACGTCGTCATACAGGAAAACAATAAATCTATTGTTCCAATTATGCTCTACGAGTTTGAAGTATGGGGGCACATAAACGTCTCTGTGTTACAAAAGATAGAACTCTGGTTCTTAAAATTCACCCTGAAACTAAAAAAAATCCACGGGAAGTAGCTTGCTATATGGAGAATTTGGTTTAATCCCTATATGCACCACGATAAAAATAAGAAGCTTAAACTTTTGGGCCAAACTTGTATCTTGCACTGAACCCAAAATATCCAAACTTCTCTTTTTATTAATAAAGAGTAAACATAGTAGTGGGGTGTATACAAGCCCGTGGACACAATACATCTCTTCACTGTTAAATAGTATAGGTTTGGGATATTTATGGTCAAATCAAACTATCCCAAATTGCAAATGGTTCGACTGCGCTGTAAATCAAATATTATCTGATATGAATTTACAAGAATGGCGTGCTTCCCTGGATAAATCCACAAAATTCCAATTCTATGGATTAATTAAGTCATACCCTATATTTGAAGATTACCTTATAAATCTACACCCCTCATTAGCTACTGCATTACTTAAGTTTCGCGTGCGAAATCACCACCTGCCAATAGAAATAGGAAGCTGCTCATCTACTGAAATATCGCAAAGAAAATGCAATCTTTGCAGCACATATATTGGTGACGAATTTCATTATATTCTGGTTTGCGAAAAACTCGGGTACCTCCGAGTAAAATACAAAAGAGCTTACTATTCACGAAATCCAAATATGCTTAAGCTCCAACAATTATTTACCACCACAAACAGTAAAGTAACAAGAAATCTAGCCAAGTTTATAAAAGAACTTCAGACATTTCTGAAACCCGCCCGTGTCTAGTGTACCGATTCTCCCTCCAGCAATCATTTATCCAACATAACTGCCGGAATCGGTCAGCGGTATTTTCAAACAAAAGGCTCTCACACTGTATTTTTATGTTTTCAGTTTTTGTCTAGGAAGCATGGTCTGTGGTCCCTCATTGGGGTGAGCTCGTCGAGCTCGCTCCGGTAAGGGGCAATGGGCGGTGTTTTGGGGACAGAGAATGGGAACTTTTGAACAATGAAATAATTATTATTATAAGATTTTATTCTCAACAGACCTTCTTGAGGCTGCATTTATTCTTGTATCCAGGCCGATACCCATATAAAACTCTGCCAATTACTTACCCAATACAACGGCTAAAACCGACTAGCCCTATTTTAAACAACTGTTATTTAAATTGTAATATGTTCACAATTTTGGTCTCTAAAACAGCGCTTGCGGCCCTTCATTGGAGCGAGGTCGCCGAGCTCGCTTCCATGGAGGGGGGGGGGGTCATGGGCGGTGATTTCGGGACAAGGAAAATTACGATTTTCAACGGAACTTCTCGAGGCTGACCTCAGGTTCTCATCACAGAACAACTCCACGGACCTTTCAAATACTATTCTGTTGTAACCGGATACAGAATTGAATATAAGGAGGGGTGGGGAGATGTAAATAGGTATTCATGAAGTGATAATTACAATATGAGGTTTGGGAGCAATAGATCTTAGCAAAATAGTTTATTATACCGGAGTTAGTATAACATACTGTGAAACCTAGTATTCCTGAGTGCCTGTCCTTGTATCACAGTGTGCACACTCATCCGTCTCCCAAACGCCCCCCTTTTCGTCGATAGGTCTAGTGCCCTAGTTCATCTCACCAACATCTCGACTGTGTAGAGTAGAGTTCTCTTCCAATCAATTTCTTGTTAGCTATAGGTCAAGGGGCCTAGAACAGCCAGCCTACCGAAATTTAGTCCATGCTGATGGTGATACACGGAGGGGAAAGTCCCGGGTAAATACAACATGCGGTTGGAAGGAAGGAATACACACTGCAATCAGTATTTTTATGTCAAGATCTCTACACTAAAATTACCCCTGATCATCCACTTTTAGATTGGTTCCCATTGTGTGCCTGTGATTTTACCACGTATTAAAGCCTAGCCACCCAAGCCGAATATTGCCCCACGGTGATAATGTAAATATTTGTAGTTAGTTCAGATACATTATAATATGGGGCGGAATTCGTTTTAATTCTCAGGCTTTAGTTACTTATCAAACTGTATCCCCCCCCCCTCCCCCCATCTATCAACCTTTGTGACTCGAATCGGTTATAATGCTGTTAACACCCACGATAAAAAGAGATAGAGGGGGAGAGAAAGAGAGAGAGAAAGAGACTGTATTATTCTGACAAGCATATATTTTATAACTACCACAGACATGCTTATTATTATTTTATGCTGCTTTGTGTTGCTTTGTATACCTGAGATGAGGTAAAAAAGTGGAAATAAATCAAATCAAATCAAATCAATTGTCGATAGATATTAGAAACAAAAGTGGACAGCGTATGCTACCCAATGGAACACCAGTTTATATCTATTTCCAATTGGAGAAGCTGATTCCTGTAACTACCGTTTGCTGTCCTTCGCTGACGTTTAAAGTATTGCAGGTGATGGAAAGATAAAACCGTCACACCATACACGTAGGCCTTGGTGATTTCAACAGATACAATTCATAACTCGTACGGGTTGTCTGTGGATTAAACTGTTGACTCATATAATTTTATCTGTCAGTAGGTAAACAGTGGAGTCGCAAGGTAAAAATCCATATTGGAACTTAGAAGACTGTTTGCCTTGAGGAGCTCAAAGACAATAATAAAGACTCTTTTTCAAAGACTTTGCTCAAGGAAGTCAGAACGGAAATTGGAAGGCAGATAATTACAACTAAGAGTGACATTAAGGCGTCGGCATTGCTCTTAAATAATGACGAAACATTTGCAACATTACCGTTCTTTCCGAAAAGTAGGAATGGTGTATGTATTCGCTGAATATTATTGTTAGCGGATAAATTAGCCTTTATTTACATTTTTATCTGCATATTCAGAGTAATCTTATCACTACCAACAGTTTTGTTGCATCTTAAGAGAGTTTAGTGCTGTTCCGATTTCCTTCCCAGTGCAATTGATGATTGATCAAATCTGTACACTCCAATGCCCCCATGCCTCTTCTCTTCTCTCAACATCCGGAAACGAAATTCTTGATGAGGTCCAGTACCCCATTCTTCCCAATCTCTGCGATAAGTATACTGACCCTCTCCTTCGTGTCACCCACAAACCACATATCCTTCATTCTCTCATCCCACAGCCCTTGTTATACTTTTAAGTGAATCTTATTCTGTTCCTCTGGTGTTTTGGACAACCTTATAAAAAGTTGCGCAGGGTCTCCACTACTCCTAAATTACACACTTATCACTCCGTTCCGCCGTCCTTCCCATTTTTTCTGTTATCCCCAGCGACCGACACCTCTGCTTGAAGTGTCTCCCTGTCTTCAAAATCTGGTTTCTCTTTACCATGCAGGCCAGCCAAAGACCTTTTTTTGCTCTGCCCTTTCTTGCCAAGTGAGGTTACAGCCCTCTATGACTTTTTCATGACGATTTTTTTATGCTGGGTTGCACTCACTTCCAAGTCCGAGATCTCCGTTTGTTTTTTTCTCTTTTAACTCCTCCACCTGGTCCATCTGCCCTGTCTTTATATTTGAATTTCAAATATTCTGGAATATTAGGGAGCGCGGGAGCTCAGTGGTTACGGCATTGAACTTCAAACCGAAAGGTCGACGGTTGGATCCCCGCCAGGTGTAACTGCGTTGTGTCCTTGGGCAAGGCACTTCAACACGATTGCTCTCATGTGTGGACGGTTGCGCTGTGTACTGCGTACTGCACGTCGATGGTGCACCTATCTTCAAACAATAGTAACCCTGCTTGCGAGGAGTTAGTACGTTGGGGAGTCTAACAATTGCCCGCCGTTGCTCGGTGGTTCTCCCCGGTTACTCCGGCTTCCTCCAGCCATAAAACTGTCCGACACGAGGTGTCACTGGCTGTCGAAAGTGTCGCTAAACCCTAATAAATAAATAAATAAACAAATAAATAAATAAATAAATAAATAAATAAATAAATAAATAAATAAATAAATAAATAAATAAATTAATTAATTCTGGAACATTAGTTCTCGCGGAGATCAACCAAATAGTTAAGATAACAGCGTTTCATTAAGTCTATCATGTCCTCATCCTCAGTGAGATGTGAGGATTGATACCTGTACAGGCTAAAAGGGTCATTCAAAATTTTAACCTTATCTGCGCACGATACATATATTATTGAAATAGTCAATATTGAACTAGGCGATCACAGTCCGCCGAGTTGATGGGACATGAGAAGTCAGATCAAATTCTCGCCGAAGGCGTGTGTTCGATCTGGCTGATCTGGTTTCGTCAACAAGTCGGAACGTGACAAACAGGATTAACCAGCTGTTGTAATAATTCATTTATTGACATTAGATATTTCAAAATTGAAAACAGCACTTAAAATGTAAATAAAAAACAAAACAGGAAAACGAACGTCGGGAATGGGGTGTCCAGTGTAAAGACAACCGAGTTTTTTATTCGCGTTTGTAATACGACCCTCTCGAAAAGTTTTAAACGTAAGTGTCGCCACGTTACTCTCACCTGAGACCGACACCATATGGATTTGGAATATATGAGACACTTGTTTTTGACGAGTCAGATTCACGAGTAAACTGCAGTGGCACTGAGCACATGCTGGCGATAGACATATAATGAAAGAGAATATACCATTGTGTTGGATGACAGGAATATAATTTCAGACGAAAAATCATCTGGGAAAAGTAAATTATAACAGCATCTCTCTGGGATATAAACGCGATGCACATCACTGTCAGTTTCTGTCTAACACTTAACAGTCGTGTCATCAACAAAGATATTTCACGAAAAACTTGACATATCGTTCTTATTACCATGGTAGCTGATATTTTGTCGTGTACAGTCCAAATCTATTTTTCAAAAGACTATTTACTGATTGGGTGGAATTCTCCCGAGTCCACTCCACAGGTGATTTAATAGCACTCTACCCGCTACGTGCTGGAAAATTCATTTGTTTCACAAAATGCAATTATTCTTAACCCTTTGAGACTTCCATTATCCTGACGTTCAAACGTCACTGGGAATTCAGTTTCTTCAACGTTTTTCAAAATGCGACGTCAAGCGTCGGAAAGTACAAATAACAAGATATTTTTCACATTAGTGATTATCTGGTTTAGGGCTGAATTATTTTTGGTGTTCGGAATCTGTTATTCAAAACTTGTTTTATTACAAATTATTGGAGAGTGCCAACAGGCACTCTCCAATAATTTGTAATAAAACAAACTTATATAAACAAAATATTATTTGTGTTTGACTGAATATGAAATAAAAGGATGGGAAGTGTTGGCTTTTGCTCTGGTATCCTCATTTTTGAAAGCCCTGATAGTGGCTTCTAGCACTCAACCAGTTAAGAAGTCTTGACAGCAGGATTATATTAGTATTTTAAGCTGCGATACATTTGACTCAACGATTGTTACTGAGCACTATTCAGGAGAAAATAAGAATTGATGTTAAAACTTTAAAAAATCGAAAAATAATAACAAAACAAATGACCACAAAGTATCGGCGCGTTGTTTGATTTCGTACGTCATAAGACGTACACAAGTATCAAAGGGTTAATGCGTCACGAAAAGTTTCAAGTCATTGTAGAAACAAACGAAAAATCATCATATAGTGACCTCGATATAAGCGTTGTGAACGTTGCGTAAGATATGGTAAATTGATAATGAACGCATTTCCGTTTCAGTTAGGAATTTCAAGACCCTGTTGCGACTCCAAATTGAGCCTTGCCTTAGAACAGGCATATATATTGAATAAAATATTGTATAAAACTGCAAATTGGAACTTAACCCATTCGCAGCCGTGCATTTAGATAATATCCGTCGCTGAATCATATAGTGGAGGAAAGAGGGTCAAAGTAAACAAAAATTGAAAACGCCACGAAGACCAGAATATCACAGGAACTTATACTTATTTGTAATTTTACGATTGGAAGGGCACATGGAAAATTATCCGGCAATCTCATTTAAGTATTCGCTGAAAGGGTAAGCTGTGTTGCTACCTGCTTACGCCATTTCCCCCCACTCCCGAACTTCCATGAGAAAAAACGACTGGTCCAAGGGTCTCACCATTTCTATTTAGCTCCCATTTAACGGACGTTTTTTCGAGTCATACTAACGCTTGAAGATCATAAAGATAAATCGAACGTTTTTCGAGTCATATTTGCGTTTTCAGAACATTGAAAAGGTAACTCTGACATTTATTTCTTTATTTCTTTATTTATTTATTTATTTATTTATTGACACTTTCGAGAACCAAGAGCACCATGTGTTGGGCAGTTTTACGGATAGCGGAAGGCGGAGTACCCGGAGAGAATCATTGAACAACGACGCACCTTTCCACTGTACAACGAATCAAAAAGTTATGTATACTGAGTGAAAAGAGAAAGTATAATAAACTTCGAGGAGCAATTTCTTAGTATTATCGACTTTAATCCCAAACAAATTATTGTAAATACATATTTCGAGTCTAGCTGAATGCATTTGCATAATTTCATGTTCTTACTGTTGCCAGCGTCACGTCAGGACGTCGCAATTCAGACATGGAGTGAAACGAAATGTTCACACATGCAGTCAATATGTATGTATGTCCACCGTTTGGCTCTTGGATGACAACAAGACATCGACGGTGCATGGGCCTGGTAAGTCTCTGAATGTCACCCTGTGGTACTGCGTTCCACTCCTGCCTTAGAACATTACGTAAATCGCCTAACGTCTGAAAATCATGAAGTCGTACCTGATTGTCCAGTAGATCCCAAATATGCTCGATTGGCGACAAATCTGGCGAAAGTGGGGGCCAGGGAAGAAGTTCGATGCTCTGCTCCTCAAGAATGTCACGACAGATACGCGTCACGTGACATTGGACATTGTCTTGCTGGAATAACTGCGATCCGACGTTAGTGTTGAGCAATGGGTCAACAACAGCGTTAAGAATGTCGTCCCTATATCGCTGTCCATTCAGATTACCATCGATGAAGATCAACTTCCTTCGATGGTGCAAAGAAATTCCTGCCCAAACCATTGCACTATCCCCGCCGCAACGGTCGCATTCCCGCACGCAAGCATCAGAAAACCGTTCTCCTCGTCGGCGATACACTCTTGCCCTACCATCAGCGCGCCGTAGACAAAATCGTGATTCATCACTAAAAAGAACTGTGCGTCAACGCTGCTGAGTCCAGCGAACACGCTGATGTACCCATTCCATTCTGACGGTAAAATGACGTTGGGTGAGGATTGGTCCGTGGCATGGATGCCTACTTCGGATGCCGTGTTCAGCGAGTCTGTTGCGGACAGTTTGTGCACTGATTCTATTGTTAGTTCTACCAGGAGTAATTGCTGCTGTCCTCGTCGCCGGAAGGAAGCGATCCCGCAAGTGAGGCGCCTTGTATCGGTCTTCTGCAAGGGTCGTAACCATTGGTTGATCTGAACGCGGTCGGTCGGCAGTAGATCCAGTGGTTCTATACCTTCCAATGAGGCGGCAAATACTGGCCACAGTGACTCCGAACTCAGCAGCGAGCTCATCTGGAGGTATCCCAGACTCATGCATACCAACCACACAACCTCTGATTGTCGGTTTACCATGGCGTTTTATAAAATGTCGGAAGACAAAAACTAGCGTGTTTTCTCAATAACTCAGGCTCTCTAGCACAACATAGAACAAAGAAAATCGTCAGCCACCCATTCAATTTGACATTCTCGGGTAGCACGTGCTATTTTGAAGTCCGTAGCAAAATTGTATATGGTTGGGTGGGCAAAAACAACATATCGTTAAACTCTTTGCACGACTTCTTGTCCACAAACATGCAACATTAGAACTATTATATTTCATCCTTCATGCTATTTTTTCACATTTGTTTCTGTTATACTTTCTTTTTTGACTGAGTATATTTTTTGTCCAAAACTAGTTAAGCACCCCCCTCCCCCCCCCCCCCCTTATAATACATGTGGGTGTACGAATAGCTCATATTGTGACATTCTGCATTCCTCTATCGGATCGAGTATACATCCTTAAAAAAGGTGAATATTTGCTGGCTATTGACCACTTCACTGCCGTGTGCTTATAGAGAAATGAGACAGCATCACAGTGAGAGAAATTCGGAAGGCATGGACAGTATGCCACGCCGATTAACCCTCAACCCTAAGTAACGGCCAAAACCGGCCAGCGCTATTCTCAAAAATCTCCAATTAATTTTCATTATTTTTTTTTCATTTTTTGTCCCAAAAACATAGGTTATGGCCCCTCGTTGGAACGAGCTCGTTCCAATGAGGGTTCATAACCTATGTTTTTGAGACAAAAAATGAAAAAAATTAGTTATTCAAGAATTTTGTTTGCAACTGTTGTCTGCTTTTCATGTTAGGTAAAGGGTTAAGAAGTGTTAGATATGCTCGAGGCTGTTCCATCAGGTACTGAACAACGTGGCGTTTTTTAACGTTGTGATGACGTCGGCGGTGCCTGATATTCATTCAATAAAAAAGAAAGCCCTAGAAACCCTTGCTCCACTAATAAGGCATATTCCCCCTACTGCAAATAGCAGGTTTTCTCGGGAGAATTTACCCATTTACTTTATACCCACTGGTATTATAGGGAGGTGATGGGGATGGGAGAGGGGGCTTAACTTTTTTTTGGACAGTATATATAACGACCTGTGGGGCAACGTTTTGACTACAGCGAACTTTACTGCCACGGGTAAATCCGCAAAAGGCGAAAAACATTACTACTGCACGTTAATAATAATGCAATTAAACTATGAAGGGTTAAAATTTATAGTGGCAGGCAATTTACTGTCCATTAAACAATTCGCTGCGAATAAGTTACATATATTATGCATCTACATTTGATATGAATTGGCCCACCCCACTGACTTTTTTCTTGGGGGAGGAGGGGGGGGGGGGCTGTTACTGTACATCTGTACATGGTTATATATAATCTAATAAGTTACGTCATGTGGGTTCAAAATATCTAGTAGTCTGGCAACAGATAGTGATACTACGATTATTTGGTCTATTACTCCAGCTCAACAAACAGAGCATCAGTCTAGATTATATATATATCTACTATATTTGCATTCAAATGGTCATAAATACCCCACACCGCTGGTCTCGAGTGGGGCTTGATAGTCCGTGATTATTGGACCATTTCCCCAGCTCAATAAACAGGTCACCAGGTGATTTTAAGTTTTGATGAAAAATTTGAAAACAGACTGTGGTAACACAGCCTATAATGACTCAAACATTACTACTGGCCAACAATAATAATGCATTAGACTATGTGGAGGGGTTAAGATTTTTCGACAGGTGATCTACTGTCCATTAAACAGGGATTAGAGGGTTTAAAATATTTAATAGTGATATTATGGCAGTTCGATAAATAGATCACCAGACTAATTTATATATATCAACTATAACTGTATTCAAATGGCCATGGAATGCCCCACCCCACTGGTCCCCAACTGGGGCGTGACAGTCTATGATCATTTGGACACTGCTACAGATAATAAACAGTTCACCATGTGATTTAATTATGTTGAGATATGCAGTAAGTAGATAGTGATAACATAGCCCATAACAACTGAACGTTACTACTGTCCAATAATAATAAATGAATCAGTCCATGGGGGTGGGGGGAAGGTTAAAATTATAGCGACAGGTAATCAACTGTACACTAAATAATCCACAGGGAGTTAGTTAAAACATTTATGTCTTTGTATTATCATGAACTGCCCCACCCTGCTGGATTTCGTGGGGGTGGGGTCTGTGAGGGGTTAGGTAATTCACTGTCAGTTATTGCACCATTCATTAATTGGTTGAGTGCTCATGCAACTGTCTGGGTTTTAAAAAAAATTAGTGTAGCAAAGCAGTAGCAAAGCAACAGCTAACGTTTTCCTTGCTCATGTTTCATATCCAGACAAAAAGCCAATAACATTGTGATTGTGCAAATTTGACTGTTGCAAATTACTGGAGAGTCCCTGTGTACACTCTTCAATACTTTGTAGTAGAACAAGTTATGTGAATGGCAGGTTGAGGCCACCGAAAATAATCTCGTTCGCAACCGGTTAACTGTTAAATGGACGTAAATAATATAGTAGTAATTATATTTGTGTGCATGTTGTCATGAACTCCCCCACACCGTATCCAGTGGGGAGTCACAATCTGTACTCATTCTCATTGAATCATTCCTCAGCTTCGTTAAAAATCCACCAAGTGATTTTTTTAATCTTGCCATCGCGTGTATCAGATTATGATGGGTTTATTACAAATGTTGTCCTACTCAGTACCACTGTCCAGTTACTCAAATTGATCAGTCTATGAGGAGGTCAAATATTCCAGTAACAGAAAAAAAATCTACTAAATGTAATTTTTACATACACTGATTCTTATTTTGTGTTCAAATGGTCATTGTCCCACCCCACGTTTTCTAGTGGGGCCTTTGCAGTACTTGTTCTTGGACAGTTATTCAAGTGCAATAATCAATCCACCGGGTTTTCTCAAATTTAAGCGATTTAATGTATTATATTATAGAGATGTCAAAAACCAAGCTACTTACTAATAGGCATTATTGTGTTTATTAATCAATCCACAGGATCTTCATGATACAGACTCTGGTTATAACTGTACTCAAATTGTTATGAATTATGCCATCTCACTGGTATCAGGTCTCGGGTGTGACTGTTGCAATCTGCTGAAATCTACAGGTGACAGGTAGAAAGTAAGATGTCTTGGAAACACCTCACATTTTGTAGGTCAATAATATTTATAATAATCGAAATAATAATCTGCTACAAACTGTTACAATAAGATGACACAGTTTGATGACTGAATGGTTCGGGCTCGTGTTCAGTGAATCCTTGCGAGTCAAAACCAGATGCCGTCGAAGCTTTGGGTGATTTGATGTCTTTCCCAGATGAAAATACAGAAACCCACGGAGCCCATCAAATGTTGGAAAATGGTTTTGACTTAATTGAATTCTGTGAATTCTTGCGAGTCGAAACCGGATACCTTCATGGGTTTAGGTGATTTTATGTGTGTGACCGATGAAAATTCAGATGCTCAGGCAAAAAACCTTATGTTTGCCGCCGATTTAAGTGAGCTATACCAAAAAGAAATGCATAGTGGTGACTTCGCTGGAATGTCCCCAGCGGAATCTCCCAAGTTGGTGCTAGACATTCAAGAGAGTAACTCCGATAATTTTTATTCAAATGTTTTGACTTCTGAGTCGAAAGATTTAATGAATTTTACCGAGTTTTGTTCTGAAAATTCTGGAGGGAGTAAACATGACCGTCCTGTGGGGTATGCCGAAGTTTTGAAAAATATATTTCCGTGTGGTAATCCCTGGGAAAGTTCGGATATAAAAACTGTCAATTCAGAGTCAATTGAGGCGGCGGAACTTGATTATCTAGACCCCATTTTTAAAATAGAGACATTGAATATTCCGGCAGGTATCTACATGGTAACTGAAGAAAAACGGATACAAAGAGTTCAAAAGCCCCTAGTTACCATACCGGTATATTTTGGGAACGTTCAGTGTGAAGCTGTTGTGGATTCAGCGGCTGAAGTTTCTATAATTTCGGACGAAGTTTTTGACCAGCTGAGCCCGAGGCCTAGTGTCTTGAGAACGGTAGGTCTGAAACTTGCAGCCCGAGATTCGGGAATGACAGCCGAAATAGCTGGACCAATACAATTTAGCCTGGATCGCCATACATTTAATGAATATTTATTCGTGGCCCCTATAGCAGATGCCATGCTTCTAGGTTATGATATCTTAAGGAAGCATGGCATGGTAATTAATTTATTAATGGGAGAACTGGACATTAATGGGGAAGCAATAAAAGTCGATTGCGGAGATCCGTGGGAAATGAAAATTAATACCTCGGTGAACAGTGTTAATAGTAAAGACTCCCAGCCTGTTATTGAAGCTTTGAGTGTGTCTACAGTACCGAACAGCACTAATGGCAATGGAGCCCTGTTTTCTAATAGGGAACCTGAGCCTAAGACTAGTGACGGTCTGTATCAGAGTGCGAGCACAGATTCCCACGAACTTTCTGACAAATTCCTCACAATGCCGCCCATCCAGGAAAAATGTGAAATTCAGGGAAAAGACCCTAAATCGCCGGATCAGGGCAAAACTATTTCGGATATTAAGGTAGCGCAAAAGTGCCATTTAATACCCAATTCAGTTACTCTTGTAATTTGCAAAACTGGTCGTTTTAGACAGAAGTCTGCAGTGGAGCCAAAGTTTAATGACTATATAGTTATTGAAACTTTGCATGCTCCACTCTCTGAGAGAGTGAAATGTTGCGTCATCAACCCTTCTGATCGGGAGTTGATTTTGAAAAAAGGTCACGTTTTAAGCCAAGCTTATGCCACTGAAGTTTGCCTGCCAAATGCAAAAATTGTCAAACCCCGAGGGGAGGTGAGACAAGTATCACGTGTGGAGCCGTCTGATGATGTGCCTTCACATTTGACTGACTTGTATAAGAGATCAATTTCCCACATTAATGAAGGAGACCAGTTACAATTACGGGATTTATTAATTGCATTTCAGGATGTTTTTGCCCAACATGACTATGACCTGGGTAATTTTGTGGCAGTCGAACATAAAATTCCTACAGGAGATGCCCCAGCGGTCAAATTGCGCATGAGACGTACCCCAGATGCATTTGTTGGAGAGGAAGAAAATGTTTTAAAAAATTTGTTAAAAGCAGGGGTGATTAAACCGTCGGAATCCGAGTGGGCCAGTGTACCTGTGCTCATTCGGAAATCTGATGGTTCAGTCCGGTGGACATTGGATTACCGAAAATTAAATGCGGTAACAAAGAAAGATTCTTTCCCACTTCCCTTAATTGATGACTGTTTGGCTTGCATGTCAGATAATGTATTCAGCTCAAAACTTGATTGTAATCAGGCCTACTACCAACTACGAATTCGCCCAGAAGACCAACATAAGACAGCGTTTGTGACCAGATATGGATTGTTTGAGTTCGAACGTCTGTCCATGGGTTTAACTGGTGCAGTAGCTAGCTATTGCAGGGCCATAAATTTAGTTTTGAGTGGTTTACTTTGGAAGGCAGCATTAGCTTTTGTAGACGATTGCTTGGTACTGGGTAAATCCGTGGATAACCACTTTGAAAATTTGCGCCAAGTCGTGTCCCGTTTTCGGCAGCATGGGTTAAAATTAAAACCCAGGAAGTGTATTCTATTTAAAAAGAAGTTCAGTTTCTTGGCCGATATATAACGCCACAAGGCGTTGAAATTGGTGACCATGCAGCAGAGGTTGTAAAAAACTGGCCACGTCCACAATGTGCCAAACACGTTGAAAAACTTTTAGGTCTGTTAAATTACCATAGAAATTTTGTAAAAAAATTTGCGGAACTCGCTCGTCCTATGTATGCCGCCATAAAAACTAAACCGTTTACCTGGGGTAAAGATGAAGATGATGCATGGGATAATAAAGAAGTTTTAGCTGGACCCTGTATATTAGCTTTGCCAAACAAAACGGACCCCTTTATTTTGGATACAGACTGTTCTGAAACTTGTGCAGGGGCCGAACTTATACAGGTCCAAGAGGGTGTGGAGCGGGTTATTTGCTATGGTAGTTTGGCTTTATCGAAAGAGCAGCTAAACTATTGTACCACCCGTAAGGAATTACTAGCTGTGGTTCTTTTTACAAGGCAGTTTAGGCATTATTTATTAGGCCGCCCTTTTAGGTTGAGAACCGATCACAGTAGCCTGACCTGGCTTATGAATTTTAAAGAACCCGAAGGTCAATTGGCTCGATGGTTAATGGAATTGAGCCAATATTATATGAAAATTGAGCATAGGAAAGGTGTTAAGCACCAGAATGCCGACTCCCTTAGTCGAATACCCTGGGACATTTGTTGTGAAAACAGGGTGGGTGCTAAATCCCTTCCCTATGGGGGTTGCCATTTCTGTAGTCGGGTCGAGGCTAAGTGGAAGAAATTTAAAGAGGATGTGGATGATGTATTACCCTTGAGTGCTACTGGAAGTTGCAGCCATGGTGACTCGAGTGTTCGGCCTGTGATGTGCATGGAAACCGAGTCCCCGCTGTCTGGGACAACCACGGTGGAGGGTAATAACACAAAACATTTATCTTCGCCACATGGTTCTGTTCGATTAATTGGGTTTGCTGGCCACTCAGTTGACGACATCAAAGAAAAACAATCAACTGACCCTAATTTAAAATTCATTTTAAATTGGTTTAAACATTTGGAAGTGCCATCGGAAAATGATTTATTTATGGCCAACCCTGCTTCTAAATATTATTGGTTAAACAAAGAAATTTTGGTAATGGAGCAGGGGCTGCTGCATAAAATACGGAAAAACAACTCTGCCAAAGTTTTAGTTGTCCCTCAGTCTTGTTCATCTGAGGTTATGTCCTTGTGCCATGATCTCCCTTCTTCTGGTCACCAAGGTATGACCAGAACCCTCCAGAGGGCTAGGGAATCATTTTATTGGTACAACATGGGCTCTGGTGTGCATACTTGGGTGGCAAGTTGTAAGGCCTGTAATACGGCCAAGAAACCGAATAGACAATCTCGATCTCCCATGCGCCAGTTCCGGGCAGGAGTCCCCATGCAAAGGGTCCATCTTGATTTTTTGGGACCACTGCCTGTCACGGACCAGGGTAATGAATATATTTTAATGATGGTGGACCAGTTTACACGGTGGGTTGAATGTATCCCCCTACCATCTCAGACAGCGGAAGAGACGGCAAAAGCTGCGGTAAATGAATTTTTCACGAGATTTGGTTTTCCCTTTGAAATTTTCACAGACCAGGGACGTAATTTTGAAAGTTCTTTGTTCAACTCGGTCTGTGAACTTTTACAAATTCATCACGCCCGCACTACACCATACAGACCATCCGGAAACGGTCAAGTCGAACGGTATAACCGAACTTTAATGGATGCCGTTCGGTGTTTTATTAACAAAAAGCAGAAAACTTGGGATGTTTATTTACCCCAGATTGCTGGTGCTCTACGCTCCTCTGTCTGTCAGCAAACTGGTTACACACCAAATAAACTTATGTTGGGGAGGGAGGTCAATAAACCAGTGGACTTAATGTTCCCTACCCCAAAGTCGACACAAAATATTGATCAAACAGTCCCCGAATTTGTGGCGGAACTGGAACAAGCAATGAAAGAATCCCATGAAATGGCCAGGGACACACTAAAACAATCCCAGAAAAGAATGAAACGGAATTACGACGTCCGTATTAATCTAAAGACTTACTCCGTTGGTGATGCGGTGTACTTGAGAGATACTGCCACAATTAAGGGCAAAAGTAAGAAATTGTCAGTAAATTGGAAAGGGCCTGGCATTATTGTTAAGGAACTTTCCCCCAGCTTGTACAAGGTACGTTTAAGGACAACTGAAGTGGCACTCCATCACGATCGGATTAAGCTCTGTAAAGATAAAGAATTGCCCAAGTTGTTGATAGCTGTAGGGAAGCGGTTAAAAGAAAGGGGTGATATCGCTGTCGGCGATGTTTTGTTTTGCCTTTATAACCAGCCCGACGATGGCAAGTTTATGATACAGTGTGATAGCTGTCGGGAATGGTATCATGGCCATTCTGTGCACATGACGGCAAAGAAAGCAAAAACCCTGAAAGAGTATTATTTTCCTGAATGCACAGACTGATATCTTAAATTTTATTTAGTTTTAATAACCATGATGTGTGAATTTTAGTGTATAATGTTCGAAATGTTGTCATTCTTGCTGTTTCTCGGGCTTCTGCTCTTGAAGAAACGGCGGGCATGGCAGTGGATATCGTGCAAGGCCTTTTTAATCTTAGAAAATGGGAGTGTTTTTTGTGTTTTATAGAGTTTGGGGGTCAGAAAAATTTAACCGCTGTGATAGCTTTTTAATACTTAGAATGGCCTTTGAACATGTAGTTTTGAAGAAAAACACGTTTTTCTTAAAATTTGAGGGCTCTTTAAGACGATCTCGCGGTGGTGGGGCGAGGACATACTAGAAACTAAAAATGATTTGGTGAAACGGGTTTGTTCAGTAACAAACGCCGTTTAGTGGTTAACCTCCAATCTCTGTTTTTATTAGATTTATGAAGAGAGGGTGGTTGCAATGATTCAATTTTAACTGTATAGATGTCTTTTCTTTTATTCAGATATAGGCAACGCCAACCAATTACCAGGTCAGCTGACAGGTCCAGGTTACCAGTTCATAGAGAACCAGGTAATAGTCGGGAAAGTTATGCCACCCCTGTCGCTCGACCTAGTCGTCGGGAAACAGGAGAGCAAAATTTTGGGGCTGTTGTAAAAAGGGCCAATTTAAATTCCCAACTGTTACCTGCAGATAGCATAGCATATGATTTGTCGCTGGATATTACTTTGAGCCACGTCCAGCGGGAGGAGTTACTGTCTGCTCAAATTAAAATTGCTAAGGATAAAAAGAACTTCCGCTGGGTAAATACTTTGAAGCGGTGTGCCATTGATGTTTTTAATTCGGCTTGGTTGGAATCTAATTTGGGGGACTACATACGAGTTGCTAGGCCTCGCAGGCCACCCGCCCCCAGCAGCCAGGCTGCAACCGTTGATTTTAGGCTTGCGGACCCGAACTGCCCAAGATTGAGGGAGGTTATTGTCAACAATCCCACATCTAAAATGCCAACACCAGAAGTAGCACCAGTAGACATTCCGATTAAGACACGGGGAGTATCAAAAGAAACCCCTCATCTGGAGCCCAAGTCTTCTATTGAAGACCGCCAGGAAGGTCAGACTTCAGAAACTGTTGTCATGCCTGTTGTTTCTCGAGCTGCTGCTCTTGTAGAAACAGCAGACATGGCAGCAAAAGATGTAACCAGGCGTGTGGTTTTTCTGGCTTCTGCTCTTGACGAGACTGCAAGCATGGTGACATCTGAAGTTGAACCTATTATTTCCAAGGGGCTGGGGAAATCAATTCAGGGGGAGGAGGAAGAGAGTGCTAATCATCCCCCACAATTTCATTTTCAGAAAATCAACATCCTGGACAGTTAGGGGACAAGGCTGCCACTTCACGCCAGGTCAGAAATAAAAAGCGCCGCCAGAGACGACGGGAAAGTGGATAACCCCCAATGCAGTATTTGTTTGGGCAGATTTAAGCGTCTTGGGCGTCATGTTATGGGTGCTCATCTCCCGGAGTTTTTGTGGGAGCCAGTTGCCTCGGACAATCTGAGTATAGTTTGTCACATGTTTTCCCTCAAGGAGATTTTGGGTTGCCTGTTTAAAGTAGGGCCGGATGAAATTGCTGCTGAGCAGTTTTCATCCTCTGTTGCCTCTCTTAATGAAGAGGGGGGTAATCACCCAAAGCGTAGAGATCATTGGTGATTTTTATCCAGAGGTTTTTTTACTCATGGTTCAGCAGCATGGTGATTTGCTTAGTGCCCCAGAGGATAGTTCTGGTTTTAAGATCCGCCCTATCAATTCTGGTGCTTGTTTGGCGTACTGGAGGGTAGTGATGTTCCTTTGGGCCAAGTTGAGTGTCAAGGATAGGGACATTCCGACGGAGGAATGCAGGGAAGGCACGGCAGAACGGAGCAGCCTTTGGGAAGCTCGGTATGGTTTGGCTTCGGGTAAGGAGGCCATGGATTTTTCCGGTGCTGAGGATTTTACCAATGAAAAGGTGGCTACCCTGCAGGTCTCTGTTGAGGATGATGTGTTGGAACTGGAGGACAGTAGTTTTGGAGCGTGGGAGGCTAAGGAGGTAGTGGCAGTTGAGGCCCTACCATCTGTTGTGGGGAATCCAGTCACTTCTTCTGAGGTCAGTATTCCCATTGCCCCTGACTTGGTGGAGGTCTTTGATAGTCACTTTCACATGGATCGGACTCTCAATAGGATGTTCGGATGTTCTGATTTGTCCTTGTGGACCCAGTCATTTGAGGCGGTTGAGGAGGGTTTGGTCCCATGTCGAGTGGTTGGTGGCATAGCGGTGTTTTGTGACCCTGTCTCTTGGCCAGTTCAATTCCCTTTTGACGATGGGTGGAAAGTTGCTTTTGGACTTCACCCCAAGCATTGGCGGCTAGTCGATGATTCTGTTCTACGTAGAATCAGTCAGTTGCTGAAACAACCCGGGGTTGTTGCTTTGGGTGGGGTGGGATTTGACTTTTCCCAAGGTTTGCAAGGTTGTCGGACTCAGGAGTCTATCTTTCGTCGCCTGGTGGCCATGTCTCGTCCAGAGGAACCTCTATTTCTACATCTGAGGGGTGAGAGTTCTGACCCGTACTCCAGCCGTGTTGGTGCTCTGGCCAGGGACATTTTGTTGGAGATGCGTAGGGAGTCGCAGCCCATTCATGTCCATTGTTGCTCGGCGAATGCAGTTGAGATCAACAACTGGATGGCTTCGTTCCAGAATTGTTTCTTTGGGTATACGGCCATGGTTAAGAGGTTCAATGGGCAGCAGTTGGAAGGACTAAGGTCTGTACCCTTGGATCGTTTGCTTCTGGAGACTGACAGTCCTTATTTTGCTGGAACTCGAATTTCTACTCCCAAGTTTGTTGGTGAAGTGGCCCAACATGTCAGTGAGATCTTGAACCTCGGTTTGGAGGCTGTTTGTCAGCAAACCCTTAGCAATGCTAAGGTTTTGTATCGTTTATAGGGAATTGGGGTGGACATAACTATTTCTTGTCAATAAGTTTTAAAAATTATTTGGTCATTTTTTTGGTTGGGACTGTCAGTCAGAAAAATTGTTAGTGAAAAGGTTTTTTTGTGAATTTTATTTCTAAAGTTTTATTATTGTAAAAATTGGTATCTGAAAATTCTGAGTGGTTTAAATTAACGTTGTCTCCGCCGGTCCTCCAGGTTTGTTCATTTTCTCTGTGATTTTATAATTGGGTTCATTTGTGTATTGTTCACGGGTTTGAATTCCTGTTAACATGTGAAATTACTACCATTTCACAATTCAACAACAATAACATGGTGTTTTTTATTTTTTGATATTTAATGGCTCTACATACTTATTTAGGGGACACTCTTAAAGTTTCAATCCTAAGATGCGCCCTTTCAAAAGAAAATGGGGAGGAGTGTTATATCCACACCTGGTGACGTTTTATACATATAACGGTAAACGTTACAGCGCGGGAACAGAAAGATTATAACCCGCAACTCTGACCTCCCGATGTATTGTATTACTGAAATCCTGGCTGGTGATTGGTTGGATTGAGTGAAGCGCCACCCCGGATGTTGAGGTTGTTAGAGAAGCTGTTCCATCTTGCTATCTCCATCGATATCGATAGAAGAAGGACTACGTGTTGGATCGGAATCCAGACACTGCTGATGCAGTTCATATTGTTGTGAGGAACTTGAAGGATTATTACTAGGTGAGCTGAATAGTTGCAGCCCCACCGTGATTCTCCCTCATCAAGAGCCTCGCTGAGTGTATTGTCAGCAAGTGATGAACAATCCTGAGTACCGGGCCAGACGATCAGTTGGGTTGTACTCAAGATTAGTTCATGTACTTGTTGGTCAAGTATTCGTCGGTGTTGATTTGGCGTGTGATTATTGCTCTAGAGGACAATCGGTCATTGTGTGTGTCTTCCTTGTTTTCCCCGTCGCAACAGTTCACCAGCTGATTCTTAAAATTGTATTGTCAATTGTAGTAGCATCCAGTTCACGACATAGCCCACGATTAACAGTTTTGTCAGTTGATATATTTAATTAAAGTCAAAATAAACAAATAATTAGGATATTTAGGGATTGCGTTATTTAGTGGCAGGTATTTTTTGCACGTGAAACAATCCACTGGATATAACGAAACACATATTAATTATACCTGTATTCACATTGCCATGGGCTGCCCCCACTCTATTGCTTTACAATGGGAGTTGACTGTCCATGATTTTTTTTTTTTTTTTTGATCAGCACCCCAGCTGAGTAAAGGGCTCACCAGTTGTTGTTAAACAGATTTGTTGGTTGCTGTTATGGATTATTTGGGTTTTTGTTTTAATATATAGTAATTGATAGTGATACGCAACCCATGATGACTTCAGCTACACGTACACTCCTCTCCAATAATGTCAACCCGCCAGTTTAAGCAGGGTCAATATATACGGTAATAGGTGATTTATTCCGCAAAAAAGAGAAAAAATCTACTGAGTGTAATTTTACATACATATATTTTATGTGTGTTTTTTGTTGTTTTTTTCCCCAAAGCGTGGCTTATGACCTCGTTGGAGACAGCTCATTGGGATCGTTCCGATGATGGAGCCAAAGGATATGTTTTGAGCAAAAAGTGAAAGATTTTAGCCGTGTTTTGCAAGTATCAACTCCAATTTGAGTCAGGAAAACGGTAATTGAAATGCAAAAAAAATTAATGTTGACACTTAATTTCCACACATATCGTGAAGACGAGTGATTAACTGCTCCCCTAGAGTAGCTTTTAGGTGAGTGATAGCGAGTAAGAGCGATCACTTCACTTTCCCACCCGTCCATGCTTAACGTCATGTGGCTGTGGAACCTCATCCTGCCCGACGAGAAACCTTCTCATGTTCGATGTAAAAATAGTAAAAAGGAAAAAAAATAAGTAATTTTGCGTTTAGTATCGACAATTAAGCCCATCGCCATCCAAATTTTTCATCTCTTTCTCAACATGTTTCGTCACATTTTTATTCATGTATTTCTTAGTTACACATTTGTAAGAGGTATATGCAGAGGGAGAATGACTCTAACGTGTGACTCGATTACGTTTAGAGTGGGCGGGATGTGGTTGTTGAACGTAAGACCGACAGTCATCACTCGATATGTTCGACCTATGGCAACTGATATTCAGACATATCGCGAGAGGATTGGTCGGTACAATGGGGGAAAAGTTCATTCATGTGATTATGGAATGAGCTCAATGGAAAACTATTGATTAGTAAGTTTGGTCATATAGGTTTGTCTTAATGATTTATGTCTTACTCATCCTGGGTGGAGCTATTGAATTAAATCCTGGTGCGAAAGATAATATATCCATATCCATATCCATAGTTCACTTGAATATGATAGGCCTACGTCATAAAGCATATATAGTAGATGCACAGCTGGGCCAATTTGACATGATCGCATTAACGAAAACATTCCTCTCGGCGGATGTCCAAATGAACAAAATTGCAATACCCGGGTTCCACGTTCCCCCAATATGACCGGATCGTCCAGATGGCCATGGTGGGGGTGTAGTGGTATATATTAAAAGTAGTTTAATTTTTAAAGCTCGCACTGATCTCTTTGTTTCAGGGTGGAGGCAGTTTGGGTTGATGTACGAAATTGTAAACAAAAATACTTATCGTCCTCCATCAAGCAATAATTTACAGTGGGATTTAATTAACAACTCAGTAGGGCTAGCCAGGAGCAACCAAGATAAAAAATGTATAATCGTTGGACATTTTAACAGTAATTGTTTACGAACTATTCACCCCAAAATAAAAGATATTGAAAACTCACATAATATTGTCCAAATTGTAAAATTCCCAACTCGAATTACGGAGTACCACAGTAGTCTTATTGATCTCGTTATGATATCTTGTCCCGATCTTGTTTCTAGTTGTGACATTATTTTGCTGTTCCGTAGCGACCATCATGCAATAGCTGTCTGTTTGAAAACAAAAGAAAACTTTGCTAAATCTTTTAAAAGAGAGTTTTGTAATTATGACAGAATGGATTCAGATGGGATGCAGTGGGCACTGCAACAAGCAGAGTAGGACTCACACGTCATCACTGAAAATGGCGATAGCATTGCAGAAAGCGTTACCTCGCATATTCTTAATGCAGCTAGACAATACATTTCACACAAATTTATTCTGATGTGACCAAAGGATAAATCGTGGATGACTGCCGCTGTCCGACGCCAAATGAAACAAAGAGATAAAGCCCATAAACAGACCAAAACTTGCAACGATCCAAATGATTGGAGAAAGTTTCGAGAAGTGCGCAACGGGACGATAGGTTGTGTCCGAGCAGCCAAAACAAAGAGCACGATAATAATCTAGACACTAAAATCAATACTTCTGATTTCGCATCAAAACATTGGTGGAAAACAATTAAAAACTTCACATTTCAACAATGTAATGGCACTCAAATATTCCCCCCATTGGTAGAGGGTGATAATGTAATAAGTGACCTTGCAGATATTGCAGATACCCTAAATACATACTTTATTAACCAGAGTAATACCGTCACCCAAAAGGATTTACCCAGATCCCATTTATTAATCACAAAACAGATGATCTCGAAATTCGTCCAAGTGAGGTTGAATCTCTCTTTTCAAAACCTGACGTTAAAAAGGCAAGTGGCCCAGATAAAATCAATGATAGAATATTGAAGATATTTGCTTCAGAGTTGTCAGTATCATTTGTCTTGTATTCAATATGTCTCTATCTCAAGGAAAATTCCCCAGTATATGGAAGCATGCACATGTGATCCCAATCCACAAAAAGTCTTCTATCAACCATAAAGAAAATTATCGTCCCGTTTGCCTTACAAGTAATGCCAGTCAAGTCTTTGAAAGAATTGTCTTTAACCACGTTTTCTCATCTTGACCATAGTATCAGATTGGCACTTGATCAGAATAAAGCAATTCGTTTTGTTTTCTGCGATCTCAGCAAAGCATTCGACAGAGTATGGCACGCAGGTTTAACTCATAAATTGAAAGCTATAGGCATATATGGGAATCTACTACGGTGGTTCGAGGATTATCTCAATGAGCGTAGCCAGACAGTTGTTGTAAAGGCGCGTAGTTCAATGAAGCTGGTAATTCCTACAGGTGTTCCTCAGGGGTCAGTCCTCGTCTTCAATATATATATTAATGATATCGCAAATAATATGCAGTCGAATATTAGGCAGTATGCAGATGGCGCGTCACTTTCAATGATCATAGAAGACCCCTTTTGGCATATCAGGTTATAAATGATGATCTTATAAAAATAGGAAAGTGGTCAAAAGATTGGCAAGTAATTTTTAGCTCAGAAAAAACGGTTGATTCTTAATTAATATCACCCGCAAAACTGTTCCAAATCCCAAACGAACTCTATATCTACTTGATAATCCAATTAAGGACGTTACGCACCATAAACATTTGGGTATTACTTTCCAAAACAACGGCTCATGGGATCTCCATATTAACTCAATTATTAGTAAGATAAATCCGATGAAAAACTGTTTTCGTAGTCTATAGTACAGATTCTCACGAGTTTAATTAATTAGATCGTACACCCAGTTCATTCTTCCATTATTTGTTTATGCTGATATTATATGGGGTAATAGTACAGTTGAAAAAAATGCATAATCTTGGGAATTTACTTCTTGATGCTCTTCGTACAATCTGTGGTGCTCCTCGCGGTACTAGTTATGAGTTGCTGTACCGTGAAACGCGTTTTATTTCATTAAAAGAACGCCGTAGGCGACATAAACTTACTATTTTCTATAAAATGAAAAATGGACTTACACCGGATTACTTAACCAGGTTGGATCCACGTACAGTCGCAGAACGATCGTCGTATTCACTCCAAAATAACGAGCTGTTTGATAACTTCTTCTGCAGAACTAATAGTTTTTTATCCTTTGTTCCCTCAACTATACGACTTTAGAACGAACTTGGTTCTGCAATAAAGGCTTCAGAGTCTGTTCAAATGTTCAAACGTTTCTTAAGTCGAGAAGATATAATCGTTCCAAACTTTTATGGTCTAGGGTGCAGGGAAGGGCAAATTGCTCACGCAAAATTACGGCTAGGTTTCGGTGATCTAACTGCGCATAAGTATGATAGATTTTATATCAGAAAATCCGCAGTGTCAATGTGGCTATGGTTATGAAAATACGGAACATTTTGTTTTTAATTGCCAGTTATATACAATGCAAAGGGGTGTTCTATTTAACACTCTGGGGAGTTCTGAAATACCTGTTATTACCTTGTTATATGGTGACCCTTTATTCTCTGACTTGCAGAATACTGAAATTATCTCTGCTTTTCAACAGTACATAACTTCGACGCAACGGTTCAGTGAATCATGATATGATTACTTTGACAGGTTTTGTAGAATATTCTGAGACAGTTACACAGACCTACAAATTTGTTTAATATAAGTTGTAGTGACAACTGTTATAACAGTTGTCATGATTACTCACGACTGTAGCGACGGTCCTGTTTTCTTAGTTGTGTTTGATCATCCGGAAATGCGATTTAGTAAAGGATTGCATCAAAGCTCTATGATTCGTAAAGGCCACTGGTCAGGGGTTAACCCTGGTCAGGTGTAATTTTGGGATCTAATCGCTGCTTTGTCGCTTCTACTCTGCCTACTTTCAATATTAATACAATGGAATATTTTACCCTGATGTTACAGTCAATGTATTGTCGGTTTCCCTCTGAAAATCTAACCTCTTCCAATTGCAATAAAGCTAATACAGTTAATACAACAGTAAGTTCTGTGATATGCAACGAATTTAATCACTTGAAATGTTGGGTTTTGATTCTCTACCACGCATGCACCTGTTCTATTTTAATGTAACTGTATATTTGTGTGGGGGGCGGCGTTTATATAGGTCATGCCTGTTCGCCAAACCACATTTCAGTTATGGAAATAAAATTTATTGTTTAAAAAAAAAGGCGAAAAATCGTGGAACAAATCGGAAACATCATATCATCTGTCGCTTACATTTTTATAACCTGTGAGTTCTATTGCGAACATAGAGGATATGGAATGAGTGTTTTTCTCATATTATATTTATGAAACGAGTCTAAGAATTTTCAGTTTTGGCGAGCCTCTGTCGAGCCCAAACGGAAAATTCGGACGAGTTTCATAAATATTATATGAGAAAAACACTCATTTCATATTCTATTTGTCATATGACACACACACGCACAAATTAGCCACTTAGTATGACTTTTTAACCCACCACCTAACTTAAGTTACGGACGGCACTTGGAAAATACATCCTCGTATAACTAAAAATTTTCATTTTTTGCTTCCAAAACGTAGGTTATGACCCCTCATTGGAACGACCTCGTTCCAATGAGGGGGTCATAACCTATGTTTTGGAAGCAAAAAGTGAAAATATGAAAAAAATGAATGGCGTTTTTCTTGTAGGTAAAACATTAATACAATATAACCCACCCTAGATAGGACAGATAACGTAAATTCTCCCTACTGAAATTATGCAAATGTGACCCAGTTGTATTTTATTTAGCCAATCGAATTGTTCAGTTTTGAAATTGACCAATGAAAGCTCCCAACTTTAATTATACAAATTATGAAAATGTGGCCCAGTTGTATTTTGTTCAGCCAATCAAATTGTCTAGTTTTGAAATTGACCAATGAAATTGGCGGAAGGCTTTATTTATCACTGATTAATATGAAAACAAAATGTCAAATGTTTTAAAGTGAACAAAACGGACGAGTCATATGATAAAATAATATACAGAACGGTCGCCGTTGACTGACAGTATTTCCACGGACACAATAATGTTAGATTTTTAAAACTAATTATAGGAATAATCAAACGCTTAATTAATGAAGCAAACAGTACAACCCGGTGCTTCATTAATTAAAATGTTGCTGATGATGCTTTTTATTATCTGGTAAACGCCTGCGTGGACATTACTGCTCACGCGTGGATTACGACTAGTTACCGCCTCTGTACTGTATGTGATATCCCCGTATTTAGAATAACAATATTATTAGTTATCCTTGTGTTTTCCAGGTTGTATGGGCATTTACACTAGTTTGGGAACTCATTCACCCTGAGGCGAAGCCGAAGGGTGCATGAGTTCCTAAACCAGTGTAAATTCCCAGACACCCTGGAAAACACAAGGATAACGGATTTATTTCCAAGAAGTTTGCTGTACTTAATACTTTAACCTACATTGTGGGCAAAAACTGACAGAAAATTTGTACTTTGCAAGTTTATTAAATAAAACCAGACAAATATGGATGTCATTGGAACTGGCCCAATGACATCCATATCTGTTATATTTTATTGCACATAAATATTAAGTTTCCTGTATTTTTATTTTTGTTCTAGCATTAACGAGCAGAAAGTATGAATTAATAATTAAAAATGGGTACTTTTTTAGCCATATAGCTTGCTCTTGTATATTCTTGTTTTTACACCGTGGTTAAACACGGTGTAAAAAAATCCACCGTGGACTGCAAGTTACACCGTACCTCTCAGCCAATCAAAATGCAGTATTTTGTTTCATTTGGAAATAAGCTTTGGTATTCATTCCATCAAATGTTCGATCAATACTCAGAGCGGAAATATAGCAGCGAAAAGGTTAAAATCACTGATTTTCATTTGATGTGATTGTACTTCCAGATTAGACATCGGGTTATGTGTAATTAATTGTTTTCTTTTTTCGACAGCAAAGGCCAAATTAGAGGCATCAAATATGTCAGCATTTTGAATTTAGACAAAATTGTTACATGTTACTTCATCACGCCACGCACAATAGTGGTGTGCAAGGGCTTCGCGCAGATAACCGATAGGTGTGTATGTGAGCGGTTGGGGAGGGGGTGATGCAATCCAGATTTACCCCGACTGTGATGCTTCAAGCATCTTTTAATATTCGGTGTGCAACATCAACATCAAATTTGTTCAAATCAATTCCCTGCGTTCATATATAGGTTCCTTATGGGATCCTAAATTTGTAGTTCGTGCCATATGAAGAACATCTTTCAAAATATTCTTATTCAGATCCACCAGTCAGAATCTTTTGATACTTGGTTTACAGTATAATTGGGTGGGAGAAATCAAGGGAAGTGCATGGGTTCATATTTGGGCTCCCCGTGGATGCCCGCATTCATTTTGACCTAAGTGCAATATTAGGATATTCCTTAAAGATATGGGAGTCACAATCCTTTTAATATTTGTCATTCAGCATCCGTTGGGGGAGGGGGCAAATGTGAACACAGTGACTTGTTTTGCCTCCCCTTCTGGAGGGCAAATCACGTCACTGAGATCCTATTTGGTTTCATTATAGGAATCAGGGTGTAAACTTTGTGCAATGTGGGGGTATTTTAAAAAATTTAAGTTAAGGCCTGACAAAGTTGAAAATCTGGTTCTCAAGACCTCCAACATGGTCCTTTTGGCTGTCACTTGTTCTATTTTTATTACCAATGCAAACTTAAAAAAATAACAATTAAACGGTTAATGTCTGATACTTTAGACAAGATAATAAAATTGAAAGATTTGTACCTTGAGTGCAACAAGGCTTTGCAATGCTAAAGCATTGCAAAGCCTTCTTGCACCCAATGGACGAAATACACCACCACCCATGCTATTCTGTTCATTATAGGTCCTAAAACATAAAACGAACCAAGAATAAGAACTTTTGATGGCAAAGAGATAATTACAAAAATGCTGAATTGGCCGAATTCTTAGTTGTATTATGGGGAAATTGTGCTTCTTGAAATTCTGGCATTTTGACTTCAGTGTGCAGAGGGTTAATGTCGACAACACGAATTACCCAGCATTGTAATGGATGTTGGATGAGAATCATTAGGTAGGACAAAAAACAAACACTTGCTGTATCTTTCTAACTCTAAAAATGGCGACGAAAGAAAGGAATGATGTATGTAACAACAGATTGTGTAAAACTCCAAGAAGGCGATGCAGCAGTCGATCAAGACAGTTCCAGTGACAGTAACGATGTCAAACACAAAATACAAAACTTAAACACAAAGCCTGAAGAACAAATTTCAGCTTATAATCGTGAAAAATTCTTCGGTGGTACCATTGCAAGGTGCCTTGGCAGTTCCTTGAACTGTGATTCACAGTCATTCTCTTTTCAAACTACCCTGAAATGTGAAATTAAAGCTAAAAAATGTTGATGTTGGTAAGACTGTGATATTGCGAATAACTGAAACCCATCCCATGTTACCCTTTGGCCACAATTACTCCAGAATGGCCCCATTGCAAATTTCAGCTCCATATCTCATATTGGAATGTATAGCAAACAATGGCAGAGAGAGAGAGAGAGAGAGAGAGAGAGAGAGAGAGAGAGAGAGAGAGAGAGAGAGAAAGAGATGCATTTGTATATTCAGAGATATTAATTACTAGCCCACAAGTAAACAATTTATTGCTTCTTTACTGGGTTTTTTTCCAAAACTTTCAACAGAGACGGGCTGGTGAAGGCAGAAAATTATTAGCAGCCATGTTTTTGAGGCATAAAGTGATTAAAAGTAAGGCCTAAATAGTTAAAAATATGTTTCTCAGGCCCTCCTGCATTGTCTTTTTGCCTTCCGCATGCTCTCTATTTATAACCAATTCAAACCTTAAAAAATAATAATTAAATGGTTTATGTCTGATATTTTACCCAAGTTAATAAAATTTATAAATTTGTCCCTTTGCAATGATTTAGCCTTTGTTATACTCAAGGGACGAAATACACCGCCACACATGCTATTCGGTAGATTATGGGGGCTAAAACACAAAACAAACCAAGAACATGAAGCTTTGAGGGCAGAGAAATAATTACAAAAATAAACAAATAAAACAGAAAACCGCCCGCCCACATGCAATTTTCAAAAAAATGGCCTGCGAAACAGAAGATCTACTTTATGTGGACCAATTGCGAATTTTAACATAGAATCAAATGTGGAATTTAAAGAATAAATTCTATTCGCGAGTAACGGGCCCGATTGTGATCAAATTGAGTCAGATGAAAATGTGGGTGGAGATTATCGTCGGTCGGCATGACGCATGAGGCCATGGAGTGGTTGTGGTTGGCGTGGGTTCATTGACGAAAAGTTTGGGGTTTGGTTTGTTTCCTGCTTCAAAATGAATTTTGAATGATTTCAAGATTTGAGTACTGATTTTGTTCCAAAACACATTTTCAACCATTTCATTCTGTAGCGTGGGTTGGTTGAGTTTGGTCCGTTGGGTGAATTTTGTTTGCTTTAGAATGTGTTTTCGAGGATTGGGTGTGATTTGTGTTCATTGAAGAAGAAAATCACCCAGCTGCCTACCATGTCGCATAAGGCCCTAGAGTGGCAGTTTTTGGAGTGGGTTCACTGGGGGAGATTTGAGGGTTAGGTAGGGGGGGGGGGGGGTTCTTTCTTCAAGATGAATTTTAAACGATTTCATTTTTTCTTGCATTGATTTTGTGTCAAAACACTTTTTGAACTATTGTCAATAATTTCACTCTGTGGCGTGGGTTCGTTGCGTTGGATCCATTGGATGTATTGTGTTTACTTAAAATATGTTTTGGAAGATTTTTGTTCATTGAAGAAAAAAAATCACCAACTGATACCCCGGAATGGTACCTCAACTATTTATTTAAACAACTTTTTATTTGAGCGATTAAGGCTCCTTGTGGCGTCTTGTTTGTTTTCTGTTTTCTGACATAATGTAAAGAAACGAAAAATAGTTTCGAGAAAATTTATATTTTTCAGTGATTTAACCCTTTACCAAAGTAACGACTCAAAACCGGCCAGCGCTATTCACAAAAATCGCCAATTAAGTTTCATTATTTTTTTCATTTTTTGTCTCAAAAACATAGGTTATGACCACTCTTTGGAACGAGCTCGACGAGCTCGTTCCAAAGAGGGGTCATAACCTATGTTTTTGAGACAAAAAATGAAAAAAATTAGTTATTCAAGAATTTTGTTTCCAAGTGTCGTCTGCTTTTCATGTTTGGTAAAGGGTTAACCAAGTCAACGCCGAGTACCTGAATGAGATTGCCGCATAATGTTACAATATGTAATAACAGTTTTAAAATTACCAAACAAAGTGTACGTTATTTGCGTTTTCATCTTGTTTCACTTTTTCGCCATTCCTTCCAAGATATGGTTCAGCAGAGGATATCACCAGATTGCACAGCAGCGAAAGAGTTAATTCCGCGCAATTTATGTTGTACTATGAACACCAGCAATCCATTTTCTCCTCATAAAACTGACAACGATGTTATCACAAATAAATATTATAGTTGTGTTACCAATAGTTTCATTTACGATTGAACTGGTCAACCACAAAGTGATATGGGATTGCCATTTCGTTTAGAAGTGTTTTCCCAATCATTTTGACAGATTGAAACGGTCGATTCGTTTACAAATGTGAGGTACAGATATTTTATCAACGGATAACAGTTCATATGTGAAGAGTATCTGTAGTTTCATTTCACTGATTCATAGTTTTGTAGGTTTTAAACTGTGTGAGATGACATCTACGACAGAAAACTATAAATGCTCGACGGAGAGTATAGACGTTTTTAAAACTCGTTCACGGCTTTGTATTATGTTTTACCGAACCACGGATGTGTTGATGCCATAAATAAATTAGATTCAGACTGAATTACAGAGCTATCGGAGTAATGGCGTACTTTTTCTGGTTTTTCGTCATTTGCAGAATTGGTTCAGTTTATTCTTATACAATTTTTGATGTTCGTAAGCTTCACGCAGACATTTTTAATAGTTCGGATAAATCATTTTTGCCGGTGATAAATCAAAGTACACGTTTGAAAGTTATTGTGAACTTTAAGTTGTTTGAGGTAATAGAAATAGATGCTCTGAGACAAAGTGTAAAACTTTTATATTTGATCTTGGTTCACTGGGAAAACGAGATCCATAAATGGATACCATCAGAATATGGAGCCATATACAATATTTCCGTAGATCCGAAAAATGTGTGGGTTCCCAAACTTAACATTGCTAATAGCCTAGATGGACACAACATAATTGATAGCTCGGAGGGTAAAGTCACATTTTTCTACAACGGCACATCTGAGTTAGTAGTTACAGGTATAATGCACACGTCTTGTAATATCGACATCACCAAGTTTCCTTTTGATCACCAAGCGTGTTCGGTGGTTTTCGGTGCCATGGATTTATACGCAATTGATTTAACAAAGGGAATCGCAAAATTAGAAGATCATTCTGAAGTATATGAATTCAAACAAAACGAATGGAGAGTTGAAGATATGGAGATTTCTCATCACTATGTGGAGGAACACACATGTGAGTTCATCAAAGTGACGATACGAGTCCATCGTTTATCGAGATTCTATATAATTACTATGATTGTTCCTTTAGTTTTAATTTCAATTGTGAATGTTGGCGTGTTCAAGTTACCAGAAGAAAGCGGTGATAAAATATCTTATTCCATATCAGTCATGTTGTCGTATTCAATATATTTTAGTTTAATTTATGACATAATGCCAAAAACGTCTTCTTCTGTATCAATTCTCGCAGTCTATGTTGACATTCTCTTCTTAATAAGTGTCTTAACCACAATTGGAAGTGTCATAGTTCAACGCTGCCATCATAAAAGTGACAAAAAACCCATATCTCCTTGGCTAAAGAAATATATTTTATGGTGTACAAATGAACAGCGAGTACCCGTATACAAAACAGATACCGAAGTTATCAGCTCACAAATTACAACTACATCTTTTCTTACTGAAAGTTCTAAGACACATATTAAAGATTATGGAAGGAAAATCAGGGTAACAGGAAGTGACGAAAACAAATCGAACTCTATCCTCCACTCACCTTCTCCATGTTTTTCGAACACCAGCCGTGGCGCAGGTAACAGTAAACATAGATCAATGGACTCATCAGCTCCTGACGAGAGAATCAACGATTGGCAGACACTAGCAGTCATATTAAATAATTTGTTTTTCAAGTTAATAGTTTTAGCAACGACCATTTCCACCGTCATTTCATTCATAGCAATGGGAACACAATAAGCTCCACAGTTTTGGAAGCACATGTGTGACGCCATCAAAGATTTAGATAAATGATGAGCAAATCATTAATGGTCATGTTGTCTCTTCTTGTCCTTTGAAAGCATGAATGTGCTAACTGCGTGCATTGCATTTGGAACTTTTAAGCTTTAAATCGAGGGTAGAGGACACACAATTTGTTTAATCGCATAATTACCATTAAATAGCCAATGGAGGTTGCGGCTGCGTTGTTGTAACCTCAAGTCCCATTTGTATGATAATCATCTGTCACTTACCCCATCCTGTCGGATCCGACAATCGGGTCACCTCAACTAGACATAATACTACGACACGGGTCAACACACTGTTATGATGATAGGTTTGTTATAAGACTGACACACTAACAGTATCTTAATTTGCTTACCTCGATTTACTAATTCCCTTGAAAGCCGAACATTAAAATAGCAGACGAAACTTTGTAAACAACTGCAACAGCTTCCCAAGTCACGAAGTCCATTTTTAACGGAAAAATAATCCGACGTTATTCATACGGAAATTCTCGGCAATTTCCGTAGGAGTGAGATATTGACTTTTGATCCGGGAAAATCTCACCTGGTGTGATCCGACAGTCTGGATAAAATCGTCAAATAGTAGTGGTATTTAGGGTAAAAATATCAGTCATATAACACAGACATTTGCAAATGCGCTGGTTACATCACGTGTGGAATCGGGAATACGCGACAGAACATCACGTAAGAAAGCATATGATTGGATGTTATGCATCTGAATCTCTATAGGACGAGAATGAAATGCTTTGACAGAAAACAGTGTCAACCCAGAAAGTTATCAGACCGTTCGAAGGTGATATTTTTGTTTAAAAATATTAGATTTATTCACTAAATTCAAGTTCAATCGTGGTATAACTGCAGAATACACCTTGCGTAGAATACAGGAAACAGGAATCAACGACCCTTGGTTAAGTGTTTCCTGTATTTGGCACTTGCCTTCCGCGCTAGTGAAATACATAACAAAAACTCAACCTCAAGTCGTTGGTTCCAGTCCACCGTATTCCACTCGCGCTGTGTTCTGTCTTGTCTTAGTATTTAGAAAAATCATTTCAGCGTCGCATGCACCGTATACATTTTGCAACTACTAAACATATACAACTAACAGACACTCTCAAACATTTAGAAACATGTTACACAAATATATTGCTGGCTGATGGACCGGTGGACATTTAGTCTTCGACAGTTCAGACTTAAGATAGCAAACGACTGTTAACCCTTTGAACACCGGTGACATCTTGCATGTCAGTTCAATGACTACAATTGGAAGAGTCCATATTCATTATTTGGGGGATAGATCAAATAATATTGCCAAGGTGCCTGAAGGCTAAACACGAAGTTCGTTATTACGAAGTTCCTGAGGCAATATTTGCCATTATGGTTCAATAGGAGACATTTAGTAGTATTGTGAGAACATCTTTTAGATTTGAAAATCTTTTACTCAAATCAAATCCAATCGAATAATATTGACGATTTCGAATCGACTCGAATCGAATTTCGAAGTTTCGTAGGAACCCACTCATCAAATAGGGTTAACATGCCGGCTCTGAACATGCGGACACCGAAACCATAACACTCTAAAACTTGACACCAGAGATTGATTTGAACAAATGTGGAAAAAGATACCTCTAACGCCTAACTTCTTAATTTTTCTTCATTATCCACTTACAATACGGCCGCCGAGGACTGGTCACTTTCCACAGGGTGGGCAGTATTTCCACGGACACAATAATATTTTGATTACAGCACTAATTATAGGAATAATCATAAAAAAATAATTAATGAAGCACCGGGTACACACTAAAAACTAAGGTGTTAAAACTGACACTTTCAAGGTGTTAAACCCATTCTAACTCTTAAGGTTTGATTTTAACACTCAAAGTGCAATGCTTTAAGCACTTAGACATTACAATCGTCACACATCTGAAACTTGAATGGATGGCACTTCCCATGTGTCTAGCATTGGTGGTTCTTCCAGAATCGTCCATAATTTGATTTGCGCTTGGTGGGTACATAATTAAAAGGACACAACGCAGATGACGCGGATCAGGCTCGAGAGTTCGAGCCTGATCCGCGTCATCTGCGTTGTTTCCTTTTAAGTGTCGCGACATTACACTTGTCAAGTGGTATTATTGTAACACCGGTCAAGTTCTGGGATATCTACACTTGAACAAAGTGCTAGTTCAGCACTTAGTAAGTGTTAAATACAGCACTTCAAGTGTAGTTTTTAACACTTTAGTCTTTAACGTGTACATAATGATTCGTCGGGCGTGATTTAAAAAAAACAAACTTGAAAATCAACCTCACAAAAATATTATATATCAATTATGAGCGTATTTGGATCACTGCTGGAGAGAAGAGGATTTCTTAAATTATGCGTCATTTGCATAGTGTTAAAACCTGGGGCTCCAGGACACCCGTAGATTTGATGCCAAACATGTGAATCATTCATACAAATATATTAATAGTATATTTATTTATTTATTGGTGTTTAAGGTCACATATTTCTGCACAATGGCTAATCATGACCATAATAGTATATCAAACATTGAAACATTTGGAGCGGGTGTGTGGGAAAAGAAGATTGTTTTAATGTTTCTCAATTGCCCACAGTGTTAAAATATAAGAGTCCTGTGGCATTCCAATATATGGCCTCATAGCTTTGGTAATCATCATTAAAATGATGCTAGAGATCAAACATAAAAGCGTTTGAAACAGTGGTTTGGGAGAAGATGAGTCTTTAAAATGTCCTCTCCATTAACCAAGTGATAGAGTGTGGGGACCCATAATACACCGGAATACGATATTGGGGATTGATTTGAAAAAAACCTTGTGTTCCATTCTCTCAAGGATATTACGTGTGGAAGATGAAAGTTTTTCGAGAAGTCGTTTGAGAGACGTTGTCGTAATGTTTACCCAATTACCCACAGTGTTAATATCTAGTAGCCCCAAGGCACACCTGGATATGACCGCCGGAGTTTGAATGAAACAAATCAGTAAGTTATTCTCCCAATAATGATATATCTGTATAAAATATGAAAGTATTTGTTGTGGTGGTTTGGGACAGTTTCTATGTTTCCCCTACTGACCACAATGTTAAACGCTGGGCCAATTGGCACACCTAAATATGCCTCTTGAATCTTCTTTTTGAAAGTGCTATATTCCTCACATCAAACGCATCTTTCCCTATAAGTTGTCAAATGAAAATAATTTAGTGTTTTCCTCATTACCCAATGTGATAAAATCTTTTATTACACGTCTGTTCTATGAAATCCCCATCTACAACAACACGAAACAATACGAAAAATGAAAATCCGCTCCGCACACATGTGCCAAACGGAAATCGTTGAGCAGACTAAATAAAATGTCTAATATTGAAGGATATGGCGAGATTAGTGTGTACGAAAATAGCGAAGAAGAAATATATATGGAGGGCTTTATTAATATCCAGAAGAAGAAGACGAATGTGAGTTCGCGAAAATGTCGTTGGCGATAAAATGTGTTCTTTTGTTGGTGTTGTCAAAATAATTGCTGAGTGGCATTCTTATAATTGTTTTGTTTTATAGATCTGAAGGCCTGTAATAAACACAGAACTACACAAGCGTGTGAATGGGCTAATCGATATGCCATCGCGGAAGGATCAAACACGAGGCCTGTGGCCTCTCGTTTTAATTCTTCCGCGCGGGCACTCATGCCATATCGATTAACCCATTCACACGCATGTCATTCTGTGAACTTGTCACCCATAGATATGACGTCATGGCTTTGGTGTGAACAAATTTGTGACTGATTCCAAGTAGGTGCACAGCACGATGGCCCTGTGTACTACAGCGCACAGTGCCTCGATGGCGCACTTGCCTTAACTCCTTTGGTGTGGAATATTCGGAGAAACAGAATTCTCAGCGATTTTCAGGAATTTTACCAAAATATAGGTTATATTTCTAAAATCGTTCGTTCTAGCGATCTCGTCCAAAGTTTTTTTGCAGAAGGGGATAATGATGTTTCATATATCATGTAGCCTTTCACAAGACCAACTTTCCAACCTGAAATATGGTTCCACATCTTCCATTTATGTGGTGGTAATTGTCTAATTAGAGGTGGCCGTGCCAATTGACTCCAGGCGAAATCGTAATCAGTGTTGCATTACTTACAACATCTTTTTCGACAAATTCGACTGTGCGATTCCTATTCAAATTCACAGCCATTTTCAGGCTCGGCGTTTGAGTCGGAATCACCGGCTAAACCTGATAACGTTTCATGTATTGTCGTGCATTTAGTAGACTTTGGGGATCATTGTTTGATGATTTCTGTATTTCTGCACTCACAATAAACACCTAAATTATTCGAAAGAGTGGGATATCGGCTCTTAAAAGCATAAAACTAATGCATTGCAGTTGGCACCGATGAACGATACAGTTCTTCGATAGAATTGAAACCGTGCACGAAATATAGGATCTGTAGGTATTTGATTATTAATACCTGGAGATGGACACGCACAGTTAGCTAAAATATTGACTATCGTCGCTTACCACGTTCTGCCGTGCTGGCAACTTTCGTCGCCTGTGGCACCAAATGAGTAAATCCAGTGAATTATTCGCCGCCGTTCAGTGGTTATATTCCGAATGACTGTCTCCTCCACCCGTAACAATGTGACACGAGGAACATTCCTCATTTCCTCAGTGCCAAAATCTATTAACCTTAAGTGTGGCATGAACATGACATGGGTTATATGTATCAAACTGAATTAGTCCACACAGTTAAATATGTATTGATGTGTCAGTATGAACAGGATTGGCAAACGGCCAGCCTCTCCCAAATGTAATACCTATAAAAGTTTCAAAAGTACCCTTTTTCTAGAACCCTATTTGATAAAACTTGGACCCAAAAACAGATCTACTTTGGCCAAATTCAGATTGACAAATAATCGGCTTCCTGTAGAGGTTGGTTCCTGGAGAAATATTCCCCGAAATGAGTGCATAATATTCTGTCTGATGTGCGACATGAATACTGTTGCTGATGAATATCATTACATCATCGAGTGTACTTGCTTAAAGGAATTACGCAAAAGTTTCCTTCCAGTGGTCTTACAACCGGCCGAACAATTGTAAATTCCAGAAATTAATGTGTATGACAAGCGCGAAAATCCTGAAGCAGCTCCGCAGTTTTATCGAGAAAATAAATTCAATGTTCAAATGATGCAGTTGTTTTACACAGATTACTCAATCTAAATCATAACCCCCTTCCCCACCCTTTTGCGGTTCGCCGCCTGGGTTCCATGTTGTTCTCTCTCCCAACCGGGAGATGGATAAGTATGTAATTCAGGTGACGAGCTTCCATGTTTCCGTTGCAGTTGAAAAAAACTGAAAAAATATTCCTCCAGACATCGCAATGAATCCATGAAGAGGCAGGAATGTCCAATAATGTGGATGTATTCTTAAACTGGTAAAATGTTCTAAATGAGAATCCATCATTCCGCGTATAATGGAAGCAATCTATTTTAACACATTCTTCTCTTCAGAGCGGTTGCAATCTATAATTTCAACCTTGTCCTTAAAATCTATTTCTAATAGTCACTGGTTGTGACAAAGGTAGTTCACAGTATAAATGGCCGGTTTTAGCAGGGATAGTGATGGAGTTTCCTAAATATCCTACCGGTCCTGGTATTCAGTCCTTGCTTGATTCTGCGTAAGGGGCCTTACGGGATACAGGTAGGGTCCTCATTTTACCTCCAAGGTCCACTAAATATGAAATACAACGACACTGCCTATCTTGTACCAGCTTTGTGCACCCCCATCTTTCCCCCTTTCCAAGCAAAAAAGGAAAACTATTACTGTTCTCTATGTCTTGCTCACCTTTACCCCCTTTCGACGTATCCTGGGAAAGAGAGGTCCAGCATTGCAACAAAGTGAACTTAATCTCCATCAGTAACCCCCAATAAAGAAATCATGGTCATATCGTGCCACGGAGTTGTTGCGTGGGAGGGAGGGGGATTAACTCAAGCCTCAGAGTAACACCACCTCCGTTGGTAGGGAACGGGTGGCTGCTGCAATGTTTTAACAATGCAGTAGGCACCCGTTTCCTCACAAGGGACAATACGAGGTCTTGGTATGCACAACTCGTATTCCTATCTTCAATCAATTTAATTATCACAATGTGCAGTACGGGGAGAGTGGATTGTAACTAAATCACCCACGGAGTGGAGTTATCACCCAAGCTATAACTTTCAAATTTTGTACATATGGAAAAAAAACAACACAAGCAATGATTCAGCCAATGGACCTCCGGGTTAAACGCGGTGGTCCATTGGCTGAAACTTTGCTAGTGCTGGTTATGCTTTGCAACAAATTTGCAATTATTCCTCGGGTGGAATCACCACTCTGCGGATGATTTAATGATGATACACTATCCACGTACTGTACAGTGTCATTTCTATTCTTATATCTAAATCATGAAACCACCAGAGTATTTATGTAGATATGCTATTTGTACCTCACGTACCCATGTCAGGTTGATGAGTGAATAAATATGAATTGAATTGAATTGAATTGAATCAAACTCCAATTACTATTGCCTTGGAGTTCAGCCAAAAATGTTGTGCGAGATTTTGTGCTACTTTTAGTCTGTGTAGATTCCGATGGAACCACTGACTTTTATTTTGCGAGAATCACAAAAATGTCAATCACTACAATGTATGCCAAATTCAATTCAAATCGTCCTGTGGTTTCCAAAAATGTAAAATATTTGGGAGCTGAAATACTTTTATCGTAATGGCAATTCTTCCTTTACGAACAGCGTTTGAACAAACCTTATTTTTCGCCCCAAAACGAACCTCAAAACAAAATATCAAGGCATTTCGGGTATCGGTTCAGGAAAAAAAGACTGTTTAATAGCGTAGATTCCCCCTCTCCACCACCATTGGGGAAGCACATTGATTTAACAATTTGAAATACCCTTCCCCAATCATAATCACAGGAATATTTTCGAATCAAGCCAGCGATTTGGGAAAAAGACTCATCAAACACAACCGTCTCAACAAAGATTGCGAGGGACAACAGATGAGGGGCGAGGAGTTATTAATATATGTCTCCTGTTACAACCAGTAGTGTATAAATTTACCAGTAATGTCGAAATCGACCAGTAATGTCGAAACAATTAACCAGTCATGTCGAAATCAACCAGTAATGTCGAAAAAAATCGACCAGTAATGTAAAAATCCGTAATGTCGAAAAATTAACCAGTAGTGTCAAAAAGTGACGACCAAAATGACGATTTTTTGCAAAAATTTCAATATTTTTTCGGGTTGCTCAAATTATACTTTTGCCTATATTTATCGACTTTTAACCATTTTCGCGCAAGTTTAAACACAATTACCCCAGTAAGTATGGAATTTTATGTTTAACAATTATTTCCCTCTTTCATATGCACAACATATCCCATCCTATTTGCTCTCTCTCTCTCTCTCTCCCCCTCTATTTATCTATCTCCCCTCTCTTTCTATCCCATCTCCCTCTGTCTTTGCCCCCCCCCTCTCTCCCTCTCTCTCTCTCTCCATAATTCTCTCTCTCTATCCCCTCTCCGCCTGTATTTGCCCAGCTCTCTTTCCCCATCCTCTCTCTCTCTCTCTCTCTCTCTCTCTCTCTCTCTCTCTCTCTCTCTCTCTCTCTCTCTCTCTCTCTCTATCTCTCTCTCTCTCCCTCTCTCTCTCTCTCTCTCTCTCTCTCTCTCTCTCTCTCTCTCTCTCTCTCCTCTCTCTCTCTCTCTCTCTCCCCCTCTATTTATCTATCTCCCCTCTCTTTCTATCCCATGTCCCTCAGTCTTTGCCCCCCTCTCTCCCCCTCTCTCTCTCTCTCCATAATTCTCTCTCTCTATCCCCCTCTCCGCCTGTCTTTGCCCAGCTTTCTTTCCCCACCCCCCCCCCCCTCTCTCTCTCTCTCTCTCTCTCTCTCTCTCTCTCTCTCTCTCTCTCACCCTGCCATTGCCCTATCTATCTATCTATCTATCTATCTATCTATCTATCTATCTATCTATCTATCTATCTATCTATCTGTCTATCTGTCTGTCTGTCTGTCTGTCTGTCTGTCTGTCTGCCTGTCTGTCCCCTGTCCCTCTGCCTTTGACCCTACCTCTATCTCTCCTTCTCTCTATCCTCTTCTTTCTCTCTCTATCGCTCTCTCTCTATCCCCTTTTCCCTCTGTCTTTGTCCAACTCTCTCTCTCTGTCTCTCTCCCCTCTCTCTCTGTCTCTCTCTCCCTCTCTCTCTCTCTCTCCCTCCCCCCCCCCTCTCTCTCTGGATAGATAATGAATTGATACGACGCTGAAATATTTAGTCTAGTATTTAGCGCTCGCACAGATAGACATACAGTCACACATGTAAGCTGGCAAGTGTGTAGGCAGGCAGGTTAGCAGCATCCAGGCAGACGGACAGAAATCCAGACAGACAGATAGCAATGTGGCGTGTGAAAAATACCCCTAGACGTGGATAGACAACTGAATGACGGAAAGACAGGCAGACCTACATACAAAGATTGATTGGTTGGTTGATTGATTGATTGATTTCGTTTACGACACTTAGTTTAAAGCACGCGCACCATACACGTGTCATTTCGGCATGTGGCTTGGCACACGAAGTCAACGTGCACCTAGGATAAAGTGTCATTCCAAAGGACACAACTTAACTGACCTCGTCAGGTATAGAACCCGGATATTCATCAAATTGAATTGGGAGGCAATTTCTCGATTGAGCTAATAGTGCTCCCCACGTACATGCGCGAAAATGGTTAAAAGTCGATAAATATAGGCAAAAGTGCAATTGAGCAACCCGAAAAAATATTGAAATTTTTGAGAAAAATCGTCATTTTGGTCGTCACTTTTTGACACTACTGGTTAATTTTTCGACATTACGGATTTTTACATTACTGGTCGATTTTTTCGACATTACTAGTTGATTTCGACATTAGTGGTAAATTTATACACTACTGGTTGTAACATCTCCCCCTCCTCCCCCCCCCCCCCCCCCCCCCCCCCCCCCCCCCCCAGCTAGGAGCATTTTTTTTTTCAATAGTTGGAAATTCCGAGGTCAAAAATCTAATAGTTGGAAATTCAATAAATTAACATTGTTCATGAAAAATATTAAAATTCCATCCAATGATGAGAAATTTTTATCTTTTATTTCCAATTGGAAACTTGAGTTTCAAATTTCCTACTCTAAAATTGATATGGCCTCAAAATTTTGACTCTGACATCAATCCGGTACATTTTCTGACCCAGACACATTATAAATGATGCTTTTTCCGTTTCAGGATTAGTGAAAATTTTCAGAAGGGTCCATAATCCTTTACCTAACGCAGACGATTTCAAATTCATTATTTTAAATATCATTTTTTTAAATTGACGAGCTCGTTCCAAAGAGGGGTCACATGATATGGTTTTGTTGAAATTTTTCGAAAAATAATATTTTTTCAGCAGGTGTATTTGCATTTTACGTGGGCGGATGCGGGCGATTCGTTAGGTAAAGGGTTAAAAGATATCACTCAGCGCTGCAGTGCATCCACCTATCGAAACCACTCACAGTTGGAATTTACACCGGTGACACCCCCCCCCCCCCCCTCCCAGCTGAAACCCTTTAGCCACATCCCTGATTTCAAAGACATGCTTATAAACATTTCAGGTTCATCTTTAGTCTTAGAGAAGGATCAATATCCATTTTCCTATTGTTGGCTTGTCTATAAGTTTATTTTCAGGAGCTTCGGCTTTATCATGAGTGCAAGGGTGGTATAAAGTAGAATTTTTTTCGTGATTAAATGAGAGAAACTAAACGTTTTGTGGGCTTTCAGAGAAAATCAATGATTTGGGAAGAATATTATAAAAGGCTAGGTTGCTGTAAACTTGTATCGACCAACTGTTTCGATCAACATCACAGGTGTACGTTTTAGAATATTAGGGGAACAAACCCCTCAAAGACGTTGATGTTCAGTAAATCAAGGGGAGTAACTCTTCATTTCATAATGTACTTGTGCAAAAGTTTCAGTGTATAAAAGGAATGTATGTTCAAGTTCACAGTTTATTGGTTTACAGTGGGCCCCTTCATGTTCTGTAGAAAAATGTTCACCTTTGGCATGAACTGACTGAGGTGTTTGAGAGCTGGAAGCTCGAACTTGTTGGAGAGAGTTGAATATTGAAGTTTCCATATCGTCGTCTTTGAGTAATTTAACCATGTAACATAGTTTTACTGATGTTTGAAGAGACATAAAAACAGTTTTGTTTTATAATCAAATTCCATTGGAAATAATTGTTGTCGTGTTTTTAAGGTCAAGTCTGAGCGCTTTTACAAGATGTTAGTAAAATTTAATTATTGTTTTAATTCACTATTTCTTGAATTTGCGTGTTTTTAATGTTTCAATAATTTCCATGTGCAAGGTTTTTGAATCACTGTACAATCCTTTAACCCTTTAACAAACACGACAAGCAGGCGAATCATGCAAGTAAAATTATTGAATAACTAATTTGTTTTCTTCATTTTTTTGTCTCGTCGAGCTCGTTCCAATGAGGTGTCATAACCTATGTTTTGAGACAAAAATTGAAAAAAATAATGAACAATATTTTTTTTTGTGAATAGCGCTGGCCGGTTTTGTCCGTTACGATGGATAAAGGAATAAAAACATTATTTTAAGAAGTTGTTAATTTGGCGCCAATTTGATGTTCTCTTTAATGCTACCAGGGTCGATCTCCAGTGAGAAAACAGAAATGAAAAAATACTGATTTTTTGTATTGTCACATAGTACTTTCTTTAACCACACAATACGATTTTACCACTTGCAAAACTGCAGCCCACAAAAAAAAACCCTCAAAATTATAACTTGCTTTAACTCGCTACCGGAAGATTCCAGTCAACAACTGAACAATGCTTGAGGATGGATGGAATGCCGCATTCATGGCTGACAAATTTCAACAGTGAAAGAGAAATTTAGATCTCCTGAATTTTCTAAAGCAATCAGAACCTTCAGCACTAAGGGTATGGGACTTGCATATAAAAACTAAAATTTCGAAATGTTAGTGAAATTGTATCAGCGATGTGCGCATCATTTCTAAAACTTCAGCCATTTTCGTCTAGAGTAGTCTAGAGTAGTATAGAAATAAAGAAGCTGGATTTTTTACAATTTTATACCAAATCCGTTTCAATGTTTGACTATTATTCGCTGCCTAAACCCATTTGACAATAAGAAAACTGCACTTTTGCTATCTTTGTTCTGTTCATTATATCAACAATATGCGTATCGTCACACATATGCAGACAACTATATTTTCCATTAACCCTTTACCCAACGTAACGGCCAAAACCGGCCAGCGCGATTCTCAAAAATCGCCTGTTAATTTTCATTATTTTTTTCATTTTTTGTCTCATAAACATAGGTTATGACCCCTCGTTGGAACGAGCTCGTCGAGCTCGTTCCAACGAGGGGTCATAACCTATGTTTTTGAGACAAAAAATGAAAAAAATTAGTTATTCAAGAATTATTTTTGCAAGTGTCGTCTGCTTTTCATGTTAGGTAAAGGGTTAATATAAATGTCAAGGAAGTAAGATTTGCTATTTTTTTTTCCTGGGAAGAAAAAAAGCTTGAAAATTACTAGTAAAACACATTCGCTAACCAAAGCGCCAAAGTCGACGTTACTTAGTTGCTTCTATTATTATTATTATTATTATTATTATTATTATTATTATTATTATTTATTAAGGTTTAACGACACTTTTACAGCCAAGGTCGTATCGTGTCGGTGGCAGTTTTACAGGAGGAGGAAGCCGGAGTACCCGGAGAGAAGCGCCCAGCAACGCCGAGCAGCTGCCAGGTCCCTAACATCGTAACTCCGACACCTGCAGCACAGGCAGGGTTAGATTGGTTGAAGACATGTGCACCATGGACGTGCAGTACGCATTCTATACGGCGTCACCGTGCCCCCGTGTGGAGAATCGGGGTTAAGTGCCTTTCCCAAGGACACAACGCGGGAGTCCGAATCGATCGCCCAGACGTCCACCCATCCAAAGACTATCCTGGCTCGACCTTGCTTCTAATAAGCTTGCAATATTGAACCAGGTTTCCTTTTGAAACTTTCAACAAACGAAAACAACAAGCTCCAAGAGCTGACTGTTGTTTTTGTTTGTTAAAAGTAACAAACGGAAACTTCGCTTTATTCTCCACTTCGCTTTATTCTCCACTGATGCCATAGGTGTTTTATCAACAATTACATGCTTCTTAGTTGGATCTTCATTGTCTGTCTACTGATTCCAGTGAAGAAAACTTTATCGGAAGTCGATTTTCATGACGAAATAAGCCAGGGATGATAACACTCGATACGAAGTCGAGGATCTTATTATTTTCTTTTCTATTAAGAGTTCTAATCCGCCATAACACCCCAAGGAAAGGTGAGAATGTTCTTCATTAAACTAAATGTTCATCAGAAGTAATTATTTATATGCAAGTTATATATATGGCTATTCTTAATTAAAAAATCGCGACATCGACGCCGTAGCTGCGACGGGTGGTGCAATCTCACAAAATTCTAAGTCCATCAAGGGCCATAACTCCAAGAAAAATATTCGGAACAACACATGCATAAAACAGTGGCTACACATCAATAAGATACACTTACATGCCAAATATAAAGTCATTCCATCAAGGATTTCAAAAGTTATTGAGTTTTGAAACTCGTTGGTCACCGACAGACCGACCGACAGACAGACCGACAGGGCTACAGACAGACCGACAGACCGGCATTGCCGCTTATAGAGCTGCTAGTCGCAGCTAAAAATCGAAAGAACCTATGGAGAGTTCTCTTATCAATGTTTCATTGTTGCCAGGTTGGCCTATTCAAGTTCGGCCGACATGGAGAATTAATGTGAGACACATGGCTGTAGTCTGTTTCTGACTAACTAAGAATCAGTTGACACCTTCATTGAAGTTGCTAGAAAATGTTGTTTTAATATTGACGCTCACTCTCCTGGTGGCGACAACGTAGACTCTCTTTTCCAATCAATAACATAGACATAAATAAAATCGGCAGACTCGTTCACACTGTATTCCTAGGTTCATTATGCTGTCAGTTCTGGGTACTTAAGCCTTTAAAAAGTGCCCAGCGTGCTCCAATTGGCCTTTATTTTTTTGTCCTCAGGGAAGACAATGGACCTTCACGTTTTGGAAGAGCTGGTAACAGTTAAACGATTAACCGGTTAACTGGTTAGAAAACTAACGGGTTAAGAATTTTTCGACAGGTTAAAACTAAAAAAAAAACGAAAAGAAATGATGAGATGAGATCAAGACGTATTTTGGGCCCACCAAAAGTTTGATCTAAAACTTGTATGCTTCTCGAGTTTGTGACCTCATTAACACCGACTTCATTGACCCCGACCTCATTGGCTCAGACAGAAATTGCAACATTGTATCTAAAACCCAAACAGTGATTGAGACATTGGAACAAATCTGTCTCATGACTCTTATCCACTCATATGCCTGGATTCCCACAGGCAGGCCATTCTTTCCTTCATTCCACACTACATTCTTCTTGTGAGATTCGAAAGTTGCTAATGCATCCTGTGGATATACAGTTAACGGCGACCACTTGTACTTTTCTTTTACTGAAATCCGACGTATACTGTGCTTCGTGCGATCTTCTTTTCGATCACTCAAGATGGACCTTCCAACATCTTGGGTCTGGCAGCAAAGAAAACGATAAGGCGAAGTGTGAATTATGTGGCCATAAACTGACCATGACTGGGGTTTACAGCACAATACGATATCATCTCAACAAACTACATAATGTCTTTGAACATAAACAGAAGGCCACTCGACCGCTCAAAGCATTGTAGGGAGAAAGTACTTCTAAAGGAGAGTCGAGTAACGACGATGTTGTGATTGCTGATACCTCGAGTCGAGATGCTTCAGGACGGAAATTACCCGATAGTACTACAAAAATTCCTGTAACTGAAGGTCAAGGTACGCAGCGACCGTGTTCCACCGTGTTCCATCCACAAGTCAGTGGATCGAAACGCAACGACCGGGTTCCACCTCAAGAGCAGAGTCGATCACAAAATCGATTGTCAATTGTGTGGTTGAAGATCTCCAGCCTCTTTCATTATGTGAAGATCCGGGGATGGTTTCACTGTTGTTATGCATGGAGCCCTACTACCAGCCCCCAAGTCACAAGACTACTCGAGACCATATGATGAGAATGTGCGAGGAGAGATAGAGAGTAATCGCTTGACTGGACTGGTTACGTGAAATAATTCATGAGAGGTGAGGGGCGTTGTACAAACACGAGTGGGCGAATGCGCACGAGTGTTTTACAATATAGTCCCTCGCCTCAAATGAATTATTTCACGTAACCAGTCCAGTCAAGCGTCTACTCTGTTTATTACTTTTCATTATTAACGGTAATTATATTATTTAACCCTTTACCTGACGTAACGGTCAGCGCTGTTCTTAAAAATCGCCAATTAATTTTCATTATGTTTTCATTTTTTGTCTCTAAAACACAAGTTACGACCCCTCATTGGAACAAGCTAGTCGAGCTCGTTCCAATGAGGGGTCATAACCTATGTTTTTGAGACAAAAAATGAAAATAATAGCTATTCAAGAATTTGTTTTGCAAGTGTCGTCTACTTTTTCATATTAGGTAAAGGGTTAAAAAACAAAACAAAAAAAAAAAAAACAATGAAGTCCCCATTACACCCACGGCAAAGCAGCGTCTTCGTTTGCGCGCACGGATACATGACACAATTGTTGATTGCATAATTCACTTGTGAAGTTATCGTTTGCAATCAAACCCGGAAATCTCAGTAAATCACACTTTGGAAAGTGATAAAAAAAGTTTACTCATACAAGAAGTAAACGGACTAAAAAAACGTCAGTCTGACTTGTGTTACGTGAACTGTAAACGTTTTCACCTGACTCGGTCAGACTCGGTATTCGAATTTTAGCATAATTTGTCATTCTTTCTGGTGTTTAGTGAAGTTTATCTATGAAAAGTCTAACGGAAATGAATAAAATATAGTATAAGAGTATATGAGATCTATATTTAGTGTTATTTTTCGCATTTACTTCAATACTCTGTTGGTTTTCAATTGTTAAAAAAAAATTAACCTTAACTGTTAATTAAAATTAACTGCTTAAGTCCTGTCTTTAGGGGATACAGACTTTTAACCTCCCACGAGATGAAATAACGTGGAAGGGAAAACTCTTTTTTTTCTGCTGCCATTGAAATGAGGTGAAGGGGACAAAATAGTTTCAGGCTGCCTGAAATGACAGCAGAACAAAATTTCATCCCCCACTTCATTTAGCCTGGCTGTGCCCGTGTATGAACCACAATGAAGAATAGTGTTGCAGGTTAAGTTCGTTCACAGCCGTATTCTATCCAAACATTTTCGAATTTATTATAATTCTATCCAAGATGTATAGACTATTTCATTCGTCATTTTAAAAGAGTACTGAGGGGTGGAAATTATGATTTCTGGTATATTTGGACTTTGTTTCGCATGCACAAAGCAATCCGCAGCAACTCTGGCTCCAAGAATAAATGACGAAGAATACATGAGCCTTCGTGTGATCTGGAACCAGGAAATTACTTATAGAGTTGCATGCCTTATTTACTGATATACCTCGACTTAACGCATGCGTGTTGGATCGATTGAAAACGTTTTTCTGGCGTTGCTTCGTCGCTCTTTAAAACTTCAACTTGACACGTTTTTATATTTTACAATTTGTTTAATACCCAGAGGCCGTGACAGTCCAATTGATATAAAAAGACTGAAGAACCAAAACATGTGTATGTTTGTTTCTCTGTAACGAAATTCGATTCCTCGATCTGGACAAATTGAAGAACCAGTTTTGGTTCCCGGAGAAACCAAAATTTCCCCGTGTGCATACAGCGAGAGTTTATCTAATTTTAATAATAACAAGAAGCATTGTTTGTTTTATCTGTGAAGTATTCAGTATAGACGGGGTTAATTTCTTGTTCATCCCACGGATTCATTTACTATATAAGATGCAATCAATCAAAAACGAACTGTAGTCGGTAAATAATTGACGTGGTAAATTATCCCACAAGCACAATACTTGCCATGTGAACGAGAAGACCCCGCCAGACACTGTTGAATTTCCCACATCAAGTTATGACTGTTTTATATCAGACGTGATTTGATTTTGTGAGAAACTGAAGAAAATTCATAACAGGTTAAGAACAAGAAAAGTTTTGTGCAAGCACAAGCGCGCGATAAAAGCCCCATGAAAACACTTATTCTCTGCTTATATCATGCAATCTTTTCGTATTACAAAAATAGTTAAAAGGCACCCTCCTCACACACAAACACTTCTCCACCTACCCCCTCCCCCCCCCAGCTTGTTTCCGGTACGAAACTCAACTTGGGAGAGGCCCAAGGTGTTTTTGAGAGGAATCGCCTGGTATCACCATCTCCAAGTATTGTCAGTTGTGGTTTTCGAATTTTGTTTTTTAAATAACTTCAAGCTTATTGAACGAGACGGGGAGGGTGGCTACACCTTGGGGTTAAGATTTCCATTCGAAAAAAAACTTGGAAATACTACCCCCACCCGTCCACATAAAATAAATAAAGCACAATGCTCAAAGGAAGGCTACAGGCATATCGCGAATTGGGAGAAAATATTCACGCAGACATCTCGTCTAATGTAATCGAGGGTGGATGAACATAACAAAAAAAGTTTTAAAAAAGTATTTCTAACTTTGGAGGTCGCATAACACAACCCGAGAAAATTGAAACATTGAATGCGGTGAATCACGGTTGAACAACAAATTCCGCATATTAGTGGATCCAGTATATATATACAGTTCCATTTTTTGTTTTCCGAGTCATTTGAATCGAATTGAGAATTCAATACTGCATGATCTGGGCAATGATCGCCCTAATATACACGCGCTAAATAACGTTCCTGTGCCCCCGATTGGTTTTTGTTAAATTGCTGCTACAAGTTAGCTTGGCAAATGAGAGTGAAGATGCTGAATTGTAGCTACAGGTTCAATTTAGTAAAATGTAGGTACAATGTAGCTGAACTGATGGTACAATTTAGTAAATTGTAGCTACAACTTACTAAATTGTAACTGTAATTTTGATAACTAAAAATTACGTGGCGCTAAAAAGCCGCCACACACGACAAACTTGACAATGATCCGAGTAACGCACAAAGCCTTTTAAAAACCGAGATAAAAATGGCACTCGCTTATTTCCCTCGAACGTGGCCTCAAAAATAGTTGCATTTTTCAGACAAAAAGATTTTAACACAGTAACAATTAATACGCCTTTTGTCTCACAAATCGTGTATACTGTAAAAAACAAATGTGATGTTTCTCAAAAGAAAATATATAACTCGAAGCGAGTGATTCATTGCAGTGACCCAATAATTGTCGTGGAGACATTACAAGTGAAAATATCCTAAAGCAATCTCGCTCGATCATAATTCACACACAGATAGAGACATGGAAAGGCTAGGGCAGCGAAGCGGACTTGAAACGTATTAGAGGGGAGAACACGAAATTGTATGGGATTTTTTTAGGGGTTGGGTTACGGATTAACCCTTTACGCCCGCGTAATATGCAAATTCAGCAGTTGAAAAAATACTATTTTTCTGAAAATTATTGCAAAACTGTATCATGTGATCCCTCATTGGAACGAGCTCGTCGACAATCGGCCCGGGACGTTTCGGCCTTGTACATATATTTTGTAGTCGGACATGGTACAGTCCAGGAGCGCCGGTACAGCGGGGCTATGTGTGCAGTTGCCCCGTTTCCCTAACAAACTGCGGGGCAATTAACCAGTTGCCCTAACATTTTTTTGACGATCATTGCATCATAATTGGCACTTCCTTTGGATCCGCTCTGATCCCCACCCTTCTTCTTTCCCCCCCCCCCCAATATTTTTTAAATTGTTAACAACCCATCTCGATCATAATTTCAGCATAATTGGCAATTACTTTGTATCTGCTCTGATCCCCCCCCCCCCCCACACACCCAATATTTTGAAGTTGTTAAGCCCCTGTCCTGTAGTTTCTGGGACCGACTTATCTCGTGGGCATCCTTCCCAGAAACTGTTTGGGTCGACTTTTTTCATGGGGGCTGACTTTAAATTTACAAAGCATTGAAATCCTCTCGTGCTCCCCCGAGCTCGTGTCCTGGGCAAGGGCCTACGGCTCTTGAAATTTGACCCCGCTCCCGCCCTGACGACGTTCCAGCGCACCTGGCCCAGTCACAGAATTGTGCAATATGATCCAAAGGCTCTTGTAATTACCACCCTGCCCCGCCCGGTCGTCGTTTCGGCGCACCTGACCCCGTCAGAATTGTGCAATATGGTATCTGATCAATTCGGATCCCCCCCCCCCTCCCATATTTTTAAGTTCTTAACAACTCCTCTCGATCATCATTTCAGCATAATTGGCACTTCCTTTGGATGCGCTCTGATATTCACACCCCCACGCCCCTCCCCCACACCAATATTTTTTAGTTATTAAGCCCCTGTCCTGTAGTTTTGGGGACCAACTTCCCTTGTAGGCATCCTTCCCCGAAATTGTTTGGGCCGACTCCTCATAGGGGCCGACTTCAGATTTACAAAGCATTAAAAACCGACTTCTCTCGTGGGCATCCTTCCCCGAAATTGTTTGGGCCGAGTTCTAATAGGGTCCGACTTCAAATTTGCAAAGCATTAAAATCCTCTCGTGATATCCCGAGCTGGCGCACATAGCCCAGTCACAGAATTGTGCAATATGATATCTGATTCAAAGGCTCGTTTCGGCACACCTGGCCCAGTCAGAATTGTGTAATATGGTATCTGATCTGACCCCCCCCCCCCCCCCCCCCCCCACACACACACAATATTTTTAAGTTGTTCACAACCCCTCTCGATCATCATTTTAGCATAATTGGCACTTCCTTTGGATCCGCTCTGATATCCACCGCCCCCCCCCCCCCCCCCAATATTTTTAAGTTAGTAAGCCCCTGTCCTGTAATTTTTGGAACCGACTTCTCTAGTGGGCATCCTTCCCCGAAGTTGTTTGGGCCGACTCCTAAATAGGGGCCGACTTTAAATTTACAGAGCATTAAAACCGACTTCTCTCGTGAGCCTTTTTCCCCGAAATTGTGTGGACCGAGTTCTCATAGGGGCCGACTTCAAATTTGCAAAGCATTACAATCCCTCCCGTGCTCTCTCGAGATGGCGCACATGGCCCAGTCACAGTATTGTGCAATATGATATCTGATTCAAAGGCTCGTTTCGGCGCACATGGCCCACTCAGAATTGTGTAATATGGTATCTGATCCATTCGGATCACCACCCCCTCCCTCCCCCCATATTTTTATGTTGTTCACAACCCCTCTCGATCATCATTTCAGCATAATTGGCACTTCCTTTGGATCTGCTCTGATACCCCCCCACCCCCCCCCCCCCCAATATTTTTAAGTTGTTAAGCCCCTGTCCTGTACTTTTGGGGACCGACGTCTCTCGTGGGAATCCTTCCCCGAAATTGTTTGGGCAGACTTTTCATAGAGGCCGACTTCAAATTTAGAAAGCATTAAAAACCGACTTCTCTCGAAGGCATCCTTCCCCGAAATTGTTTGGGCCGAGTTCTCATAGGGCCGACTTCGAATTTACAAAACATTCAAATCATGCACCTGGCCCAGTCAGAATTGTGCAATATGATATCTGATCCAAATGCATGGTATTAAAATATGGTCAAAATCGTTAAATAATTTGGTCCGAATCGTAAATGGTCAGTAAATAATCAATCTATATTACAGTGACGTACATAAGAGCACTACACGCAAAAAAGGAACACGTTTTGCTGTCTGCTGGGTTCAACAATGAAAAGTAGCACCTATAATTGTAATCGGACATGGTCCCATTAAATAATTTATGTTATGCATTAAGTATACGTAAAAAGTAATGTCTCGATTTGACCAAACATTTAGCCCGAATCATTTATTTAATATCTGGCCCAAATCGTTCGAATCGTAAAAAAATATCTGGTCCGAATCTTAAATGGTAAGTATCGTATAGAATTTATTTTTCACCTTTCGAGTGGGAGTACATTAGAGCACTCGGGAAATGGAAAACGGACACGCATTCCCTTTTGCAAGAGTTGAACAATGAAAAATGGCACCCTCTTTTTTAGTCGGACACGTCGAGCAATTTCTGGCACAAACGATTATTATATGGAAGTAAAATCGTTTTTTCCACTACTTTGTCCCGCTAATGCAATGTACAAATACTATATAATAATAAGACACAACAAATGAAAAAAAAAAAAACGGAAATATTTAAGATGCACAAATATTAGTTTCGGAACAAATGTTTTCCATTTTTGGGGTGATAACCGTCCTCCGTAGGCGGAAGTGAAAATGCGTTACAATACTTACGCGCGCATGCGCGCTAAATAATGTAAAACACTTAGGCCAGACTGAACTTCGGACCTGGTCGGTGGCGGCGTGTTAATTTGAAACAGTTGTGCAGTTGAAAAAAAAAAATGTTTGAACAATTCCAACAAAACCATATTATGTGCTCCTTCATTGGAACGCGCTCCTCGCTTACACACGGGCACGAAAACTATTTATTGAGTGTTTCAAACCTTGCGTGCCTGATGTGTTCACATACGGACTTCACAGTTTGCGTGCAGGTGGAGCTACGGCATGTGCCACTACAGGCATCCTGGATCTTCTTTTTAAGCGTCACGGTCGTTGGCACTCAGAGACTCTCAAGGATGCGTGACTCTTTGTCTGATCGTTTATCAGTATCGAAGAATTTACACATTTAGTGTCGCTTTTGGGTTTCGCACCCCCTCACTTATCTCCCATAAACTTTCTTTGTATTCAGCATTCGACTGAGATTTGTACTACGGCACTTTATCATTATTATTTATTATTATTATTCCTATGTTTCGGTCTTAAACGCGCGGTAACATCGGTTTGACGGGGAATGTTATTTCCTATTTGACGTGTATATATCAATGTAGCATTTTTGCAATACTAATTCAGCACACGACTGAGATGTGTGCTACAGCACATTATTAGAGTGTTGTTTTCTTTTTGAGTCCCCATTCAGTAGGGAGAGAAGGGGGTTAACAGGAGACTAAATGTCTTACCGATGGCAAACCAGAGTAAACGAATGGATGTTTCATTTGATTTTCCGTTGATTCGGAATAGCGGAAATTCACTCTGTGAAACACAGTTTAAAGGTTTTGAGTTCGGATAAAATGGGCCGATGAAATCCATACCTGGCCCTCAACAGAATACGGAAATCTGTAACGCCGTTTTGAGACCTTCTAACAGTATTTATTATGCCTCACGTTTGTGACATCAGCAGCGATTGGTTAATTTGACACCTTCTAAAAGTCTTAGTACTGGATTTTTTGGACAAAACACGGGTACTGTCTGAACGTTCTTCCCTGGAGACATGCGAACAAAGAAAATGTAAGCTCCACTTCCAATGATCAGCGTCGATTTCGTACGCTCTGACTGGAACTTCTCAACACCATATCACCAAACACTGGCGCCGTGTCTGTTTAACTTTTTTCGTCACCGATGGACACAAACTTGCCAACAAATATGTCATCTCCACTGGGTGTGTTTTCAATTTTAACTGCAAAAAAAAGGAATTCAAAAGAATCAGAAATATTAAAAACTCACGTGTTGTTCACCACTTTACTTTAGTGAATCATGTTTGTGACTTCAGTCAATTTTGTCCCGATACCAACCGCAATACCTTGCAATGATTGGTCAATGCCTCGTTGATTTTATTTAATGTCACCAGGCACTCGCATATGTCTTCTGTCAGCGATTCTTACGTCCACTGCCAAGGAAAGCGTCTCGTTGCCATGAGCAACGGTTCATCGCAATTTCCTTTTTTCACTTGAAATCAACTGAGACAAATACATTTAACTGAAATAAAATACACACAAAAGTACCGATACTACGTACAAAAAGATTAGTTATGTAAACATGGGTAATTATTTATGAAACCGTACTGTAACATAAACTGAAACGAATCGAGAGCATCTCGCCCCGTTGATTGCGTACGTAAACATTGAATAAAGATTGTTTGTTCCAATTCAATTTTACTTGTGTAAGAACGGGACATATACGTTGACGCCTCGGTTGAATATATGTTTCATGCAGGGAGCGTGAGACCATGTCCCCTGTCAACAAACAAAATAACTTATAATATTTCCACAAAGTTTAGTTTTTTAGTAGTCCTCGACCTCACCGAGTCTCCTTCCTCAAGTTCAAAATAACTTGTTTCACTCCGCTTAATTCTGACAGCTGTCGTCCTCCAAGAAACATGAATTTATATTCCATTTTCCCCACTTATCTCACAAGCAGTAATAATGAATTTTAACATGAACAGCATGATGCAGTTGTAAACACTGACATTTCGTGATATAGAAATTCCCAAAGTGACGACACTTGTAACAAGTCATTTTCGAATTTGGTGATCTGGAAACTTCCAAAGAGACGTCATTCGTTCGAAATGACGTCACTAAAAGTATGTTTCTGAATTCGACTACATTTTTACAGGACTGATCATGAATGGCATGTTACAGTTAAAGCTTAACAGTGAAAGCTATGTTTTGTTCTGCATAATAAAATAATTAGAATGTTCCTTTTCATGTTCTATCGTTCGACAGTACCTGAGTTTGTGTGATTTCTGAAATAAAACCTTCAGCAGCTTCGCTATTTCAGGTTTTATTTCAGAAATCACACAATCTCAGGTACTATCAACCGATAGGACATGAAAAGAAACGTTCTAATATTATAATGGACTTCCAAATTAATGTTAGCCAACAGTGTTGATGGAGAACGAACTATAGAAACTGAAACCCGTCCTAGAATTCTCCACAATGGCTGTTGGGAACTACGACAAAACTAAATACTTGTTGTGATATCGGCATCACCAAATTTCCTTTCGACAGACAAGAATTTTCAACAGTTCTACTTCCTGTTGATTTACATATAGTTACGCTAGCTTAGAATCTTGTAAGAGTTGAACATCATTCTCAATTTATGTCAATATAAACGTGATGAATGGAACATCAAAAATGTAAAGGCTTCCCAATATTATTTCGAAAAGGAAGGTATCAATATTACTTTAGTGACCACAAACATTCGGCGCTTAACAACTTTTTATTTACTTACCATTATCTCTCCTCTTGTCTTGATCGCTTTTGTTAACCCTTTACCTAACGTGAAAAGCAGACGACACTTGCAAAAAAAATTCTTGAATAACTAAATTTTTTCATTTTTTGTCTCAAAAACATAGGTTATGACCCCTCGTTGGAACGAGCTCGACGAGCTCGTTCCAACGAGGGGTCATAACCTATGTTTTTGAGACAAAAAATGAAAATATTTTGAAAATTAATTGGCGATTTTTGAGAATAGCGCTGGCCGGTTTTGGCCGTTACGTTGGGTAAAGGGTTAATGTTGGAGTATTCAAGTTACCCGAGGAACATGGAGAGAAGATCTCTTACTCCGTTTCGGTAATGCCCTCTTATTCGACATATTTCAGTTTTATCAATGATATCATGCCCAAGATATCCGGAACTGTATCTATCCTTGCAGTATACATATCTATTCTATTCCTATTAAGTGTCAGAACTACAAATAGAGAAGTCGTTGTCCAAAGATGCTATGTAAAAGAGGAAGATACCAAACCAGCGACTTGGATATTGAGATTTCTTCTGAAATACACAAGACAACGCCGACTTATCACATACAGTACGTGGAGAGTGGATTGTAACTAAATCACCCGCGGAATGGAGTGATCACCCAAGCTATAACTTTCAAATTTTGTACATATCGTCCAAAAACACAAGCAATTTTTCAGCCAATGGACCTCCGGGTTAAACCCGGAGGTCCATTGGCTAAAACTTTGCTGGTGCTAGTTATGCTTTGCAACAAATTTGCAATTATTGCTCGGGTGGAATCTCCACTCTGCGAGTGATTTAGTGATAATACACTATTCACGAACTGTAATATTGTAATAAAGTGAATATCTCTCTCTGAAAATATTATTGCTAAAACCGCCAGTGAAGAAAGATTACACAGAAATTACGATTTTAAAACAGTTGTTTCCAGATACAATAGCTCGGAAACAAATACTACCCACCACTTGCAAAAATCGGAAAACTGTGACACAGCCAATATTGCAAGAATATTGTAAAAATATTAAATACTTTGCTTTTCAGGATAATATTTTTAGCAACTCTCATTTCCGCCGTGGTTTCGTTCCTAATAGACATCATTTAGTCGCCAGGACCTGCAACTGCAGTACAGTACGGCCCGCCATGGACCGGTAACTTTCCACGAGTGGGCAATATTTCCACGGGCGAAATAATATTAGATTCCAAACACTCATTATAGGAAGAGTCATCAAAAATTTAATTAATGAAGCACCGGGTACAAGGTCCCTGTTCGTTGTTTAACTCTAATTGAGCTCTTTATTCAGTGCACGGGAATATTTTTAAAGATGAAATTGTTGATGATTTCGAATTACAGATAGACTTTGGCGAAGTAACATTTTTGCCCAGAGGTATTCATAACCCACATACCCGCGTGTCATTACACTCATCTTTAAAAATAAAAAAAAATGATACACAGGAATTCCCTCAGTTTTTCGTTAAATTTACAAAAGATAATGAACTTCAGCGTCCGGTACTTATAAATTACCAGCTACTATACCTATGCTACCACTTGAAAAACACTTTCTGATGTATATGCACCCCCCCCCCCCCCCCCCGCACACACAAATGTCAAGCAGATTGTAGATGAAATTATGTCTATTCTTTTAGCATAATAGACTTGACTGTTGGCAAGCCAGCTTAACGTGAACTTTAAGACAGAATCTCCAAATGTTGGCCAAGTCAGCGCAAGCAAAATCAAGCGGAAGCATCTTGTTACCTGTAATTCATTTCCATTTTTTTTTCATCGGACATATGAAGTCGTACTTGACCAGGGGTGGCGCTGGGGGTGGATGGTGGGGTGGGGGGGGGGAGGTGACTTGCTAAGGTCCTTCGGGAGTTGTAGTGTTTGTATAATTGTATCTCCCCGACGAACTAGGCCGATTTCCCCGACGGGGGTTAGTACTAACTAAATCTCTGTGGCATAGGCAAAGTAAAATACGTTGCGAGAGTTCTATACACCTGGAACTTAATTGAGCACTCCCTGACATGTTTCATGGCAGTAAAGTTATTGTTACTGATTATTATGTTTTAATGATTGCTATGTCTTGCAGTACATTTAATCTCGTGAAAAACATGATGTTTCTGGTTGATAGCGTCCCCAAACACATCCCCTCGTCCTCGTGAAGCATGCTACCCAGGAATGTCATAAAACCCACTATAATCGACATACAATATCTAGATAAAAAACCTGAAAATTTGTAACTTCTTTTATCAGTAAATGTTGACATGGCAAGGAGGGGACTGTCAGAGGCACTAAGATGGCAAATCGTTGGCATTCACGCGACAGGCATGCCATTCAAAGCTATTGGGAGGCAACTTGGCTATAGTCATTCTGTCACCAGCAGACTTGTCCGAAAGCATCAACAAACCAACGATGTTAATGACCGACCAAGGCCTTGACAACCCAGAAACATCTTTCCTCGGGAAGATGGAAGTTTGTCGCGCCTCGTTAGATGTGAACCCTTTGCTTCAAGTGGGGTTTTGAAACGCCTTTGGCTCCCCAACAGATGTTTGTGCAACAGAACTGTGCGCAACCGTCTCAAAGCACTGGATATGAGGTACAGAAGGGTCATCAAGTGTCCAGCTCTGTTCGATCAGCATCAAAGACGACGATTGGAGTTGTGTATGCACGGCAGCATTGGAATCTCGGGACATGGAGGAGAGTCCATTGGTCAGACGAGAGTTGGTCCCTGCTTCACATCACAGATGGTTGCATGAGAGTGTGGAGGCAGAGAAATACTGCTTACTTGCCCATGAACATCAGACCTACTGTTCCTTGCGGTGGAGGATCAGTAATGATCCGTTGATGCCTCTCTCATGATTGTCAACTTGATATGGTGAGCGCACGTGGGAATCTCAATGGTCATCAGTACATCTGAGACATTCTAAATCCGGTTGTTGTGCCTCATTTTGACATAATACCCGTTGGCTACTCGCCCTGTATCCATGGACGACAATGCAAGGCCACATCGTTCCCATGTTGTGAGAGCATTCCTTCAGAACAAAGCTATTACAAAACTACCTCGGCCTGCAATAAGCCCCGATTTGAATCCCTTAGAACACATCTGAGACTTTATTGGACGTTGTGTGCAAAAAAGCGACCCGCCTGTACATAATTTGGCCGATTTGGAAGCTGCATTGCATGAGGGGTGGCAGCAGTTGCCTCTGGACCGTTTCAGAAGGCTCTCTGGTGGCATTAGGAAGAGGGTTCGGGCTGTCATCTGAGCACGTGGCGGATACACTCTCTACTGACGTCAGACACTGCTATTGTGTTCCGGAGATCACAAGTTACATTTCATTTTTTTGTCAGTAATTACCGGCATTGTTTCATCATGGACCGTTTCACCACCATACATGTCGAGAGAACATTTTTCCATCAAAAAACATTAGTGACAGCTATGTGTAATTAGCGTCATTGAAATACTGCATATTTTCATCATTGTGTTGTCTTTCAGTTGTCAATAGACCATTCTTTCCGCAAACAATACATTTTGGACATCTTAAAGATAACATGAAAGTAATGACAGTTTCTATTGGTACCACTGCGAAAAAAAACAGGGGGTGCTTAATTAAGTTCCAGGTGTATATTTTAGTCCGATCCCAGAAGCTTTCTACACATTCACTGGTCGACACACATCTCGTGTTTGTTGTGAGTTATGTTGTACTTATTAATTTTATGGCTTGTAGAACTAGCGTTTCAAAAACCAGTGCCATGGCGAATCTTCATGACACCTGTCCTGGATACCATAGATCCACAAACCACAATTGTGTGTGTAAGTGCATGTGTAGTTATGACTCGCCAAAAGCCTTTAAAGTCACGGATATTGCGACTTTTTTTCCAATTGAAACAAAACATTCTCACACCAGGCCGAACCATGATCGGTCCGGTGGGTCCAGGGACACTCTAACCCCACCCCTTCTTGGGAGGGAGGGTGGGGTTTGTCGTCGATAATAGGTCCCGCGTCGGAGAAATTCTGGTGCCACCCATGTGCTTGACAACGCGTGCAAGATTTCAGAGGCTGCGAACGTCATTTTCAACCCGAGTTACAAACTTATTTTCAAGCCGTCGCGGTATGCATTCTCCTTCAACTGAACAATCAATTTAGACTAATTCATTTAACCATTTGTCTAACGCGAATCATCATCATCTTTATTGTCAGTTAACGAATACAGTATCTGAGAAATACATTAAGTACAAATAGTGACGAAAGGTGATGCGCTCACCAATCCGCATGCCCATGTGTATAACTGTGTTTATTTGCTTCAAAAATAAGGATGAAAAGGTGGTGTATAATCAGTTTAACTCTCCTACTAACATATCATAAGATATTCAGATTTATATTTCCAAATATTTCCAAGATATGGCAATAATGCCACGTAAGTATGGATGCCGTCAGGACCTTCTCAAAGGATGCTGCCAACGGATACATCTACATTTCCCTGTTTCCATCAGCAATCGGCCTAGGCGTTCAATGACCACTAAGCTAATGTTAACACTTTCAAATAAATTTACAAATTATTTCAACAAATCAACGGGAACATGGATGGCAATGGGAGCAACCAGAGGTGTTAGCCCTAGTGAAATCCACATTTCCATCATTCTAGTGGCATAGTTTCATGAAATTCAATAATTTATTAAATTAATGTTCCTATCCCCGACCCCTATATAATTGAATATAAAATAATTCAATGCACAAGAAAATATAGAGGATATCTAGTGCGTTTGAGTGGATACCAAAAATTATCTCAAGAGTGACCGAGACAAATGGTTATTTTTCGCGAGCGCTTGCTCTCTGTCACAAATGAGATAATATTCGGTATCCACTCAAAGATACTAGATTTGCTTTTTATTATACGCTTTTTATAAGAATCTGATAATTCCACTCCTTTCAACCTTGAATTGATGCATGAAAGTAAACAGCGCATTGAATCATTGATACGCGGAAGTTATTTGATTGATACTCGGAATAGATAGCGTCTTGCGATCTGATTCAGTTGGTTGGTTTCTTGTCCAGACATGGCCTGAAAGTCCGTAATTTAAGTTTTTTGTTTGGTACGTCCTTTGAAAGGACGTACCAAACAAAAAAAAAACTTATATTACGGACTGCCAGGCCATGTTTGGACGAACGGGTTTCATGGATCAGTTCAAGGTGAATGCGTGTTAAATTATTGCTGAAAATTATCGGTATCCACCCTAAAACACTAGATTTTATTTTCATGATACGTTTTTAGAGTAAATTGATCATTTCCAATGATAATTTTACACGTATTCACTTTGAAGTGATACTTTGAAAGCAGCTATTTTGATCGATACCGTGAAAGTGAAATTTTCTATACCTAGTGGGGGATACGATTTCTATATTTGCGCAATTTCTTCAATAATCTATCGTTTAGCGTATAATAAATACGTGTTCCACTCAGCTCTTCAGCCTGTTATCATGTGGATGGCAAACAATTTCATACTCATCACAACATACCCTAGGCTGACATCCACAACTGTGAAGAGAAAAGACAGTTGTGATTACTAAGATATATTTTACACTTTCATATACACCTGGAGCCAATACTATAAAACATTTACAATTGTATTTTCTAGAATTGTATTTTCTACCTATTAATATAACTGACTAAAGTGAATCATTGGCATTTTAACTGACAAATTGCCACATCTTTATAAAGGCTAATGGTTCGTTTCAACCCATTTAAATTCATAACTAGAAAATACAATTCTAGAAAATACAGTTATAAAAGTTTTATGGTATTGGCCCCTGGTCACTGGGTCATGGCGAGAGCGCCACCGCATAGTCACCAAAACACATGCGCAAAGTGAGAGTGCCGACCTGATTTTCGTGCTGTCGGTGACACTATTATGAACAGGGATACATGGTATATAAAAGCTTTTCGGTATGGAACACACAATTTATTTATTTATTGGTGTTTAAGGTCACATACTTCTGCAATGGAACATACAAAGGTTTCAAAGATCTCCAACCCAAGCAGACTTATTTATTTATATTTATTTAGTGGTGTTTAAGGTCACATATTTCTGCACAATGGCTAATGATGACCATGACAGTTTTACGGGTGGAGGAAGCCGGAGTACCCGGAGAGAACCACCGAACAACGGCGAGCAACTGTCAGCTCACCAACATACTAACTCCACACAAGCAGGGTTAGCATTGGTTGGAGACAGGTGCGCCATCGACGTGCAGTACGCCTTAGTGCACAGCGTGACCGTGCCCCCACATGGGCAATGGGGGTGAAGTGTCTTGCCCAAGGACACAACGCGGTAGTCGCAGGTGGGATTCGAACCGAGGACCTCTCGGTTTGCAGCCTGCACCTCTACCTACTGAGCCACCGCGCCCCAGCAGACTTATTTGAATGTCCATGAGCTCAACAGAGGTCACACTCATTCAGATAAGATGGCTGGGGCATTACCAGCTTTTTTAGTATGCAGTCGAAGGGGGGGGGGGTCGGTATGTAATCCCGGGGAGTGTGAAGATTTCTTATATACAATAGTCAGGCAGTCATTATTCTCTACGACATATCTATAGAGTTTGTGTGGCACCTGGTATTGTTTTATTGTTCAGCAATTGAAACAATCTATAGTCAATGGTCTTGTATAATAATATTTGTGGTCACTTTCTTATCAAGAAAACCATCCATAAAAAGTATCCACGAAAATATATTGAGCACACAACGTTTCACCAACACAATGTTAGCTTCATCGGGAGTGAAATGATACGATGAACCAAAGGTTTTGTGCGCCAAAGACGCGCAGAGACGGTTTGAGGCAAGTCCCTTTCTACCCTTCTCTGATGTAGTTAGTTGAAGTTTTTCACAGATGCTGACCATGACAGGAAGCAGCAGTGGTGGAAAGACCGGGGGGGGGGGGGGTAGGCTTTGGTGGTCTTACTGGTGATCTGATTGAGGTGTTATCCTCCCTCGAGTGAGGACCAGTGTGAGAGGGGGCCCTCTCGACAAAGGCACTACCTCTCCCTGAGGGGTGTGTGGTGTCTTTTTCAGGCAAGAAAAGTCTGCCCCTTGTTAAGTATTATTTCCGAGGCAATCATTGACACGTATAGTCTGCCTCTGGCACTTCTCGGAGAGGTTGATCTAGCTTCTGCAGTAAGGCTTCTTTTACAGGAGTAAACCGAGACATGTACAAAACCAACGGCCCCTTTCGAGGTCCACCCAAAAGAAGATCTGAACTTCCTTCGGGGCAGGCCTGCGTGTTAACCTACTTTGCGGGGCCTGAAAGCGCACTAGCGGCGTTTACAAAAAGGTGCAAGAAGAGGGACGCAGGACCAACGCTTGCCTCTCCAGGGGTGGGTGACCACCTCTGGGGATGGAGTGAAGGATGATCAGAATCCATAACGGTTATTAGATGTCAATATCGATTATAATAATTCCATAACGTTTAATGGTGAAAAGAGAACAAAAAAAAAACACAAAAAAAAACCCAGAAAAAAAACGGAAAAAAGAAGTTGTGTTGGGTCTTCGATGTCTTGTCGTGTCTTCAGGCAAGTATAGTCTGCCACTCAGTCAATTGTATGTTGGAGCTATCCTTGACAAATATAGTCTGTCACGTGTATGCGGGAGTCCCCCCCCCCTCCCCCACACCCCACCGCCACATCCACCTATCGGCCCTTCCCTGGGTAGTTGTACTGATACGGCGAAGGTAGGATGTTGGAACTTAGATTTGGCAAGCAGCCTTCAATCATTGCAGGTCATACACGTAGATGTAATTGCAGCTTCCGAGGTGAATTGTCTTTATTTATAGAAGGCGACTTAGGGACGGGAGAGAGCAGAGAGGAGCAGCCTGCAATCGTCGCATGCCACACCCGGAGGTGTAATTGCTGCTTTCGTTGCTTACCGGTCCTGGAGTGGTTGAATTTTTTTTTTTTTTTTTTTTTTTTTTTTTTTGTCTACTGGCGCAGATGTCGTTTAATTCAGCAATTTGATTGATGACCTTCAGGCGGTCGCAGTTTCAGGCGGATATTGTAGATAGGCGATAATCATTTATAGTTGGAATGTCGGTCCATTCATGGAGTACTTTGATTGGGGGTGTCCACGGGGGTGCGTGGAGCGACTCTGAGCGCATGATTCTGGGCTTTTTGAAGTTTGCCAAGGTTGTTTTTACTAGTGTCACTGAGGACAAGATCTCAAGTTCGAGGCGCACGAATGCTTTGTATGATTTATGTAGGCTCGCTTCGTTGCCCCCTCCCCCCCCCCCCCCCAGGAAGTACCTCGTAGTATTTGTAGTAAATGGATAGTTTCGTTGCTTTTGTGGCTATATTGTTGGTGTGTTTATTGAAAGTCAGTTTTTTGGTCAAGTGTTATACCAAGGAACTTTGCCTCGGTGCATACTGGGAGGACTTTATCATTTAGTTTAACGTCAAAGTCGCGGTGTTTTAGCTTGTGGCTGAAGGTGATTCTCTGGGTTTTGTTTATGTTCAGTTTAATTCTCCACTTGGCACACCTGCACTCGAGGTCGTTCAGTGCGCGTTGGTGTAATTTTTGGACTTTGAGGGTAGTACTATTTGAATCCCATAGATCCTTGTCATCCGCGAATTGTGATATTTCAAAGCGATTAGTGGTGATTTTAAGGTCGTTAACATAAATGATAAAGAGGAGGGGGCTGAGGCCGGACCGCGGGTGGTACCGTCGTCGAGATGGACACTGCCGGACATTTCATTGTTGACTCTGACTTTTATTTTTCGGTCGTTAAGAAAAGTGGAGAGTAGTCTTAACAGTTCCACTGGGAGGTTTAGTTTAGAGTGTTTATAGCGTATTCCGTTGTGTCAGACGGAATCGAACGCTATTTTAGGCCAAGTAGGATCGCTACGCCTACTTGTTGATTATCGATGACTGTTTTCATTTGTTCCGCAAGGCGATAGATGTGTGCCATGCATTCCTTGCGGTCCCATGCCCTTGCCATTCATTATAAAAAGTAGCTGATGTCTTCAAGATGTTCCCTCAACTGATTGGTAAGGACTCTTTCGAAGATCTTGCCAATGCGGCTGAGAAGGCTGATTGGGCGGTATTTGGCCGGATTGGGGGTGTATTTTCTGGTTTGTGTATCCTGACAATATGGCTGATTTTCAACATTTTGTAACCGTGGGTGAGGCATGCAGCCTCTTAGAGGTGAGTTTGGGCGTTTTGCTAATTGCAGCAGCGAGAGAGTATCTCCTTAGTATCTCCTGAGATTGTTCTTCTTCAGGGGCGCACCTCTTCTTTTGGGAATGCTTCATCTAAGGTTCAGTTGACTATATTTTGTAGCTCCGCTCATTAGGCCTCGACGTCTGTGGCGCGGCAGGGGGTGTTATGGGGAAGTGTTACATAGACTATTTCGTGGTAAAGATCTCAATTTACTTTCTTGAGATTTTTGCGAATGGTGGCAGGATGGGGGGTTCCTTAGGGGGCCATTACCTAATTTGGTTGAGGCATGGACCGGGAGTTTATCGCTGCCTGGGTCATTACCACCAACCCCGTGGTTGTCGATGTGGTTTATGAGAGAGCCGCCTGTTATTATTAGGTCCAGGATGTTGCATCGATATAGCGATTTATCACTCATGTATGATGCGGAGTTATCGTTCGTGACTACATGGAAATTAAATATTTCTTTGATAGTGAATAGGGCATCACCGTTAGGGCTAGTGGAGTTACACCCGAAGTATTGATGTTTGGCATTGAAATATTCCAGAAAGATACAGTGGTTGTATTTTCCTGTGAAGAATTCAAATACTTCCCTATTAACTATCTTGCTGAGGTCATTGTAATCGGGATTTATTTATTGTCGGCTGTGATCTCGATTGCCACCATCTCGGCGTCGAAGTGGTCTGTTTTGAAAGTTTTATATTTGATATTTGTCTTTATTAGAAGAGCAACGCCCCGCCTTTGGTGAGCAGAAGGTCTCTTCTAGCAACGTTAAATCCACCAAGTGAGAGGTTTTTATTCTTTGACAACCACGACTCACAGGTAATGATTCTATCGTTATCTTTGAAGTTGTGGCTCATTTGTAATCTTTTTGTACATTTGCGATAGTTGCTTGTCTGTTCCCCTTTGCAGTTAGCGCAGGTTCGGGAGCATCTCATGCAGTTCAAAGCTCCCATGCACTTGCTGGATGTGCGACCAGTATTTTGGCATTTATGGCACTGAATGGGGGAGGAAAGGACTATATTGTCCAGTGTCGTGCTTACGCCCTGCAATAAATACGCCATTTTTGAGAAGGTTGACTTTGGTATCTCTGTTAGGCTGGCGGTTTCGGGTGCTTAGGTGGGGTTGTTTTGACAACATCAGAATAGAGAGAGTTGTTTTGTCTGAGGGTCCACGGGTGCCAGCAGAGGGTGCAACTTATTTATTTGACATGACATACAGTTAGATTGAATATATACTTCTCAAAGTTTGCTAAGCACCAAGTACGTCCAACTACCTGTTTTACGTTTTAGTTGAAATATTGTATTGAAAAGTGTGTATATTTTTTATTTAATTATATCTTTAATGATTTAAGTACAGAAATTAAGATTTTATCTGTGTTTGACATTACGTTTTAGCTTTTGAATACGATAACCATGAAAAGTGGATATTATTGGTAAAATAGGAAATTTTTCAATTTGCAGAAAAGCTGACGGAGCGAACTGGTATGGGTTCAAGATGAGTAATGCTCTTGTTTACTGACGCGAAGGAAACTAATAACTGGTGTCGACAGGTTCAAGCATTATACATAACTACACGCGTACCCATGCAGGTCACGTAATCGCTGCAGCTAACTGAAACGTTTGCTAAGTACAATGAAATCCTGGACAACTTCAAATATAAAGCGGTTTTCTGCATTATCAAGCAATTCCGAACCAAACAAAAGAGTACCAGGATCAAGAGAAGATGGAAGTAATTCAGTTGTAGTACTGAGCGCATGTTCATGTATTGGACAATATAACAGGAAATGCTCGATTGTGTCGCATACACCACAAACACAGAGTGGGGAGGTGATAAGTGGTTATTGTATAAATGTGCATTAAGGTTGCTGCAGCGCATACGTAACCTGCAGTGGTAAATCTGACCAGCCCGCGATTTAGTTCCGCCGTAAAATGTCGGTAGTCGTGGATTGCCATCATTTAGAAAGGTCGTAAAATTACTCAGGGGTGAGTTTTGTCTTACAGATAATGGTAAGTTGTTCCACTGACCAGTCGTATTTGGGATAAACGAAGATTTGTATAGTTGCGAGTTACAAAAGGGAACTCGATGATTCAGGTGGGAGCATAGGTTACGACTTTGAATGGTTAACGAAACTGTCGGTGGAACATTGCTAGCAATACATTGAGGCGCCAGGTGATGGTACATTTTGAAGAATTGTTTCAATCTGTGTTTTCGATGTCTTTCTTCAAGAGAGTCCCAGCGGGTTTCGGTATACAAGAGGGTCTTACTGGTACTTAAAGTTGCACCTGTAACAATCGTGGTAGCTGCGATCTGCATTTTCTTCAGATCAGCAGCCTTGGTCGTCGTACAATTGTCCCAAACCGTATTTTCATATTCCAGGGGGGGGGGGGGGGGAGGGGTCTAATGAAAGCAAAATAATTGTTTTCCGGCATATTACGATCAAGGATGAATTAGTGACTTCTCAGAGTGTTAAAAGGGGACCAGGCCTTGAAGCAGATATTGGCAACATGGTCATTAGTAGTAGGAGAGCGATGAACCGTCCCTGTTTGGGGGGAACCCGGGGGGACCCCGGAAGTGACGTCATGTCACGTGACCCAGTGGCGCCATGTTTGGTTGTCGTTGTAACCCGCGTGAGCGGCCATCTTGTGACGTCATCTCCATAGTTATACGTGGTGAGAGTGCGCATGCATACGCAGCGCGTGTTGTTAGGGTGATACGTGTTTCCGTCGTCCATTTTGGATACTGGAGGCCGCCATCTTGGTTTCTATGGTAGCACGTGGTTGCTATGTGACCCAAAACCTTCTAACAAGACAGGGGTATGTTAGAAGGGTATATACCTTTGTAGAAGAGTAATTTCTCCATTCGGGGAATTACCCAAATAAACCCGACAAGTTTTACTGTTTCGAACTTTTTCAGAATTCTCTGCTTCTATCTATATATGCAATAGTTTTCATCTATCTGACCATATCCCTTTGTTCTGGGGTATACTCCAGGAGCGTAGAAGAGCCTATCAGCTGGAACAGCTTTTGCATATTATTACTATATTTAGCAATTTCTGGTCTATTCTTGTTAGTTTTGACCCTATTCCAAGTACTCTTGTTGTTTCATTTATCTAGATCATTTATATAGATTATAACTAACCAATCAGATTGCGTGATTTCCTATAACCTGTATGCAGAGTTATCCCCCCTTATAACAATGAAGTCCTGTCCGATTCTCATCACCTCTCTATCCAATGGCCAATCCCTTTTTTTTAAACACCCGTAGCTATGGAATCTCCTTTTTGTCGTATGAGGCCATGAGGGCTATGTAAAAGCCCTCACTGAGTCCTCATTTATTATCCCTCATAGCCTCATTGAATTTTGAGGTTATGAGGACCATGAACAATCCCTCAATGAGGTATAATTTACAACGACTCTTACCCTCATTTCAATATTTGAGGATACCTATGACCTGGTATTGTATTATTTGAGGATACCTGTCGAGCATACCTTCTGGGGAATCTCTTTTTTGCCGTATGAGGCCACGAGGGCTATGTAAAAGCCCTCAATGAGGACTAACTTACTATCCCTCATAGCCTCATTTTCTGTTGAGGTCATGACGGACACGAAGAATCCCTCATCGAAGTATAATTTACTACGACTTTTAGCCTCATTTCAATATTTGAGGATACTTATGGATTCCGTGTTTTAACATTTTAGCACTCGAGGGTATTCCCCTTCCCTATTGGAATAATTTAGTTCAATTGGGTGTTAATACCTTCATTGGGGTTATACTTCAAAAATTCATTCAGTTTAAACATGTTTTCAGTTAAAAGTTGTTCAGTTCAAAGGGTGTTAATTATATATACCTTCATTAGGGTTATAGTTAAAAAATAAAGCCATTCAAACAGTTCAAAGGGGTTATAGTTAAAACATTCTTGACTTCAAAGGTTAACATTAAGTTATATTTAGGGTTTGTAGTTCATTCAGTTGAATACTTTGTTATGTTGACTTTGATCTTGGTTGCGTTTGTCCAGTATCCAAAATGGACGACAGAAACACGTATCACCCTAACAACACGCGCTGCGCATGCGCACTCCCACCACGTATCACTATGGAAATTACGTCACTAGATTGCCGCTCACGCGTGTTACCACGGCAACCAAACATGGCGCCACTGGGTCACGTGACATGACGTCACTTCCGGGGTCCCCCAAAACAGGGACGGTTCATCGCTCTCCTACTACTGTCATTCCATGAACAAGTATTGTTTAGTATCACACCTAGATGTTTATGGTTCTTAACTTCAGAGATTTATGTACTACCAAAGAATAATGGTGGATGCAGAAGGGGTGTAATTGTACGTGGCATAAGTATGGTCTCTGTCCCTTGGGGATTGAACTCAAACCAACCAAGTTTTACCTCAATGTTCAGTTGTGGTTAAGTCTTGATTGATTATAGCTGCTTGGCCTGGGTTTTCAAGTACGAGATATTATGATGTGTCATCCACAAAGAGCCGTATACTGCTTATTAGGTTCTCTGTAATGTCGTTAATATATATAAGGAACAGAAGAGAACCAAGGATCGACTCTTGAGGGACTCCAGAGTAAATGGGTTTCAAGGATGATGTCTCAGAAGCTACAACAACCCGCTGGGCCCTGTTGAAAATGAATGATTTTAGAAACGTAAGAAAGTCACCGGCCACACCAATCTTCTCGGACTTGTGAATGAGACCAGCGTGCCATACTTTGTCAAAAGCTTTACGTACGTCACAAAAATACCTTTACCTCTTTACCTTCATCTAGGGCTCGGCAGAATTCATCATGCAGGTCAGTTAGTTGAAGTACGGTCGAGTTACCGAGGGAGAACCCTGAATGGAATTGACGCAAAATATTGTTATCGATTAGGAATTTCCACAACTGTTTGAAGACACATTACTCAAATATCTTACCAATACAACTGATAAGTGATATCGGACGACAGTTGGTGTCAACATTTTTTTTTTTTTTTTTTTGGGGGGGGGGGTGGGGGTGGTGAGTACTGGTGGCTCAATAGCTTTCTTCCAAGGGGACGGGAAGTGGAAATTGCTCAGAAGATTGAATAGCAGGGAAAGTGGTTCAGATAACGATGATTTACATTCTTTGAGTAGACGTGGGCTTACCAGCTGCATTGAATGACTATGCTATCGATTACTTGTGGGACACTCGGTACAAGATTTGGTAGGGAGTCAACCGAGTCGTCCACAGTTGAGATAGAGCTAAAGTATTCATTGTTTCTCCTTATTTGTGGTATATGTTTTGTATTGATGGGTAATTGGTGGGATTCCTGGTGTATTACTGCCAATATATGATTTAGGGGTTTTCCACCATTCCGATGGTGATGTTTCGCGACTATTCAGTGTGAACTGTACTTTGGAGATAAATGTAGCCTTAGCCTTCCTAATAGCTGAGACAACATCGTTTCTTTTTTGTTTATATTTCATCCATGCATGCGGAAGGTCAGTTCGTTTGGCTATACGATATAGCCTTTTATTTTGTCTTAAGAGTAGCCGTATCTCGTTGTGCATCCATTTTGGTTTTGGTTAGTCTTGCAGTAATTACTTTGCTGGGTATAAAACGGGAAGCAATATCAAGAAGCTAGCTTGTGAAATTTGAGATGATCGTATCCAAACACGAACCATTGAATATAGTGCCCCGGTTTTCAGAGGTAATATCTGCATTTAAAGCTTCATTTCCTTCTTTAATCACCATACCATCTAGAAATGGTACTTTCTCTGTACTAGATTCACAGATGAATTTAATTCTTTGATGTTGATCATTCAATACAGTAAGACATTCTTGCATTTGTTCGACAGTGGTTATCGATGTGGCGCTAATGTCATCTATAACTTTGAATGTCAGAGCTGGTTTGTGAGGAATAGGGTGCCAGTATTTACACATCCAGAATGCCAAGTAGATGTTAGCATTAGTTACTGCAGAGGGGTACCGATAACAGTTCCAGACACTTGGCTATAGAATTTGCTGTTGAAAATAAATTCATTGCTACACAGAACAAATTTCGCCAGTCTTAGAATAGGTGTGGTATCGACGGACCGACATGTTTCACACAGAGCATGATTGTTGGCTTCAATTCCATCTTCTATTATAATGTTTGGGTAGAGGCTGACAGCGCCCAAAGCTAATAAATGGTTGAAGCTGATTGTTGTTGTTTTTTACTATTGTTAATATTTAGTCTCCAAATTCTACAGTATTCTTCATATGATGCCAATAAATTCTGAAGCCCACTTGCAGTTAGTGACAAAAGAACTTGTGACGTCCCCACATAACAAGCACATAAGCTTAATATAACTAAATGCTGATGCGAATATAGAGGATATTCACGAAAATTTGATGAATACCGAAAATATCTCGTTCGTGGCCACAAGAAATATGAGGATCTTCACTCGCGACGCAATACCGAAAATATCTCGTGAGTGGCTACAAAGAAATATGAGGATCTTCACGAGCGACGCAGTCGCGAGTGAAGATCCTCATATTTCTTGTAGCCACGAACGAGATATTTTCGGTATTCATCAAATTTTCGTGAATTTTCTTTTTATTTAATGCTCTACGACTACAAACTCTCCAATTTGTGGCCTTTATTTGCCATTAAGGCGCAAAATTTATGTGCCGAACCGGCGTCCATACAAAAATTACAACAACCAAACTCCAACCATTGGAATGTGTGAATATCCGCACAAAAAGTAGTCCCGTCTTATTTCTCCCCTAACTTTACGATTTACCAAGGCTGGCGAATTGAAATAATCGCAATGTGTTTCGAAGAAATAGAACAATAACAAAAAACACCACTTTCTTATTTTCAATAACAAGACACGTCATTTTATTTTTTTTGAACTCAATGCACTGAAGACGTGTGAAGTTGAACTGAAGAAATTTGAAAGTGATTTCGGCTTTTCGCTGGAAGGTGAATGAGAAAGTCAAACTTTGAAACCGCTGATTTAACGAATTGATTTAGTCACTGTCACTATCAATTATTCGAATTCGTTTGTATTTGGGACTCTGGAATTCATTACTGATGTGCTGACTCGTTTAAAGTACATGTGATTCGTCATCCGAACCTACGATGAAATATCGATTTCTAAATATCATTTTGATATTTCGTTTTGCCGACCGACAGGGGAATATGACTTAATTTTTCAGCGTGAATTGATGCCTGAGCATTAAATAAATAGTTATATCATCTTAATCATGTTCTAGCAGATATTTTTCTAAATCATTTAGATAGATAGCAGATAAGATAGGTGAGAGATTTTCTCCCTGTCGGGCACCGGCATCACCCGAAAAGAGGATCGAGTGTAATTTGTCAACCATAACACTGAATTTTATTCCCTTGTGCATATTGATTATAACATTAAGAACCCTGCCCCTTATTTCGAGTTCCAAATGTTTAGTTCATAAACCATATCGCCAAATAGTATCGAATGCTTTCGACAAGTCAATAAAAACACAGTAAAAACTTTGTTTATATTTCTTGACATGATTTCAATAAAGCAGTATATTGCGAAAATATGGTCCGTGGTAGTGTAATTCTTTCTAAAGCCGGGATGGTTCGGTGACATAAGATTATTTTCTTCTAAGAATAAGTAAATACGGCTACTAATAACAAAAGTAAAGGCTTTAGCTATACTGCTTACCAGTGTTATTTGACGATACTTTTCCGATAGGGCAGGGCCATTTGATTTATATAATGGTTTTACAAGACCCACTCCCCACTCCTCCGGTATCATGCCAGTTTTAAGGATAATATTGAACAGAATGTAGTAAACATGTTTTCTTTTTTCCAAAGGTTTATTTCATATCTTCATTCAAAACTAAATCTATATCTGGGGCTTTGCCTTTTTTTAAATTTTTAACAACTCTCTCAATCTCGATAAGCTTATCGCATCATTAATAGCCGAACCGGCCAAGTTTGAAGTCGTTATAATAAACGAGTTAACCCTTTACCTAACATGAAAAGCAGACGACACATGCAAAAATAATTCTTGAAAAACTATTTTTTTTTTCATTTTTTGTCTCAAAAACATAGGTTATGACCCCTCGTTGAAACGAGGGGTCATAACCTATGTTTTTGAGACAAAAATGAAAAAAATAATGAAAATTAATTGGCGATTTTTGAGAATAGTGCTGGCCAGTTTTGGCCGTTAAGTTAGGTAAAGGGTTAACATACATCTCAGCCTCATCATTTTGGTTTGATTTACTAAAATGATTATAAAATTCAGTTAAAGTTGGCTTTTTGTGATTTACGTTTTTCTGGTTTCTACTGCCAATAAGTTTCCAGTAATCTTTAATATTATGTGATTTATATTTTCTAATTTTATTTCGTCTGTCACTGTGATATCTAGCTTTTCCTTTTTGTAATGTTGTTTTCTAGCTGGAATTTGGGGTGTCTTGTTTATATTGTTCGGGTTAACTTTGTATATTTGTGAGCTCTCCGATAGGCTTTCCGTGCAGTAATGCAATCACCGGCAAACGACGGAGATTAATGGTGTACTCTAGTTTTAGTCCGTCGTGGTTGCCTTTTTGTGCCAAACACATCAGTTACAGCACATGTGTAAATACATTTTAATTTACTATGTAGTCTAGAGATATCTCCAGGCGTAGCATCTTACTTTCCATGTTTTGTAGATCTTGTAAAATATCACTTGTTTCTGAGTCACTTATGGTATTAATAAAATCATAACATGAGCTGTCATTTTGAGGGTTAATGTCTGTGGTGTTTTATTGCTCAGCTCGACCTTCACCTATTTCACCTTCTGGAACGCAGCCAGCTGAGCGCGCGGCAAAATAATTGTGAACGCCTTGGTGAAACAGTAATTTACAAAGTATAGGACAATCAACATCAGACAGAAGTACACTGAAATCAGTCACATGGAACTCAGCAATTTGGGTCAACACATTCGGTGTGCAGAGAAGATAATCAACCAGGCAAACATTTTACAGGTCACCTTTTCGATTGCACGAATGCGTCACTTCACTTGAACACAATTTCTCGAATAAGGCCCACAAAATAGAAATTTTGTTTCTCATTTTTTTGTAAAATAGCATGTGGGTGGGTGGTTTTTTATTTTATTTTTTATTTTTGGAATTATTTCTTTTCCATAAAACGTTATGTTCTTGGCTTGTTTTATGTTTTATAGGCCTCATAACCTACAGAATAGCATGGGCGGAGGTGTATTTTGGCCCTTGCGTGCATTCAAGGAACTGGGAGTACGGTGGCGCAGTGGTAGACTGTTGGACTTCTATGTCAGAGGTCCCGAGTTCGATCCCCGTGCGGGACGACCCGCGTTGTGTCCTTGGGCAAGGCACTTTACCCTGGTTGCCTGCATGGGGGCACGATGACACCGTGTACTAAGGCGTACTGCACGTCACTGGTGCACATGTCTTCAACCGCTGTAACAGAGTTGGAATGTTGAGGAGTTGACAGTTGCTCGTCGATGCTCAGGGCTTCGCTCTGGGTACGCCGGTGTAACAGGAATGGAAGTCCGTAGGAAAATTAGTCCCTCTGGACTATTATTCCGCGGAATTATAATCCAAGGTCCAACATTTCAGGGAATAGTACTCAAGGGCCAAAATACACCTCCGCCCATGCTATTCTGTAGGTTATGAGGCCTATAATCCAAGGTCTAACATTTCAGGGAATAGTAGTCCGCCGGACTACTATTCCTAGAAATGTTAGACCTAGGACTATAATTCCGCGGAATAATAGTCCAGAGGGACTAACGTTCCTACGGACTTCCATTCCTTTTACACCGGCTTCCTCCAACCGTAAAACTGTCCCGGACATGATTAGCTATTGTGCATAAGTATGCGACCTTAAACATAAATAAATAAAATAAAAAGGGACAAATTTATCAATTGTATTAACTTGGGTAAAACATCAGACATTAACCTTCAATTTTTATTTTTTAAAGTTTCCATTGGTTATAAAATGAGAGCATGTGGCAGCCAAAATTACCATGCGGGAGGTCTGATAAACATATTTTTAACTTTTCAAGCTTAAATAAATATTTGCATTTTTGACTCCATAAATTGTTGCTCAGATGACCCCTAAGTGGAGCAATCACGACGCATTCATTCTAATGAGAAGCCACAAGCCATGTGCTATGATGTTTAGGCACAAATTAAAAGTAAAACTCTTTAATGGCGATGTTTGTGAATACCACCGGTCGGTTATGATCTTACCTCCACGTAAATGGTTCAGGTGGCTTATTCTCGATTTTCACATCACTGAAATATTTCTTTGTGTTGAGCATGATTTGCGATCCAGCGTTAGAATATATGCTGAACCGCAAAAGAAACGTCGCCCTTTCTAATATAGGTATGACATTGGCAGGTACATGCCCGCATGTTATAATTTTAGGTATACTTACGTGAACATCTAGTTATACCATTACGATGTGGTTAACCCTAAATGCCCGGATGAATGTATCACGAGCTGAGGTGATCAGTGCAGTTTCGAAGTGGTCTTGTGAGGCGGTTGGTTCACGGCGAAAATGAAATTATCGTGCAGTTCATGATCGCCGTGAGTTTAAAACTCCACTCCAAATCAGGAGACTCTCAGTTGTTATTCGGATTGGAGAGCCATGCCGAGACTCAACGCAAACCAACGCGAACATGCCATAGGTGTCTACATGTTGGGCAGAACCCTCAGGTGATAGCAGACGAATTTAATTGTGTTGTTCCTATCATTCAACGACTGAGAGAGCGATACAATGCCACCAAAACCACAAACGACCACCCACGCGGTGGTCGCCCGAGAGTGACGACTCCGCGTCAAGACCGCCACATAGTGAGGCACCATCTTCAGGATCGATTTCCATTTTTAAATATTAGACACATCGTCTCTTGAGTTCCAATGTGTTCTATGTGCCTACTGGCACATAGAACACATTGGAACTCAGGAGACGACATGTTACATGCGTAAATTACCTGGCGCCCCAGTCACAATGGTACACCCCTATGGCAGATAATGGGTCAAGATAAGTATTCGAAGTAATCAAATGACACTGATAAGTTAATTTATCTGTTTTATTCGATTAAATACGGGTGGTTGGCAGCAGAGAATAAATAGGGGATTTACTCGCACTAGCAGCCCAGCCATAATATGTCGAAGCATGTGACCCGAGGTGGAAGAGTCTGAGAGTCGCTGCCACCCCCCCCCCCTCCCCACCACCCTATATTGAGAAGGGCACCTCTTATCAAACTTATCAACTCTCCATTTGAATTTGGAAAGGTTCCAGAACGAATTTGGGGGTATTTTAGCTTTATTTCGGGAATAAATCATTGAAACAAATTGAGTGAGGAACCAGGGAAGGGCATTGTCTGCCCCCTTTCGCCCCCGTGGTCCGAAGACAAGGATGGCAACTGCTCCCTCGGCCCCCGTGCTTCCCCGGTGGTTGGTAATTCTAAATTGTATACGACTTTGAAGGCAAGTTTGGCAATACAACAGGTACTCTTCATATTATTGCCAGTAATAATTTCTATGCGTGGCTGTCTGCGAACACGCCACCATGGTATTGTTTGCATTTTAAAATATTCTATTTGACATATCCGAATAAAGTATAGAAACTCTCGAACTACCTTGGCATCTCAGACGTGGGTTCTCTAACCGCTACTCCTACTAACATCTCCCCCATCACTACTGTTCATACCCTCTCTAAATGGGTCATCTCTAGCTTCGAACACCACTTTTTCCAAACACTGTACTACTAGCTGATATTATTTTCGGACCCGGTGTGTATTGTTATCAACTTCCTCTACTATTACACTACTATCCACTCCTATAGAAAGAATTACAATGATCGCCCACTCATACAACTCTTCGACTCATTGGAGAAAAGCGGGTTCAGTAGCCATAAACAAGTTCAAGATGGGGTTGCCTAAAAGGAATGCCACGGAACGCAGCCGTTAAATACTCTGATAAAAAAATGATAATTACCTAAATGTGCCCCAATAAGGTATTTCCATACATGCATTATGATCTCATAGAAATAAAAGGGAGCTTCGGCCAAAGACAGCATCAAGACAAATGTGTCAATAGGGTGTGCGCTGGAACTAGAACCAAGTAAAAGGCTAGAATTCCGAAAGTACGTTGAGAAGTTGACCATTTCAGTCGAACGCACCTTCAGAACACACCCCGCTCTTTGAGTGCATCACTAATATCCAGGATGGTGACCTCCACGGAACGAAATGGACGACAGACACTCGTGCCATTTCAACAGACGCAGAGGCTCCACTTATAACCACGATGATTCGGTCATAAAATGACCACGCAAGCACGTTATCGTAACAACTGAATGAAGCCTGTCCTTCTGATTTTCCACAAACACTGCACAAAAAAAAACGACATAGTAATTACGGGACGGGACAAGGCTGGTGTGTGGTCGGGTACAGATTACCCCATGGAAATGATGTGGTATTTGAAATAGAGCCTTCTGGAAGGTATTATTCTTAATATCTACCTCATTTACAAAGTAAATGGAAATTCCAACCATCTCAAACCTTGCACCCGCGAAGACAGTACACACAGTACGTGGAGAGTGGATTGTAACTAAATCACCCGCGGAGTGGAGTTATCATCCGAAGTATCACTTTCAAATTCTGTACATATGGACAAAAAACACAAGCAATGTTTCAGCCAATGGACCTCCGGGTTTAACCCGGAGGTCCATTGGCTGACACTTGCTTGTGATGGTTATGCTTTGCAACAAATTTGCAATTATTGCTCTGGTGGAATCGCCACTCTGTGGGTGATTTAATGATAATACACTCTCCACGTACTGTATATCAAATTATATTATGAAACACAACCAAGTATCCGCTGACGTCTCGAAGGTCCATCTGCTAAAATTCTGCCGCTCAAATTCTTCTGATGGTTACCCCCGGATGAAATAGTGCAGCGGGTTGAACCTAGAAAATACCATAAACATTTAATTTTCTCTGAATTACCGCAAGAACTGTTTCTAAATGGAGACTTGGTTTGACCGAATCTTTAACGACGACACCATTACTATTAGACGTATTTGTCTATTAAGTAATTATGAATAAAGTGTCTCCACAGCTGTAGCTTAATGTTCGCGCAGCTTATGTTATGGTGTTGAATACAGTAGTTATTGATTTGAATAACTATAACTTGAGCAGGAAAGTATACCTTAATGTCTTTCTGAGTAAAGGATATTACTTTTTTTATTATTTGACAGAAATAAATCGGGTAATTTAATTAGCTAAAACCCTCGTCAGAAGTTGCTACACTCTAGTATTGCTGATCTATTCAATTTTTATCCAAATTGAGATGATATTTCACCGCTCATTGTTGTCTATAAATAGCACAGGTACAGTATGTGGAGAGTGGATTGTAACTAAACCACCCGCGGAGTGGAGTTATCACCCGAAGTATCACTTTCAAATTCTGTACATATGGACAAAAAAAACACAAGCAATGTTTCAGCCAATGGACCTCCGGGTTTAACCCGGAGGTCCATTGGCTGAAACTTGCTTGTGATGGTTATGCTTTGCAACAAATTTGCAATTATTGCTCGGGTGGAATCGCCACTCTGTGGGTGATTTAATGATAATACACTCTCCACGTACTGTAGGTTGATATAATGATTCCAAATACCTGTTTGCAATAAAAATAGAAATAGTATTTCTAACTTGCTTCTTCCTTTAATTTCCCTTTTCCAATGTTTAGGGACTCTTGAAATATAACAATTAACTACAACATAAACAAATAAGTTAATAATGTACATTGCTTCCTATGTACAATACGTGGAGAGTGTATTATCACTAAATCACTCGCAGAGTGGATATTCCACCCAAGCAATAATTGCAAATTTGTTGCAAAGCATAACCAGCACAAGCAAAGTTTCAGCCAATGGACCTCCGGGTTTAACCCGGAGGTCCAATGGCTGAAACATTGCTTGTGTTTTTTGTCAATATGTACAGAATTTGAAAGTTATAGTTTGGGTGATAACCCCACTCTGCGGGTGATTTAGTTACAATCCACTCTCCACGTACTGCATATGTATTGAAATTAAATTTATTTTGTTGCATATGAATATGCTGTTTCTCTTCGAAAAATATGTAATAAAGCAAAGAATTTGAAAACGATTTTTCGGTCATAATAATTAAACAATAATTCACTATGTTTTCTACCCTTGAAAAATAATAGCACTCTGTGAATTTTACTTTTCTCGGCTTTATAATTCCTTGTATCAACCTCACGGAAAGTAAATAATTCCATAATATCGAAGTTCGATAAAAATGTACGTGGGGCCCAAATTTTATAGACTACCATGGTTCGGCTCAGTGGAAGAAAAAGTTACAATCGTATACTGGTGAATGTACCGTGTAGTGACTCGTGTAGATGAGCATGCCGCGGTGTGATCACTGTCCTGTCCATTTCTGCAACTTCAATTAGAAGAAACAGAGCGAAGCGACCGAAGGTGGGATTTCTTGGCCAAATGTTGTTTGGATTTGCAAATAATACATTACAGGAATGCCCCCCCCCCCCCCCTAGTTAGGTAAAAGCCATAATAGCGTCCGATTCCATATAGATTATAGAATTCGATTAGTGGCCTGAGCGCTTGCTCCAGTATATTTTACATTCATACTTTCTTTCTTTCATCTGTTTACATTTCAGGTGTCGTACTTATTTTTATAAAGATCTACTGCCATCTAATAAACAATTTTTAACAACAGTCAGTTAATCTGCGTTGCCATATTCCGTCTCGTTTAAGAGACCAGATCATCCAAGTCAAACTCGACGCCTACGGCGTCTTGTTTGACCTTGCTAATTTGTTCCCGTCAAATCACTGTAATCCGACGACCCAGATTGAGTGATTGTTGTAATTGCCTGTATATATCGGGATTAATCCCCACTTGATCTTGTTGAGCAATTTGGTAAGCAGAAAATGTCATCATATTATAATGTACGGTGGGATCAGATGTGTTATCATGGTTGACCTTACATCGACCTTATGGTAACGTCATTGTCAAGGTGATACCAAGCAGTGATGTACATGTGCAGATCAGTGCTCACGCTGTCGGGTGCCAGTTTAGCGAATTGCACTGAAAAACATTGATTTGGCAACCAGAATTCTTGGTTGGCTAAAATTTTGCCACCAAGACGTTCCTTTCACTTACAAAGAAAATACATACCAGCAGGGAATGCCGCGATTGATCTAATAAAAGACATAGCCAGCTGGCAATAAAGGCGGATGCAATAACCGATTTTCACGAAACACACTCAAACCCAGTGATTTTGTCAGTAAGATGTTAGAAATAGAATTTGGTCACATTTTCAGCGTGAATTGTAGGTGAGTGGTACGGGGGCATTGTTTTTCCTTCAATAAACCATTGTAGGTCACCAGTCTTTAAAAAGGGAGCATTTAATTAGATAAATACTTTATACCGTCGCGAGTGACACAACGTCGTGATGGTATGGAGTAATTGTCTAATTAAAAGTAGCTTTTTGTAAAGACTTGTATTTGATCACGAGGTGGCATCCAATACAAGTGGCTCGCGAGCACAAACAACTTTTTGTGTTTCTAGGACACCTAAATCCCAATTCTCCAATACACATTTGGGATCGATGATTTATGATTTCTTCAGTTTTCAAGGTGTACTGGTGCGGCACGATACATTATCTAACAATCATATAAATTTTTCCCTGAAAACCACGAGAAACGGTACGTATCACATTGTGTGTTCCGATTCCGCATCATATAGACAACTCATTCTAATTCCGTATCATATAGACGACTCGTTTCCGGTAGCGCTACGAGCTACCATAACAGGCGCATGGATACATTCTATGGGCGTTTCGGTGATCGACCGAACAATATGTCCCAAAAATGTTTAAAAATAATTTAACCCTTTACCTAACATGAAAAGCAGACGACACTTAATTTTTTCATTTTTTGTCCCAAAAACATAGGTTATGACCACTCATTGAAACGAGCTCGACGAGCTCGTTCCAACGAGTGGTCATAACCTATGTTTTTGAGACAAAAAAGAAAAATAATGAAAATTAAATGGCGATTTTTGAGAATAGCATTGGCCGGTTTTGGCCGTCACGCTGCGTAAAGGGTTAAAATTTAATCTGTTTATGTTACAGAATTGTTAGATAAATGAATTATCATGATAATGTGCATGTCCTGTGATTTGTATCAGATTCTCGGCGGTGTCCAAAATGGGATCACAACTTTGCCGGCTCGTTGAGATCCCATTCTGGACACCACCTCGAATTTGATACAAATCACAGGGCATGCACATTATCATGATAATCTGTATTAATTATGCGACTACTCTAAATATCCCTCAATACCGCTGTAGTTTGACCATCAGTTTTGGCTCGTCATAAAATGAGAATGTGAACGTTTCTAAATCCGTATCCTGCCTCTCAAAGGAGCCTCTCATGACGTCACTGACAGTCGAAGACTTTCGAATTTTAAAAATGCGAAGTAAATCTCGAGTGCCTTGGTGCAGAACACTGCGCAAAAACATTCACACTTAGTCTGTTATTTACATTTCAGTTTTCGTATTAAACTTTTATGGATCCGCTAGCATATAAAACTTTATAACAACACTCAGTTAATAATCTGCATTGTCATGTCCCGCCTCGATGACGATACTAAACAACCTAGATCAAACACGACATCTTCTTTTGTGGTTACATTTTAAGTGTCGTATTATTTTTTATAGATCCGCTGTCGTACAACAAAATTATGGTGACAGTCTTTTAATCCGGGTTGAGATATTTTGTCTCGTTGACGAAACCAGACCAGACAGGCGTATGGAGTCCAAAAGTATAATAAAACGAATGACAGACCTTCAAAATATTTACTAAAAACATATGCTGTGACCCCTCATTGAAACAAGCTTATCGACCTCGTTCGAATGAGGGGTCACATGATATGGTTTTCCTAATTTGTTTTTTATAATATTAAAAAAAATAGTAATTAAAATATAAAATGTTGATATTCTCTGCGTTGGGTAAAGGGTTAATGCCCAATGCTCAAACAACTAAGCCATCGTACTATCTGCATGTCTATAGTTAATACGTTTACAGGTAGATGTCCACTTTTCACGTGGTTGAGTAAAAATGGTCTTATGTGTACTGTAATTACCCCCTCTTATCCACCATGACAATCTTGCCAAAACAATTCTGTTGAATAACTTTTTTTCAGTTTTGCCTCAAAGCATAGCTTGTGACACCTTAGTTGAACTAACATAAGTTATGTTTTGGAGGTAAAATGTGGAGAAAAAAGAATAACTGGCGGCTTCTTGTGAATAGCGCTCGCGGAATGTGCTCACCGTTGGTCGAGAAAGGGTCTAATAATATTACAATTATGGACCCTACTTCAAAACATTGGAACGATACAACAGAACAACATCACAAACTTCAAGAGAATAAAACGCAAAGATGTCCAACCATAAACCTCTGAATGCTGATGCCAAAATAGTCACAATCGAGAAATTTCAGGCCGCAAAACTAGACATTAAACGATTTCAATCTTGTTTGACAGAGCTCAAGTTTCAGCTCCTTCTCACAATACAATCGTGTATTATAGAAACCAAACGTTCCCATTTTATATCATATTTATCTTAGAGGGTTTGTAGAAATCAGAGGGTATGAGTGCAGAATAGCAGTCTCCAACTCGTGACGCGTGTACCAATAGATCGCTGATATTGTCCTTTATCACACAAAACACAGTATTATATCTAATTACACGGTAAACAGACAATTAATTGTTTACACGCTTTTAGAAAATATAAATTAAAACGGAACACATCAGTACGGAAGCCGGTTAGTGCCGTCTGTTAATCAATTTTTTATGTCGTAATTACGACATATTATGACGTAACTACGCCATACTGTGTTGTAAATACGACATACCATACCTCGCAATTACAACATTGTATGTCGTAATTACGACATACTCTGTCGTAATTACGACTTAGTATGTCGTAATTACGAGATAGCTCTGTCGTAATTACGAGATGGTATCTCGTAATTACGAGTTAGCTATGTCGTAATTACGATTTAGTGTGTCGTAATTACGACATAGGTATGTCGTAATTACAACATAATAAGTCGTAATTACGACATAGTATGTCGTAATTACGACATACTATGTCGTAATTACGACATACTATGTCGTAATAACGAGATATGGTATGTCGTAATTACGACATACTATGTCGTAATTACGACATAAAAATGATTTACAGGTGGCACTAACCGGCTTCCATACATCAGTGATTACTGAATTTCAAAACCTAATCTTAATCAGAATATCAATTTTCTTTTTGGTGGATAAAAAAACTTAAAAAGCTCTGAATGAGGTAAAGTGCAAACAGAAGAAAGCGTATAACCAGTTCAATAAAGGGAAATATATCGTGGAGGAAGGAAGCGTTGAGCAATGAAAACACAGTTTCACAAGGCTTAATTTTTATGTCGTCTTCAAATACATAACAGATGGTTATTGAACATAATCACAACATGCGTTTGTCTTTAACCGGTTGAGTGCTGGAGACCATTTTTTTTATTACAAAGTGCGTCTTTGGCGGCTCGAATCTATATTGTGTTGATGTGCTACATATTATCATTGGAGTTATATTATTAAATATGTATGGATTTGCCATGTTGCAATTTAGTGGAGATTGCTTATAGCACTCTTCCCATGACTTGTAACTAGACACACGCATATCAACAATGTTTGCTAATCAAAAAATAATTCAGCAATCTACCAGTTAAGTGGCAATCACTCTTTAGTGGGCCTTTACAGCTTGGCTAGTCGTCTCTCTTCCTGTGAACACGTTGAATTTGTTAACCCTTTTACTGCCACGCTCACTTGTGCCCTATATGGATGGCCACTATGTACGCATGTATGCGAGGAAGATTAACCCTTTACCTAACATGAAAAGCAGACGACACTTGCAAAAAAAATTCTTGAATAACTAATTTTTTTTCATTTTTTGTCTCAAAAACATAGGTTATGACCCCTCGTTGGAACGAGCTCGACGAGCTCGTTCCAACGAGGGGTCATAACCTATGTTTTTGAGACAAAAAATGAAAATATTTTGAAAATTAATTGGCGATTTCTGAGAATAGCGCTGGCCGGTTTTGGCCGTTACGTTGGGTAAATGGTTAATAAGATTTATGACATGCTTGAAACACTGTCACCTGATTATTTATTGCAAAGGGCTCTCCAAGCCCTTTCCAACAATTAATCAGATGGTAGGTTTGATCTAAGCATACCAGAACGTACAGATAATCAACATAAAATAGTTGACAATAGTCGCTTTCGGCAACGTAGTTTTGCAAAAGGGTGGAACGAATACTTTCCTTTCCACATTGCGTATTGTCCGGCTTCCCCATAGCATTTGTCATGAAGCACTTTGTTTGATCTTTTATAACCTAGATCCTGTCTAATCTTTCTCGCTCGATGCAGCACGTGGTCCAGTAGAAGCGCACCTCTTGAAAAACATACACTGAAAAATAACCTCTTGAAAAACATACATTAAAAAATATATTGGTCCCAACGTGACTTTGGCCTTTAAATTTGGTGATTCTCGAATTACTCTTACTGCTGTCCAGTTTCGCACTGAATAAAAGAGACATACTTTCACTTTCACCATTCAACTGTTATGTACTTACAATTTTTAGAAGACAGTTATCAGCATTTTTTTTTTATAAAACAAGAACTTTAACATTTTATTCACACATAAAGCTATGTAGATTTTCCACCAAGTGGATAATTTAGGGAACTTTTATCCTTCATTAAGTAGTGCAAACCGCGCCGTACCTATACCTCTAACAAAGACGATAACAATATCTGTAGTTATGGGTTCAAATTAAAGAAAAAAATACTGTCTAATCTATTTAATATACTCTTTCCAAAGTTCAGTATTCTTTGCCTGAGCTATCAACATTACAATTAACCCAACCTGTTTGTTTGAGTGACACAAATTCAAATTCATGTGCCATTTTTAACATGTTTTTCCTATAAACTCACTTCAAACAACAAATTTATTGAATCGTGTTTCTGTCATTATCTGGCATTAATAGACCATAGAAACGGTTAATTTGTTCACAAGATATGACGCACGAATATTTTACCCACGGATGACTGCTCATTTGTAACGTTTATTGCATTCTTATTGCCGAGATCTTTTGCATGACAAATATGTAAATTGCTTGAGGACAATATTTTTAACATCCATAGTGTATTTATTGCAATATGCTATATTCAACTAACTTTAAGACGAATGACTGCACAAGTCTCTACTGTGAGTTCAGGACGGCCATGTAGACGTCTCACGAAAGCATTTGTTGTTTCTTATTGTGCATTATTTAACCGCTGATATGTCAACAACAGAAACCACATGATTTAGGCTTAATTAGGGGCCATATGTATTGGAGCAATGGCGTTTGTTTTCTGGTTTCTGATAATTTGCGGAACTGGCTCTATTTATTCATCAACGATTGTCGATGTTCGGAAACTTCACGCAGACATTTTCAAAAGCTCGGACAAGTCATTTGTGCCAATGATAAATCAAAGTACACCATTTAATGTTGTTGTGGACTTTCTGTTACTGGAGATAACAGAAATAGACGCCCTGAAACAAAGTTTAGAGTTTCTGTGTTTGGTCTTGGTTCATTGGGAAGATGAACTCCATCGATGGAATCCAGTAACATACGGATCCATCTACAACATTTTTGTAGATGCTGAAAAGGTGTGGGTTCCAAAACTTAAGGTAGCTAACAGTCTAGACGGACATAGCACGGTTGAAACATCGGGGGGTAAAGTCGCATTTTTGTACAACGGAACATCTGAATTAGGTGTGACTGATAAATTGCAAACGTCTTGTCATATCGACATCACGAAGTTTCCTTTTGACGTGCAAGAATGTTCTGTGGTTTTCATGCCATCGGATTTATCTGCGATTAATTTGACAAAGGGAGTCGCAAGAATGGAAGCACAATCTCAAATATATCAATTCAAACAAAACGAATGGAGACTTGATTATATTCACATCTCTCAACACTATTTGGAGGAATACCGTTTGAATGTCATCAAAGTTACGATAAGCATCCACCGTTTATCGATGTTCTATATAATTACCATAGTTGTACCTTTAATTTTAATCTCAATTGCGAATGTTGGTGTTTTTAAGTTACCTGAAGAAAACGGCGAAAAAATATCTTATTCCATATCGGTAATGTTGTCTTATTCAATTTATTTCACATTAATTTATGAAATAATGCCAAAGACGTCTGGGACTGTTTCCGTTCTCGCAGTCTATGTTGACATCCTATTCCTGCTGAGTATCTTCACCACAATTGGGTGTGTCATTGTCCAGCGATGCTATCACAAACGAGATGATGATCCGATATCTCCTTGGATAAAGAAATATATATTGTATCGCACAATTAAACAATGCAGAATCCTATCCGAAACAAACCGTGAAATCAACATGTCACAAAGTACATCAATAACTACTATTTCTGATCGTCCTGAAACACATATCGAGGATCACGGAAATGAAGTCACGGCAAAGGGTGTTATAAAACGTGAATCGATCTCGATGTCCAACTCAAATAGTCCTGATTTTGTTTCGGAGAGGTCAAGTGATCTTGACGAGAGAATTAACGATTGGAAGAAATTAGCACGCATACTAAATAATTTCTTTTTCAAGGCAATAGTTTTTGCAACGGCCTTTTCCACCATAGTGTCATTAATGGTAATGGGAATACATTAAACTGTGTAGTTTTGGAAGCATACAAGTTATATTTTCAAAGACAGGACACAGAATGGGCAATCTGTTGACGCTCCTCTCTTCCCTCTAAAGCATAAAGGTGCAATTCCTGAGCATTGTCGTTGGAACATTTACGCTTTTACGAGACGATATGTAACAAACAATATTCGTTATGCGTTCCCTTCCAATCTTTGAAAGATGAACAACAATGTTGGTTTGAGCTCATGAAGTGATTAACCCTTTACCCAACGCAGACGATATAAAAATTTATTATTTTAAATATCATTTTTTTAAATTTTTCAAAAAATTTCAACAAAATCATATCATGTGACCCCTCATTTGAACGAGCTCAATGAGCTCGTTCCAATGAGGGGTCACATGATATGGGTTTGTTGAAATATTTTGAAAAATGTAATTTTTTCAATTGCTCAATTTGCATATTACTCGGGGGGGGGGGTGCGGGCGATTCGTTAGGTAAAGGGTTAAGAAAAGTAGCCATGCTAAAATTGTACGAACTTTTGTATCAACAATCAAATACCCATATTTCGTCTTATGGGGGCAACAAGGCACCATCTGCAATGCTAAACCATTAAGATGGTGCCTGGGTGCACCCAAGAGGTAACCATACTAAAATTTTCTGAACATTGTATCAAACAACCTTATACCCATATTTCGTCTCATGGGTGAATCAAGACACCGCATGCAATGCTAAAGCATTGCAAACGGTGCCTTGTTGCAACCAGGGAGTAATTTAATCTACACCTCCGATCACAGCTTAAAACGAAATGCTCTGTTTAAACATAATTTGCTAAATTCCACCTAAAAATTGCTAGAATTTTCTCGGTGCTGTTAGAAGAATTACATAATAATTTACTGTTTTAATATTTTACTTCCAACATTATTCACCTGACTCTGATTCTTGCTGCAGTGAAGTGGAAGAAGTAGTGATGTGTGTAGAATTTTTGGAATAAATGAGGTATGCCCCCTTTCCCTACAGTTGTTTGGGCATGGTGTTTATATATACAGATAGTGACAAAATTAATAGCACATTATTTTTTTCTGAAATTAATAACATTTTATTCTGATAAAAATGAGAAACAAAGCCTGAAAATATTTAAATTCCACATTTTATTTTCAAAATATACGTATAAAAACATCCATTAAACACCAATTACTAAACTATTTATGCCGACCTCGTTTATGTTTGGGGTGACACAATAATCTTTCAGTAACATTTTTAAAACTACTCTTTCATCCGGAGTCAGAAAGTTTTGGTTTCCATTTATCTATTTATTTATCTATTTATTTATATTTAATTATTTATTTATTTATTGGTGTTTACGGTCCCATATTTCTGCACACTGGCTTATCATGACCACGACAGTTTTACGGGTGGAGGAAGCCGGAGTACCCGGGGTAACCACCGAGCAACAGCGAGCAACTGTCAGCTCCCCAACATCGTAACTCCGCACTGCAGCACAGGCAGGGTTAGATTGGTTGAAGACATGCGTACCAACAACGTGCAGTACGCCTTAGTACACAGCGTCACTGTGCCCCCACGTGGGCAATGGTGGTGAAGTGTCTTGCCCAAGGACACAACGCGGTTGCCGCAGGTGGGATCCGAACCGAGGACATCTCGGCTTGCAGCCTGCACCTCTACCAACTGAGCCACCGCGCCCCCTTTGGTTTCCATCTTTTTTTTTTTCTTCTAAAATCATGAAATTTTCCATTTATCTGTTCACAACAATGTTGTATACTCTTTACACTTACGTCGATATGTTTTACCATATTGTTTCAGACTGCAAAAAGGTTCATTTTGAAACTGGCCACGAAGAGAAATGCTTGACCTTCTGGGAAAAAATCGATTTTTGTTCCATTTTTTTTTTTTTTTAATTATTATTTTTTGTAACTCTTCACCCAACGTAACGCCCACCACTGTTCACAAAATCACAAAAATCGCCAATTAATTTTCATTATTTTTCATTTTTTGTCTCAAAAACATAGGTTATGACCCCTCTTTGGAACGAGCTCGCCGAGCTCGTTCCAAAGAGGGGTCATAACTTATGTTTTTGAGACAAAAAATGAAAAAAAAAATATTCAAGAATTGTGATTGCAAGTGTCGTCTGCTTTTCATGCTAGGCAACGGGTTAATCAGCGGACAGTTGCACAAAAAAAAACATTTCCTGAATAACTAAGCATTTTCATTTATCGTCTCGGAAATGCAGCTTATAACCCCTCATTGGGACGAGCTGCATTAGCTCGTTCTTATAAGAGGCTAAAGGCTAAGGGGTCAAAGCAAAAGTTGAAAAAATAATAAAATTTGTTTTGCGATTTTTGTGAATAGCGTTGGCCAGTTTAGTATTTACATTTTGTAAAAGGTTTACTTATACAATATGTGATAAACAAAATGTCCAATTTGTTAAGTTTCGACATAAACTCTGTACACCTTACCTCAGATCGATTTTAGTGAACTCGGTACAGAAATAGCGACTCATTGGAGATCCTCTATATTAAGTGGAACTCTCAAAAAGGCTTCACAGACGACCGAAAAAATATACTTGACAGTAAATATAGTCCATAGAGGAGTCACAATTTATATCTGTTATTACTTTCCAAAGTTTGATTTACTGGGATTTCCCGGTTTGATTATAAATGATAACTTCACAAGTGAATTATGTAATCAACAATTGTGTCATGTATCCGTGCGCGCAAACGAAGACGCTTTGTCGTGTGTGTAATGGGGACTTCGATTGTGTTTGGGTTTTTTAACCCTTTACCTAACATGAAAAGCAGGCGACAATTGCAAAACAAATTCTTGAATAACTATTTTTTTTTATTATTGTCTCAAAAACATAGATCATGACCTCTCATTAGAACGAGCTCGAGCCCTCCAATGAGGTGTCATAACCTATGTTTTAGAGACAAAAAAAAACTTGGCGATTTTTGAGAATAGCGCTGGCCGGTTTGAGCCGTTAGGTAAGGGGTTTAATATAATATAATTATCGCTAATAATGAAAAGTAATAAACAGAGTAATCGCCTGACTATATTATAAAAGACCCGTGCGCATTCGCCCACTCGTGTTTGTACAACGTCCCTCACCTCTCCTGAATTATTTCACATAACCAGCCCAGTCAAGCGATTACTCTATATCTTCTTCAAGTCCGATCTCATACAGCTATGCTGCTAATTTCACAAATCTCGATTTATTTTTATTTTTATGTGCCTTTTTTGACTTTTCATAACCGGGTACCTACAAATGTTGTATACTTCTGACATTTCACTTCTCTTGGTAGACTGTATATATAGGTATGCCCATATTGTTTACTGATATTTCACTTCTCTTGGTATCCTGTCCACAGAACGTGGAGAGTGTATTATCACTAAATCACCCATGGAGTGGAGATTCCACCCGAGCAATAATTGCAAATTTGTTGCAAAGCATAACCATCACCAACAAGGTTTCAGCCAATGGACCTCCGGGTTAAACCCGGAGGTTCATTGGCTGAAACATTGCTTGTGTTTTTTGACGATATGTACAAAATTTGAAAGTTATAGCTTGGGTGATAACACCACTCTGCGGGTGATTTATTTACAATCCACTCTCCACGTACTGTATATAGGTATGTACATATTGGTTACTGACATTTCACTTCTCTTGGTAGCCTATATATATATATATATATATATATATATATATATATATATAGGTATGTACATATTTATTACTAATATTTCACTTATCTTGGTAGCTTGTATATATCAGTACGTACATATTGTGTACTGATATTTCATATCTCTTGGAAGTTTGTATATTTGGGTATGTACATATTATTTACTGGTATTTCACTTCTTTTGGTACCCTGCAGATATATACTATTCAAAAAAGTAGGGGATATTTGATAAAAGTGATACATCAGAAAAAATATATTTTTATTTTCATTGAGGCATTGCACTGTGACATCTGGTGAATGATTTCATCGGTAGTTGGGTGTCAGACAAGCACACATTCCACGCACTGAGCTGCAGAAGACATGGATGGTCAGTCAGAGAATTTACCACATTCAGTCCAAGGCCTCAGTACCTTGTGAATCCTCCTCAGTTCGCGAGACAAGTTGCGTTAGCGCGGATCCGACATGGCATACTTCTCACCAAACGTCCAATATAAGCTTTTCTGATGTTATTCCATTCTTCCTGCAGTGCAGCGGCGAATTCCTGGACATTGGTTGGGAGCTGTTGGTGTTGTCATAGGCGCCTGCCAAGCATATCCCAGACGTGCTCGATTGGTGAAAGGTCTGGACTTAGTGCTACCCAAGCCAGCGTAGTGATGCTCTGCTCCTGGAGAAACCCTGTAGCGGCACGGGCCCTGTGTGCTCTTGCATTGCCATCTTGGAAAATGAATCGACAGCTGTGACGTCGCACAAATGGCACCACGTGAGCTGCTACACGTCACGGTAGTACTGCCCTGTGACACGCCCTTGGATGATATGCAATGCTGTTCTGCTTCTCGTGGTCATGCCTCCCAACACCATAACCGATTCACCACCAAAACGATCGTGCTGCTTAACGGTTACATCATGGTATCGTTCGTTCCACCGCCGCCGCCACACTCTGTTTCGCCTGCCGTGGAAGTTGAGAGTGAACCTCGATTCATTGGAAAACATGACGCTGCTCCACCGACGATTGTCACAGCGTTGTCGTGTTCCACAGCAATTGCGCATTGCTGTGATGTGACGTTCAGCCAAACGTGAAATTATTCGAGGTCATCGAGCGTACAAATTCCAGCTGGGTTGGCGATTTCAGATAGTTCACTGCTCGGATTCAAGTACGAGTTTTATCCTCGAGTGGGGCACGCGGGGGATTATTTCACGAGACTTCCGCGCGGCCCTCGAGAGGATAAAATCGTACTCGAATCCGAACAGAGAACTTTTGTATCTGTTTCATTTTCTCATTTGTTTTCACAAAACAACCCTTTGCAATTGATTCCGTGGTTACGTCCAAAACATGGAAAAACAAACTAGTCCGCCAAACGATGCTGAGAACCTAGGAGTGGAATGCCATTTTCAGCATGTGAGGGAGGAAATGCGATTTGTTTTGGGGAAGGAGGAAAAGAATGAAAATAAAATATAAATATGTACATATTCTTCACTGATATTTCACTTTTCTTCGCAGCCTGCATATATATATAGGACGTTTACTTACCAGGTATGGCGTCATATGAGATTAATATTAGACTAATATTGATCACGCTGAGCCTCACATGACGCCATATCTGGCAAGTAAACGTCATGTAACGTATGTATCATGCCACAAACGAATTAAGTAATTAATTTAAAGATCCGAATCGCTTCATGTCGAATATTTATCAGGAAACTTTTATTTGCACGAAAATAGGTGAAACCCGGAGGTGGGAAAATTAATTCGGAAACAAAATGGCGCCCAGCAGATGGGGTTATAGGCTTTAAGTTCAAACATGGTCACTGGCGTTGTATGGACTCAATTCGCTAGCCGGTTCTCCATTTAATAACCTAATATAACAAAGTCCACCAGTGCAATTAGAGCACGTTGATTGGTCAAATTAAACAAGTGACATGATGATATAAATTAGGGGCGTTTAGTTTGTGTGTGTGGTGGCCAATAAGACGAAGCGAAAACAATATTGAGTGAGGCTTTAGCCGAGCCTAATATTATTTTCCTTGATCCACATGGTACACCGCATCCGTCAACTGAACGTCCCGTAACGTATTTATTTTGCCAGCATTTTTCTTTCCGAAATTTCATCGTCAGTTGGAGTTTTCAATCCGATTCGAGTTTTCCTTAAATTTTCCTATCGGCATTCATTGTTCATAAAAGCAGACGAGTAGTAAGGAATGCAGTGGAAGAAATCAACATCTTATTGATATCCAGGTAAATTTTTAATTTATTACCTCTAACATTTGGGGCGTATTTACAATTCTGCCCGTTTTCCTATGCTTTAAATTGGAAACAAACTTTTTAAAGTGTCAGTTATCCGAATTCAGACGACGAGTTTTGCGAAAAGAAAATGAAATGGCGGACACCGGCAATTAATGTACCGCCAGTCTCGGTGTCCTGATTTAATCTGGAGTCGCGTTTGACCGTTATTGTCGGTGTGTAACTTGGTTATCTGCCACTGGTTAACACCGCCCATTGGTTAACCCTTTACCCAACGTAACGGCCAAAACCGGCCAGCGCAATTCTAAAAACTTGTCAGTTAATTTTCATTATTTTTTCATTTTTTTGTCTGAAAAACATAGGTTATGACCCCTCATTGGAACGAGCTCTTCGAGCTCGTTCCAATGAGGGGTCATAACCTATGTTTTTGAGACAAAAAATGAAAAAAATTAGCTGTTCAAGAATTTTTTTTGCAAGTGTCGTCTGCTTTTCATGTCAGGTAAAGGGTTAATCTGTCGAGTTGGCATAATAAATGTATGTATAATAATGTTGATTACTGTTATTGTTATAACATTTCTCTTCGAAGTCCGTATATATGTAGGTATGATACAAATTCGTTACTGATTTTTCACTGCTATTGTTAGTCCGTATATATGTAGGTATGGTGCATAGTGTTCCCTGATATTTCACTTCTCTTTGTGATGCGCATGTCTACAGGTATTTATTACACATCCATTAAACTTTAAACCCTTGTATTCAACTGAATCGCCGCTATTATATAAATGATTCTGTATTCAACGGGTGATATACAAGCCTGAACATTTTTTACCGCACCGTTTAGTTACGCTTAGAAAAGTTTCTAAATTTCGTTATACAATCATAGACCGTCTGTCGCATAGTGCGAAAATGAAAACGTCCAAAGCAAAATAAAGTCGGTTCACAAAAAATTAGCCAAAAATGAGATAATATTTTTAAAAAACCCAATCATTTCCAACCGGAACATTAACCCAGCCCCGTGGCCGTCTCTAAATTGGTCAACTTTATTTCGGTAAATCTTCGTACATCTTGACATGCTTCAAACTTCTTTTAAAAACGTTTCTCCCAGCTGTTTTGCAAATCTGCACATATTTGTACCTATATTTTTACTAACAGTAATTGCCACCAAATGGTTAGGCGTGAATGGGCACCAGCCCATTCACGCCTAATCATTTGTTGGCCATTACTGTTAGTAAACAGCGATACGAATTTCAACAAACACTGGTCCCGAAAAGGTTGTTTTGATTTTTTTATCGATCCATATGATCAGTACATCTTCAGACAAAACAAACTCTTCACCTTTGGGTTTATACATCGGAATTAAAATTTGATAAATGAATTTTAATGCATCGGTTGTGTAATAAACACAGATCGCGATGTGTGTTTGAATCGGTGTGTGTTTTACATAACTCGTTGGAATGGCGTAATCATATTTCGCTCGAGCCTACGACTCTCGCGATATATGACTACGCCATTCCAACGCGTTGTGTAAAACACCCACCAATTCAAACACTCGTCGCGTTCTGTCAATGTATATATCGTTTACTGACATTTCACTTCCCTCGGTTCTGCGTAGATTTCCAACAATTCTTTAAACTTATACGCCCAACGAAACATCTGTATTAAAGCGAGATTTATTGTTTTTGTAGGAACTGCTTTTTATAAGTTTATACGCGTTGATATCTCTATGGGTGCACCCTTCTATTTATTCTGCACCCTCCACCCACCCAACCCTCTGTTACTCCTGCACCACTTTCTAAGTTTCCCACTCCAGCATTTTAGCATTTTAACCCTATGAACACAAAATACCGCTTTTCCATTCAAAGATTGTGATGCCACCTGAATTCATAAAGTACATGATTGCTCCATGGAGTTGTTTGATAGACCAGCCCGAAGGTTGCACTTTGAATATGTTAATTGCTCTCCCCTAAACAACTAATATACATGTAGACACTCTTAATTGACGGGACTGAACTGACTTGGAAGATACTATCAATATCTAAAGAGTAATCGTTCTTCGGTGATGAATAATTAATGTTCGTACGGGAATTAACAGACAAAATAATATATATCATTATATTTCCATTCGATACGTCTTCGTATTATCAACTCCGTTCTTTTATTTGGTTGGTAATGGTAAAAGACTAAATATTTTGGGGAGGGTTCTAAATGTGAAGCGAAATACTGATGAGTTACTTTTTTCGAAATACCTTCGCAACTTTCAATATTTCTTCCCGCTTCTAAAGTTTATTCATCAATAAAACAACTCCAGATAATTTATGTTCCGATACGAAGAGATTCGTTGATATATGCATGAAATAAAGGTTTTTTGATTGTCCCATGTTCGCGTGGTTGCGCTTGCACAAACTTTTCTTGTTACACATTCAAATCATTCATATTTATTTATTTATTTGTTGTTGTTTAAGGTCACATATTTATGCACAATGGCTAATCATGACCGTGACAGTTTTACGGGTGGAGGAAGCCGGAGTACCGACGAGCAGCTGCCAGCTCCCCAACATCGTAACCCCGCACTGCAGCACAGGCAGGGTTAGATTGGATGAAGACATGCGTACCATCGACGTGCAGTACGCCTTAGTACACGGCGTCATCGTGCCCCCACGCGGGCAAATTAAAATCATTCATTCGATTAGTCTATTATTCCCCTTCAAGCATAACTGTGTTGTTTTTTTTAAATGCACAAAATCAGAGTTCTGTGAAAAACGTTCGCGAATCTTATCTTGAATTGGGTTCACAAAAAGATAAGCCTGGATTCCCTGGCGTGCTGACGTCTCGTTCTGATATACTGACTTAGAACCAACGCCTTAAAACACCTTTGAATTTCAGTTTATCAGTCAAGATCAAAGGGTTCACCCACGTCTTCCAAGCACATTTTTCTGAAAACATTCAGAGCCAACAGTTTTACAATATCACCGATTTTGATTTTTATGAAGTTTGGTTGCTTTGTACTCTTAAAAAATACGATCCCCTTTTACGTTCATTGCCAAAATGCGAGCAATGCTTCAAATTAGCTCAAACTCTGATGTGTTTCTGTTCTTTTCCATACATTCGTAGTATTCTAACTTTTGCAGAAACTCCAATCTGATTGCTTCGGTAATAATTTATCCACCCCACAATAGATGTATCAATGGGTTATTCTCACTCAGCCGCCATGGGGAAGTAATTTAATGCGAGACGTCTGCTTATAGTCTGTTTCAGACTACTTAAGAATCTGTTCACACCATGACTGGGGTTTTTGGAATAAATTGTTTAGTATATCCCTTCGATATGCTGGCGGCTGAACTATAGCCTCTCTCATCCAGTCAACACGAAGTGAAATGAAGTGGATGGGAAACCTATTTGTCTGCTGCAATTGAAGTGAGGCAGAGGGGACGACACATATTTCTGTTGCCAATGGCAGCAAAAAAAAAAAAAATAGTGTGTCCCCTACTTCATTTGACCTGGTTACCAGTGTTCACGCTGGAATGTGCCAAATGCACATTTTTAAAATATCTGGCACATAAATGTGATCGTTTGGCATAAAAAATTTGGGACATCAATTCAAAATCACAAACCTGGTATATGCTTGATTTTCGTCCAACCTTTGACCTTATAGCAGCCATATCAGACTTTGCAAAACCGGGTATATAATATTGCATTTTCTCCAAGTAACGCGACCAAATGATAAGTTAAGGGGTCGTCCAACGTAACTTTGGTCAATTTGTTGGCATTTTCCCAATGCCTCAGAAACAGATAAGAGAAGTAAGGAAATGCAAATTATATATCAAAATAATGAGTAAAGTGCATAGAAAAGGTACATATAATTTTTGTTCAGGAAAAAAGTGAATTTTATGATTTGATGAACATAAATTTGCCAATGGCATAATTACCGAACCGGTAAAACCACAAAATGATCGGTAATTCGAAAGCCTTGTCTTCAATGTAATAATAACATACTACAGACTCGGAGAAAGCATTTTTATGGCACACACGCTGGTGTGTTTTGATGTTGGATTGCAACACATCCAACACAAATTTTGGATGTTCCGGATGTGGCCATGTTTCAGTGATGTTTATTCCGGTCATGTGATTACAATGTGGTTCTTGCAGAAATACTCATTTTGGGCGATCGTCAGAAAGAAAGGACGTGATCACGTCCTTTATTTGCTCGAGACAATGTATGAGCGGATTTGCAAACAGGTTACAGCAAATACTTGAGATGTTAATGTCATAACAGCAAAATATGGTTCGAAATTCCCTCTCGTGTTTACAGGCCGTCTGAACTTTTTTGTTGACAAAAAATCTGAATTATTGCGCACTAAAAAGACAACATGAACCACTTGTAAAAAATAACCGAGTGTATAAGATCGGGACGATACACATAAAATAAGGCAATATTCATAACAAAGTAAGCAGAATGCTTCAGAAATCACTTTTCTCGAAATATATTCCAAGGGACCTGGAACTATATTGAGCGTGTTGATTTCCCCCGATGTTGTGGATTTAGTTGCTTCCTAGTAACCATGGAATTTGTCGTGACTGTGTTGATGTCCGCAAAGGACCGATTGAAGATGGGTTGAGAATGATGCATTCGCGCTTTTAGATAAGGTGCGATTGGACCATGCTGTGAATATATTTCTTTCTTGCAACCAACTATACCAACACAAGCGTCGATCAGTGTCTTTTGTCATCGTTTTACACTAACAAATGTGACAAATCTCCTTCGCCGGAAACTATCTCCCAGTTTGCATATCATAATAAACACAGCCGATGTCAGCGTAACCGTGTGGTCAAAACCCAAACGAATTATCGAATTCACTGTCAAAATTTGCCCCAACTGACATTTAAACAAATGAAATACACAAAATATTCGCAATTTTTTTCATTATCCATGCCGAGTTACTTTTTTACCAGACCACATGCGTTCAGTTTCGTTTGTCGGCATCAAACGGATATTGTTTGTGGTAATAATAGTACGAGAGGGCGAAAAAGCCAAATACTTTCCCCTCATCTATAAATTAATCAAAATTGATAATTCCTTTTATGTTACTGAAATTATGAATTGATAAGGTGGGTGTGTTGCGACTATTATGCCCCGGACCTGGAAGTTGGAAAGTTAAAGGCGCATCTAGGGCCGTGCAGACTTCTGTCCTCTAACCCATACCAACTTACTCTCTTTTCTCTCAACCACTGCTACTCCAGTTGGAAGGACATTTGGTGTTGTAATCGAGCATCATGGGGAAACGATGTCTGTGAAGCTGCAGTAACATGTGTTTCTTCCGCACATTTTTTCCATAGTTATGGTACTTTTTCATTCTTTGGATTTAGAAAATTTTGTTTATAACTAGTTGATTTGGTACAATTTATTGGAAAGTGCCTGGCCCTACTGACATCCTCAAATTAATTGCTACAAAATATTTTGGGTTAATATCTTGTTCATATTACTTATCAAGCAACAAGCTAATGAATATTATGTATAAAGCCACCAATCTGATGTTTGACACTTTTGTCTCAGCTGTTATGGACGCTTATGGAACTCAACATGTTGATTATGGCAGGGTTTTTCTTTTCACTCATTAATCGATAAATTAAGTGTTATAGTTAGAAGTAAGAAAAATGAAAGTTCCAGACCTTAAAGTTTAAAAAGAATGTTTTGCAATGTAACATGATTTTTGCGTATACACTTATTTGAAGGATTACCTGCCTGATAGTGCTTGGGACATGTCTGTCACCAGGATATTCCAAAAGAAAAAGGAGTTAAACTTTGAGAATAAAAAGGCACATGCCATGATTGCCAGAGGTAGAGTCATACAAGGAAGAGAGCACCCCCCTCCCCCCTCGGGAAATTTGATGTCAAATGGAGCTCGCTTGTCACCTTTGGGGGATTACTTTGTGTACTGCGTTCCTGAAAAAAATTATGTGAGACCCTCTGGATTTGCTCTCCTGATCTCAATATGCCTTTTAGCCTCATTTGGAAAAGTACATGCAACAATGGTTATGTAAGGTTGGTTTGATGTGTTTTGAATAACAAGGTACTTTTATGAACATTAGATGGTTTATTGCAGTGACAGGTTACAGTTACCCTTATTTCTTCTCCAGCAGGTATCATGAGTGTATTGGTGTCCAAGAGTAAACGAAGCTATGTTATTTGTTGATGAACCAGACAAATTTAACAATTTAATCCCTATCAAATTGATGCATGGGATAAAAGGGGTTACAGTGCAAGGGGTTTGTAAATCTATTTATTCATCTACAATGTATGACTTTGCAGTGCATTCTTCATAGGAGAATATCATAGTTTCTTACCAAACCACCACAATGACACATACATGTTTATATTTATATATCAGCAGCAACATTGGAAAAGTCTTTTGTAAAGTCCTGTATGGGAGATTAGAGGAGGTGATCAAATGGGGTTTTTTGGGGGGAGAAATCCAGAATGGCTTAAAGAAGGGAAGGAGAGTCGCCGACCATCTTTTCACGCTATCCCAAATGATAGAATCCGCGAAAACAAAAAGGAAAAGGATGTTTATAACCTTTTGGGATGTTCAAAAGGCATACGATAGAGTATGGAGGGAAGGTATGTGGCGCAAGCTGGAGGCTCTGGGCTTGGGAGGCGAGTTTGTTGGGATTATGAAAGCATTATATAAAGATGTACAGAGTGAACTTAGCCTGGGCAATATTTCAACAAAACGTGTGCCTAGGGAGATAGGCCTCAAACAGGGGTGTATCCTTTCGCCAATTCTTTTTGCATTGTACACCAAAGGTTTAGGAGATGAACTCCTGCATAGCGACGAGGGGGTTGCAATTGGTGACTTGAAGATCCCCGGGCTATTTTGAAGACGATATGGTGCTGGTGTCAGAAAGCGAAGAGGGGCTAGCGAAGATGCTGGGAATTGTCGGGAAATATGGGAGCAAATGGAGACTCGAACTTAATGAAAGCAAGAGCAAAGTTATTCCCGTGGGCCGCAAAGTGGATCCCACTCGAAGGTGGAGAGTGGGGGGGGGGGGGGGGGGGAGTCCTGCATTCCGGAAGGTAGCAGCAAACTTCTTAGTGTGGGAGAGACTAGTGACTATGAGTACCTGGGGGTAAATATAAACATCACAGGAAGAGGCATCTACCGAAACCACACAAATAAATTGGATTCTGAAGGGGAAGTGAATCCTTAACCAAATGAAACTTACAGGAAGAAACAGTTTCAATAAGGTTTTCGTGGGGAAGACCATTTGGGAAATGGTGGTTCTGCCAAGTATAACACACGGTACGGAAGTCGTACCCCTAAACCAGACGGCTGTTAAGAGCTTGGAAATCCTGCAGGCCGATGGATAACAGGGTCGAGTAATGCCGCAATGCTAGAAGCAATCAGGGGTGAGCTTAGGTGGATGAGGATCAAGGACAGGATAAACCTATTGACACTCGGTTATCTTAATTATTTGGTAAATTTCCACGATAGCCGATGGTGTAAAGTAATGTTCCTGAGAACTTTCAACTCAAGTATCAAGACGAGGTGGATGGTCAAGTGAGGGAGCTAGTAGAAAACTACTCATCGGAGATCTCGGACCTTGACGTTCGTGCAAACCGGGGTAAAAAGATCGTCAGAGAAAGGGTCATGGAGGATTGTAACCGTAATTGGCGAGTGGGGGGCAAATCAAAGAGATCCTTGGGTGGCCTGCGTGATAAAGGGAAGTTTGGTTTTGAAGGGTACCTTGATGGCTCCTTTGGGGGTTCACTGTTGTTCAAGCTGAGGTCGCGGTCCCCGGAGCTGAGGGGACAAATTGGGAAAAATAGTGAAAAGGAGTGCCAGATGTGTAATTCGGGCGTGGTGGAGACCCAGGAACACCTTCTTCTAGAATGCCCAAAATACCAGTTTGAAAGAACAAGATTCACGGAGAGTATAATGAGGAAGTGGGTTGGGAGAATGAAGGACATGTGGTTACCGGGCGACTCAAAGGAGAGGGCTAATATGCTAATGGGAGAGATTGGGAAGAATGGGGCAAGGGATATCATCAAGCAGTTCGTCTCCGAGTGTTCGGAATGAGAGAAGAAGCGTGGGAATAGGGAGGCAGTTGGTAGAACAGGGGTAACCAGGGCCTTCTCATACGAGAATCGCGACAAATCAGCGGCCGGCCAAAGTGTTATTATTATTATTGGGAGACACTCTTTTGTCCTTCCATTCTTCTTCTAGTAGACTCTTCAAGTTGACCTTTGTTGAACTCCCCAAATCAAAACATAAACAAAAGAAAATGTCTGCCTTCAGTCAGTGAGCACTCCACTTATAACATTTGGTCTCAATCTTTATTACTTTAATGAATTAGGAAAAGATTTCTTCGACTATGTACTCCAATGTTTATAGAATACAGATGTTATTTTATTTTGAGGTATTTTATTGCAAACATTTTGTTCTCTTACGTATGACATAGCAGACTTTCAGGTGGTGCTATTTATACATGGCAGCAGTTTCATGGCAAATTCCAGTTTCCACATGTTCTATGTTTCATTCCAAGCATTTTGATATATAATTTATTGGGGTTATTCATTTTGGGTCTTTTTTAGACTTGGAAGAAATTTGACCAAAGTTAGGTTGGACGCCCCCTTAAACATTATCAATATGAATGCTCACGTCAATAATCACAAAAAAGTAATTTCGTTCAACTGTTTACACAATGACCAGTCACTCTCCAGTTGTCCTTACCGGTGACCTCCAGTTAACAAATCGTGTATTGTGTAAACAACGCATGCTTTGTTTCTTCACCAGCGTACAATAGACCAGATTATCAATTGTTTTTAATTGTTGGTGGTACTTTCCCAATTGACCAAAGCCAATAATTAGCACTGATTAACACAGTCATAAAATGACAACGGGTTCAATTCCACATGTCAATCAGTTACCACATAGATCGTTGAGCTACGAATTTCTATTGATCTGCTATATGTTGAACTCTTTTTGTTTCATGATATTTTATTATTGTATGTTCCGTTTAATGTGAAATATAGAGGATCTCAAACGAGTGATGTTTGGATATAAGATTTTTTGAAACGAGTTTGATGAATTTGATTCACAACGAGCCTTTAGGCGAGTTGTGAATCGAATTCATCAAATTCATCAAATTCATCGAATTCATCAAATTCATCAAATGAATTCATCAAATGAGTTTCAAAAATTCTTATATCCAAACATCACGAGTTAAAGATTCTGTATATCACATGAATTTTCGAATGTTTTTACACTTTTTATTTAATTCATTGTCGCTAAATTCTCCCAAAACAAACGACAATCAGTTCGTTGGCTCAAACGCTTCACACCATTTCGTCATTAATGCGCTTTACTTGCACCTGTTGTCGTAATTGACGTCATGTGAACTACGCACAAGAATACAATGCAGCTGCTATGGGACCACGCGCCGATTAGACACCATTAACGACGTTTTTCATGTGATATTTGGTATTATACCATGATTACCTATTCTAAAAGACATGAAAAGCCTATGCCATAAATTTTAGCTTTACACACCAGGCGCGATGAACGCGTCAGCAATGGGATTTCAGTAGTCAAAATTTACACCTACAGTGGGACTACACCAAGTTGACCTTTGGTGACGTCGACCTGAATGCGAACTTTTCTAAATTTATCGCACGTCGCCTCGCGAAGAGTGAAATGAAGGTGGCAATTATTTATTACTTTTTTAAATGAGTTTACCCCACAAAAAAACAAACATTAACAAACATGCATTGTCTCATGTTAATAAGGCACCCATAACTCGAAATAGTATGTTATTATGTTGCTAAATCCTGTTTCGTTTTCAGTTTCGTTCAAGTGATAAAACTGACAGCGGAAGTACCGCCCACCCCCCCCCCCCCCCGACCCGCATGTAAACAAAAACAAATTCGCACGTATTTACGTCTGCTGCTCAGTAAAATCGAGAAAAAATAATAGCCACTCTTAATAATTTGACGATCATGGTATAAATAAAATATACCCAAAGTAGCTTTGTATACCAAATGTTCACCACTCGTGGTGAAGTGGTGTTAAGCCGAAGGCCCGCGGTTAACACCATTTCACCACTCGTGGTGAACATTTGGTACACCACGCTACTATGGGTATATTCTATATTTATGTAATTTTAAGCTTTTGATTTTTCTGGAATAAAATCTGGAAAAGTTTTTTTCTTTATAGTTCTCCCACATAATATACCCATGGCACAAACAAATCTCATTTGGCTCAAAGAATTCTCATTTGGCACAAAACATAATCAGCCTTGGCATAAAAAAAAAACATTGAACCACCTTGAACACTGCAAGTGACGCCACTGTATGACCTCCGCTGAAGAATGGAGCCGCCAGTTGAGCTATTTGTTGTAATTTCATCAAAGCTGAATTGACTATTTAATTTAGTATTTTAAAAGACTGTTCAGGGGTGGAAATTAGAACTTCTGGTGTATTTGAACCCTCTTTCGCATGCAACGGACTTGTATTAAACTTTAATGACAACTAGACTTTATGATTCTGGAGACTCATGGCTTTTCCCGATGAGATTCCATGATTCTTCATGACCCCACAGTGTCTGATGAATTGTTTTTAACTGTCTCACTGAAGTTCCTTCATTGATGTTATGAGAAAGGTGAGTATAGTAGTCTCAAATGACTCAGTTTGATAAGAAAATTGTTTAGGTAAAAACCATCATTAACGGTGGAGTGGGTTAATATCAATATCGTCGTCCGACAAGTTAATGACCCACAAAAGGAGTTATGTTTGTTTCACACATACCCACTGAGTGCTGTGTCTATTTGAAAATGGTCCATTTTATCTCAAATGTATCCAAAATATTGATGTCTGGCAGCTTGTAGAGGATTAACAAGTGCTAACAGGAATATTTTTCCATGCAACTTGTAATGTCACACTAAGAACTGCAAATGGCCATTTTTCTTTAAAAACTTCCAAGATGTTTTCAGAGAAATCCCTGCGCATACGCTCTTTTCCAATTCGACGTGACGAAATGCGAAATTCATGTCGCTCTTCATGGAAAGTGATGCCACAACTATTCCTGAACAAGGAGTGAAAATTTCATGAAAATCTGCCTAGAATTGGCTGAGATATGGTGTTTTGGAGAGAGGAGGTAATTGTTTGAATTTGGTCCTCCCTTTCAAGCCAGTTCGAAAAAAGACGTCGGAAATGGGCGCAGAATCCTTCAGTGCCTCCTCGCTGGAGTAAGTCCACTTAAATGTTACAATTGTGTGTGACTGGTGGAGAGTTGACTGTAAATGGAAGTTGCTTCTTTAAGACAGCCACCAGGGATCCCAACACAACCTTTAAACCTACGAGAATCTCAGAAGTTTAAAGTCAAGAGAAATTGGCGGTGATTGGGTTTCTGGCAGGCAGGAAAAGATTGACGAAGATTTGCATATTGGACATTAAAATAGCACTTCTGACATACACGAACGGTGTTCAGACCGCTGGAGGCAGCGACTTGAAATTTTCAGATCTTGTTCTACGAACCCTGGCCGACATTTTGGGATTTGTTTGGAGTGTCCGGACCGCGTGGAAAACACCACGCATCGCTTGGAATGTGAGAGTACTATTCGTCCCGACTCTATCAGTTTAGAATGGACACGGGCAGTGTTGTAGACGACTGTAGACCTGCGATTGAGCATAACGTCCCAGGTTTCGGTGCCACATTGCCTAACCAGCTCCAAAAGAGCGGCGGGGGAGGGGTATCCTGACACTATCTTTAAAACTTAGATAATCGTCAGATGTTGAAGTGAAAAGAAATCGGCGGTGAGTAGGTTTTTTGGCGGGAAACGATTATTGAAAATTTGCCAATTAGACATTAAAATTGCACTTCTCACAAACATGGACCGTGTCTAGACCGCTGAAGGCAGCGACTTCTAATTTTCATAACTTGTTCTACGCACCCTGGCTGACAGTTTGGCATCTGTTGCGAGTGTCGAGGCCGCGTGAAGAACACCACGCATCGCGTGGAAAGTGAGAGTACTATTCGTCCCGACTCTATCAGTTTGGAATGGACTTGGGGACTGTTGTAGACTACTGTAGCGCAGGGATTGAGCATAAAGTCGGAGTTTTTTGTGCCAAATTGCCTAACCGGCTCCAAGGTATTATTTTTCGTCTGTACATCGCCCAGATCGCCTGTAGTTTATACCGTCACCATACGTTGACGTAGCCTTTTGTCATTTTCGCCACTTTCGACCCAGATTTGAGGGTACCTTCCTTCAACCCCATTTTATAGCAAAATCTAGCCATGCTCCCAACAACGCCCTCTCCCCGTCGGCCTGGGTGCTTCTAAAAATAGAAAGGTCAATGGGGAGGGAGGGGCCCGTTAGCAAACAAACGGGGGCAGGGCAGGTGTACTTGGTGAACAAACAGTTGTGTGAACATCCCCAGAAGTGAAAACCTTTGCTCAGTGGCTGTAATCAAGATGTTAATTTAGACTCCCATTACGGCCAAGATACTACAGAATGCAAATGGGTGGGTGGCGGGCATCATCACTGGATCTAATGTTGTATTTCATGTTTTCTTTTTTTCTTTATATTCTATTTATTTTTTTTATCTCTCTCTCTCTCTCTCTCTCTCTCTCTCTCTCTCTTTCTCTCAGTTTAATTTGTGTTTGTCTATAATGTTTATAATATTTAGATTTTGCTAGATTCTGTTATTTATGGAATACGTTCTGCCATATTGTAAATTATTAGTCACTGTACAGGAACGGAGGGGCTTCTAAGTGGTAAGCACTTGTCCTCCAATCCTGATTTGCATTGTCAAATGGCAAATAAAATATGTTTAATCTAATCTAACAGTAGGGGGGGGGGGGGAGGGGCATGTATCCTAGGTAAAAAAAACAGCAGGGGGCAGGTGTCCTAGGTAAAATAAACAGCATATGGGGGGGGGGGGGATGTCCCTGCTAATTAATTTTAATAGGAGGCAGTTGTTCATGGGGCAGGTGTTCTATCCCACTGCCCAGTATTCAAATTTTCTATGGTACTTGGCCTTGACGGAAATAACATTTCAACAAGAAACAACGGGAAACCTATTTGCAATAAAGCTGCAAATATAAACTTGATTTTAGGACCATTCCATGGACATTTTAAAGCCTACTGCGATATCAGCGTTTCTTACTCTCGTCCTATCACTACACCGCAGTATTTAACCCGAGTCGAGTTCTGACGTCATGCAAGTTTGACCGACATGCTTTCAATTCTGTTATTGACAACAACATATTTATAATTTCGTGCTTACTGATCCGAATTTTGAAAACGACACACGCAATCGCGAAAGCGTTTTCTGAAAAACACGATTCTGTAAACGGTTTTAGTGAAATTTGATTATTGTTTTTATTTTCAATTTCGATGGCTCTTGTCGAAAAGGTGCTAATCACTGATCGTCCCAAACGAGATCAAAGACACGCCGTAGTTTAATAACAGACAGAGATTCTTCTAAGAATATACATGCGCAATCCTAAAATGCAATAAATCAAGTGTTTTTTCACGTTTTATTAGAGAAATATGTCCAATTGTATCATTGAATCATTTTTAGGTATATATGGGTGAGAAATTTTCTATACGGACAAAATACAGGCTAAATAAAATATTTGCCATTATTTTCCGCAGACGTATTTTTGTCTTTGCTTCTTGGGGAAATCCATGCTGCTAAATACAACGAAGGTGTGTTATTTGATGTGGTCAGAACCGTCAGGTGGTCGGGTCCGAAACCGCGCCTCGCAAAAGATTTAGTGGGGGGGGGGGGGGGGGGGGGGTGTCGATTTTACAAGTAATGTAGGCAGCGTACACGGCATGGGCTGTCTGTCTTTAATCCTATAAACAGGGTTAAGGCTTGGTTTTTGAATACCCTTATTTATTTATTTATTTATTTATTTATTTATTTATTTATTTATTTATTTATTTATTTATTTATTTATTTATTTATTTATTGGTGTTTAAGGTCACATACTTATGCACAATGGCTAATCGTGGCCGTGACAGTTTTATAGGTGCAGGAAGCCGGAGTACACGGAGAGAACCACCAAGCACCGATGAGCAACTGTCAGCTCCTCAACATTCTAACTCTGTTCAAGCTCCGCTCAAGCAGGGTTACAGAGGGTGAAGACATATGTACCATCGACGTGCAGTATGCCTTAGTACACGGCGTCATCGTGCCCCCATGTCGGCAACCGGGCTAAAGTGCCTTGCCCAAGGACACAACGTGAGTCGTCCCGGACGGGGATCGGACTCTGGACCTCTAGCATAGAAATACAACAGTCTACCACTGAGCCACCACGCTCCCTTGAATACCCTTAATACTATCATACATTATCCCTCATGAATTCTGAATCTGATAAAAGAGGTTATGTTTACCTATTACATACCCATTTGCTGCCCGAAAACAGCCGATTTTATCAAAATATTGACGTTTAGCAGCCTGTAGCGGGATTAACAAACGACTAGCGGAATATTCTATCTATGCAATTTGTAAGACCTGCCAATGTCCAATTGTTCTTGAAAATCGCCAAATGGCAGTTAGCGAAATCCACAGAAAATGTAAATTTTAAGCTTTTAAGGGGTATCTCTCCTTATCCAGTATAAAATAGGTTAAGTTTCATTCTTTTAAATACCCTTACTACTTACAAAACTGATCCTCTGTGAATTCTACGCGCAGTAAAAGAAGTTATATTTCTCTGTTACATATCCATTGGGTGCTCTTGGTGTCTGAAAACAATCCATTTTATCAACATTTTGATGTTTAGCAGCTCGTGGAGAGTTAACGAATGATCAACGGAATATTTTGTCCATGTAACTTGTAATGTCACATGAAGACCCGTGAATGGCCATTTTTTCTTGAAATCTACAAGATGTTTTTTAAGAAATCCAGGGAAAGCATGAAATTTTAAGTCTTTGATGGGTACCGCTGTTTAACAAGCCCAAAACGGGTTAAGACCAGCCCTAAATGGGTTAATGCTTGGTCTGATGAATTCCACTTCCAAAGAAGGAGGTTATGTTTATCTCGCAGGTACACATTGCGTGCAATGGATGCCCAAGGACAGTCCATTTTCTCAAAATTTCTATGCTTTGCAGCCTCTGGAGAGTTAACTAACGCTTACCGGAATATTTTGTCTATGTAACTTGTAATGTCACTCCAAGACCTGCAAATGGTCAATTTTTCTTGAATACTTACTAGATTTTTTGGAGAAATCCACAGAAAACTGGAATTTTAAGCTTTTAAGGGGTACATCTTAACCAGGCGAAAATGGGTTAAGACCTCGATTTTTTGAATACCCTTACTACTTACTAAATTTTTCTCTGTCAGTTTTGCATCCGGTAAAAGAAGTTATGTATCTCTGTGGCATTCCCATTTGTTGTTGTTGGTGTCCAAAAACAGACTATTTTTTCAAAATGTTGACATTTAGCAGCCGATGGAGGGTTAACAAGTGCTTACTGGAATATTTTATCCATTCAACCGGTAATGTGACTCCAAGACCTGTGACATTGGTATGCGGACCCGACCTTCATGTTTATTTCTGTTCCAGTAGATCTCCCGGGCGCTGGCATGACTCGCATGTGCTTTCGGAATCATTACTCTGGCAAGCGTTTGAGGTGAACGACAGGAGACCTTTTCCGGGGGTGGTCATTTTGGGAGACAGTGGATACCCTTGCAACAGATGATTGATAACTCCGTTTCCAGGCGATGCTAATAATGCACGAGGGAAATTCGACAGAGCACACAAGAAAACAAGAAATCCGATTGAGCTGTGCAATGGTGTTATCAAGCAATGTTGTTATGCTCTGAAAACAGGCATCAGACTACATGAAATGGAAGAAGCCTCAAAGGCAATACAATGTGCTGTTATTTTGCATAACTTATGTTTAAAGTTTGCCGATGATGGTGCCGATTTATATGAAGATGTAGCGGATCAACGGGATGACAGTGTTACTCTATTCTCACGGGGGCTTCAAGTTGATGGAACAAGACGGTAGCAGCTGCTCCAGCATTTTCGTTAAAGTCCTTGATTCATACATAAAAATACATCGTTCACGTATTTTTTTAATATTAAACTGAATCGTAAAAGAAAGTACTTCATGATACGTATATTGTGTTCCCAAGATATATGTTAACCCAATTCCTAACGGCGATTTTCCTGTACCATTTGAACGCAGTGGTGGAGCTATGGGAGAGGAGGGCTGGGGCTCCTGATGACCTCGTAAGATTTTCGCACCCCCCAAAATACCCCCCCCCCAAAAAAAAAACAACAAAAAAAAAAAACTCCAAAAACATTGGCCCATTGCAAGCTTTACGTAACAGAGCCCAAAATGGCCTCACCGCTACACAAGATACAATTGCCTCAGATTCGATATTACAGCGATAATTTTTGGAAATTTTTCTTGATGTGGGGCGTGGGGGCAGGGTGTCTGGTCCTAACGAATGCCATCCGGTCGTTACACCATCCACCCACTTCGCTGAAGAGAAGTGGGAGAAGGGGGGTAATGACCGAATGGTCTTAGTACCGGGAGGAGGATCCCGAAACCCTACAACGATCTTCCTAATATCTTTCTTTTAAATTCAGCAATTTTGAAAATGGAAATTGCAAACTTGTTCTGACCATGTAGCGTTTTCAATGTTTATCGAATACGTAATAAAATCAAGGCATGGGCGACTCACTTAGCCATGCCTCAATTTGATGAATTGTCAATGACTATTGAACAGTTCAGGACAAATCCGTTGGAAGGGTTAACATTTTTATTTCTTCAAAATTTTCAAAACTATTATTTAACTTTTTTAATGACGCCATATATATCGAGCTTGTTCCAATCATATCAATGTTTTAAAACATTTAATTGTCCTGGCGGATTTGACGCTTGATTGGCGATATGGGTTGATAGGAAGATAGTAAATAAATATAACATTACATACAGATTGTTCTGCAATACCGGGCGCATTTTGACTCCTTGGGTGTAGTTTGTTTGTAGCGGGACACCCTCGTCAAATACACTGCAACCACTGCATCACAGTGCGGACTGTATCACAGAACATTGTGCTGATATCGTATATGCAATTCTCGTGGCTCCGGGTGGGGGGAGGGGAGGGGGGCATATTGGTAGCCGCTGTGTAGACATATCTTACCTCCTACAAGTATCTGAGAATTTCATTGGTTGAGAAACGCCACATGATAACTGCGTATGAAATATATGATATATACTGCAAACTTGTCAAGCTTCCCGTTAATTGATCGAGTTTTGGAAGCCCATATCTGTTCTGAAATGCAGATTTGACAACTTAAAGGCTTTATATTCTGTAAATGTGTGACATGTTATCCTCGAATTGATATTATTCAGGCTGCATGTCTTTGTATTGGTACAACTGATGGGAGAGTGTCTGTTGTTACAAGGCAGTCACATGTGAACAAATTGAGAGGATTCTCATTTATTATTGTTGATGTTGTTGTTAGTAAGATATATTTGTTACACAGTTTGTTGGTGACCTAATATGCTATATATGTGTCAGTTAATTCCGCAATGGACCCGAGCTTCTCGCTCGTCCAATACAGTCCCATATGGAATTAATATGTGCAGACATGGTGGGGTGGGTTAGAATGTGACAACACAGATTAGGTCAGAGATTTGATTTATTTCTCGAAGTATTCCATTTTTTTTCGTAGTAACTTAATTCGGAGCTTCCTTTCCACTATGTCCAACTTCAGCACCATCAGTTCTAGATCAATCTTGGTATTCTTTTTCGCGACAAATGCTGGGACAAGCAAATTGTCAATGCCTTTTTGCCGTTTTCGCCTGGGTACTGACTGTTGATGTAAATCCCTGTAGTCTCGTGCTCTTGGTTGCTGTACGTCACGGAGTCACTTGCCTCACCGGACGCTGCTGTCGCCGTCGTATCGTTGGCTGAGGGCGTATTCGCAACGTTGTCCACTGGTGCTTCAAAGTTGACGGGTGTATCATTCACACAAACCTGCTGCACACTTGCGGAATCGCGCCCAACTGTGTTTAATATTAAGTTGTCTAAGTCTGTCAGTCTGCCTGAACCGCCACTGCCAGTGTTTTTACTGTTAGAAAACTATTTTTGTCGAACTGCGCTTCAGGTTACTTCAAATAGTGTCCCGAAGACACTTGAAATTCGATATATTTGCACCAAGCCCAGTAAGTATGTCTAAAATTTCCTGTCATTTCTCTTCCTTTCGTTTCTTCGTGATTGTTGGACTCAGCTTTCCAAATAATATTACCTTGTTCTCCCGCACTTGGGTGGCCAATACAATTTTCTGGCCTTTTGTTAGCATATTTGCGTGTAAAAGAACTCTCAGTGAGTTGGCAGTATGAAACTCTCCTTTTTATACACGATACCAAATCACGCCTGGCATGCAACGCACGATTGGATCGTCGATCTGCAAAAGTCATCCCTGCACAATAAGACGGTCCTATAAACACTGTACAATTAACAAATACATACCATTGTAATAGTAATTGCAGGTTCACAGGGACGAATGTGTGCGTCCTTTTACACACTTGTAACCCGAATTACTGACTTGTAACGACATGTGAAATAAACAATTGTATTGGGCTACAATTGTAATTATTTCTAAGATTTGGCCCCACCAGGTAGTCAGTCATAGTGGTCTTAGAATCGCTGAGAGATACGAGATTCGGCGCTCATTCTTTTAACGATTTTCCTTGGGGAGCCCCCCCCCCCCCCTCCCACACTCCCGCCACACACACACACACACATACACCTTCCGATCCCCACCAAACTGAGAGGGGACATCCCCTCTCATACTGTCTTCCAACTCGCCACGGTGTGGCTCGTGTTCTGCTGCTCATGATACTGTGGGGATAATTAGCGCTCATCCACCCCCTTCAACTTCCCGTTTCAAGAAAACTTCTTGAAACGAGAAGTGGGGGAGGAGTGGAGGTGGGCGCAGCGCTAACGAAAAGCTGGATTCGCTATTGAGGTGGGCGAAATTTACACATCTTTCTCGGTGTTTAAATATTTTCTGAATTCACAAGTATATTGATTTGATTCATAGGATGAGCAGAAATATATTATTTCTACAAGTAAGAAATTTACTGGCAGATTTTACAATTGTATATTTTCATGTGTATTTGTGGCTTTATAAGACGTGCTCCCACTTTTCTGTGTGATTTTTGCCAAATACTACAAATATGTTCTTGTAGAATCGGTTATAGGATAGGTCCCCCGGTCGCCATTTTCACAATTCAATCACCACTCTCCCGTAAATTCAAACAATTTAATCGCTGGAAATCCACCACCTAATCAAAAAGAAAAGGAAAATTCTGTTGGCGACGCCAAAAACTGTAACAATTCTGAGCCCCGCCCCTCTCAATTTACACCGCAACTAGCGCCCGGTGTGGTTCTAATCGAAGGCAGCGCCTCCTATACTCCAAAGTGAAATGCCGTGCACCATCACCGATCAAGACAACAAGGGGGTCCCATAGATGTCCACAGTTTGGGAAAAACTGGGGTTTAAGAAGCGGGTTCTAATTTCTAGCGGGGTTTCCAACGACAAAACAACAAGAAAATATGATATAATATTTAATATAAACAATCCATTTTCAACACTTTTCAGTACATTATACTACTCCTTACTCAAGTGGAGGGAACTTGCGTCATTGTCTTATTTAAATTTGCCAACGGGCCTTTCAAGAAAATTACTTTACCAACAACCTTAAGGAGGGTTACCAAAACGAGCAGGGCTTGTCTACCTGTGTAAACAAGCACTACTCCACATTAAAGCTAACGCGTTATATTCGGCTCAATACCAGTCGCGAACGCTCAACCAATGCGCGGAACAATAAATAAGCTACTACCCATACCCAATCCCCGTCAGGAGGAGGGGAGCTAAAATAGTTTCAGTTCTACGTACTCAATGGAATTCCGTCCCAAAACTTCGCGCCCAAATCCTATACAAAATTACATACTCAAAGGAGTACCACTACCAAACACCACGATTATCGCGACACAATCTTTAACTATTTTATCCAGCGCAGACCTCTACGGAGGTGAGCTGGCTTACATTAATCGAATCCCAATCATTATCTATTTTATCCAGTGCTGACCTCTACGGAGTTGAGCTGGCCTACAAATACCGGATCCCAATCCTAACCATATTCAAGCTAAACTGCTTATAAATCTTAATTCTTCCTGTACTTCACGGGTGGGGAGGGGCAAAAGTCTCCCCCACCTACAGCCAAACTGTGTCCCCACTAAAGAGTTCCGTCCAAAATGTACTAATTACATTCCAGGACTATGACATAATCTCTACAATTAGATTATAATGTTGCCAAAGATTGCCTAAGGGAGAGGGGGCAGTATCTCAGCTAGTCAAAACTAGTGTTGGTTTGGACTACTCTGCCCTCGGCCCTCCGGTTGAGTCTGCCACTGTCTGAGAAGTGTGCGGACCCAAGTAAGTCTCAGTCGAGTCGCACAAATCTCAAGCACAGAATTACAAAAAGGCAAAACAAATACCAGAGAAACAGAATTTACTGCCATCAGTAAATTCAAGTCTGTGTGAAATGGGTTAAACAGGAATAAACTATAAAGAAAGAGAATTCATGGAGGCTTATTTTCAGAGTAAAATATTTTTTAACAAATCAGAAATGGGTTTTCCTTAGCAGTATTTATAGATATTCATACAGGAATCAGAACATTTTTATAAGAAACCAGAAATGGCATATATGTGACCAGCATTCAAAGGGTTTGATACACGAATCAGAAATGGACATTTTTGGCTCTGACCACTAATTTGAGTGATAAAATCCATTCATAAATTTTAGAAATGCATTTAGGTGTAATAAAATGCATTTCCCAGTCTTTAGGAATAATGCCCCATATTAAGATCTTCAGAGGGTTAAAATATTCCCTTTATATACTCCATTTTAATCCTTGAAATGGGGGGGGGGGGGTGCAGTGGCTCAGTTGGCAGAGGTGCAGGCTGCAAGGCGTGAGATACTCACTCTGCCCTTGGGCAAGACACTTCACCCCATTACCCACGTGGGTGCATGGTGGCGCTGTGTACTAAAGCGTACTGCACATCGATGGTGCACCCGTCTTCAACCAATGCTAACCCTGCTTGTGTGGAGTTAGTATGTGGGGGATCAGACAGTTGATCGTTGATGTCCGGGTGGTTCTTCCCGGGTACTCCGGCTTCCTCCACCCCAGAAAAACTGTCGTGGTCATGATTAGCCACAGTGCAGAAATATGTGACATTAAACACCAATAAATAAATAATCCTTTAAAAAATGAGTTCATACCAATGAAGCGTCATAAGCTATGTGTTTCAAGCAAAAATGAAAAAGTAATTAAAACTGAATAGACATTCTGTGAATAATGTTGACCGGTTCTCGCCGTTATGTTGGCTAAAGGGTTAAGAGAATCCTTTTCTTTGGAAAGCACGCTGAAAAGGTGCCCCATTCCACACAGAACAAGCAAATTCAGTGAATTCATGTCTTCCGCTGGGCAGCAGTTTCAAGGGGAATTAACACATCCAGTGGAATATAGATGAGTTACAAGTGGAAGTTATTTAGAAGAGACATAACATACAGTGCTTCAGGCAGTGGTTATCGGATTTATTTTCACGAAGGTCACTGTCAAAGCAAGTAAAGTGATGTGGAGTATAACTGTGAGAATCACTAGAAATTAAGACTGTATGATAAGACATATTACATTAAATTGATTTGAAAAGTAATCCATATATGAAATTTCATTGAAATCGGTTGACTCTAAGGAAAGTCTGGAAACCATCAGCCAATCAAATTTAAGCAACCTAATTAAATATGCTCGGAAAATGCCCATGTTCGAACTTGGGTCCACAACTGATGAAAGTGATCTACTACTCAAATTTCATCGATCGAAATCGACTGACTGTAAGGAAAGTTAGAGCCTGGAAACGAAAAACACGGAAGGTGAGCACTTACTGTGTATTAGTAGTAGCACTGAATAAATCAAAGTTTCCCTAATTTGCACATTTTTTGCACAAGAACAAAACCCGTATTATATGTGATGTATTGCATGTTACTAAACATTCATACAAAAATTTATTCAAATCCGAACTTTCATATAGACGTTCTGTACAAAAAACGGATTACACCCAATTTCGGAGCACATCTTGAATTTTGAACCAAACCCAAAACACATATTCTGGTCTCGCAACGATAACAAAGATAACCAAGAAGTTTCCTGAAGATCGGTTCATAAATACAGCTTTTAGTCCGAGGTGCGTTGACGCATGGGGCAGGCGGACAGGCAGACGGATAGATTTTCGGTACAAAATTTCCCGCATTCGTACTTGACCTAGGTATTGATAATAGTAATCCATATATGAAATTTCATCGAAATCTATTGATTTTAAGGGAAGTTAGAGTCTGGAAACCGTCAGCCAATCAAATTTCAGCAACCTAATTAAATATGCGCGGAAAATACCCATATTCGAACTTGGACCCACAATTGATGAAAGTGATCTACTGTCCAAATTTCATCGAAATCCGGTCACTGTAAGGAAAGTTAGAGCCTGGAAACGAAAAACGCTGAAGGACGGACGGACGGACGGACGGACGGACGGACGGACGGACGGACGGACGGACGGACGGACACCCCGAAGTCAATATCTCCCGTTTTTCAAAAAGTGGGAGACAATTAAATGTTACAGAAAATAAAGCAAAAAACATTAAGTTTCTCAGCTGACAGTACCTGCTTTTGCACTCCGGAGGGATGAAACGGCACAAATCAGAGACATTCTCTTAATGGCACTTTGGCACCAAGGTTTTCTGCACTCTCGGTGAGACCGAGCCGAGCGCAGTGAAAGACTATATAACTCCTCTAATAAATGAGTTTTAAACAGTCATAGCACTAACCCAGTTAACAATACAGTCGGCCATGTCAGTATTGCGTTGTTACCGTCATCCCGACAGTTTTGTGATAGGTTTCAACAATTATTCAGTGCAGTTTTATGGAAAGGGTTAATTTATTCTGTCTGAAATAAAATATGTGCAATCCACATTGAAGTCTTTAGAGGGTTAAAAACATTGAACCGAATAATTTATAATTTATTTCCCTGCAAGGCAACGGGTTTCTCTCAACTTACTTCCAGGAACTTACATCCCATTATCATAACAAGATTACATTTCATTTTTTGACAATTGCCTCCACTGATGTTTACATTGTCTCCAGTGTGAATAACACAGCATAGTATTGCTTGGGGAGAATTTACTGTCTCAGGAAATTGGAGGCTGTGAAAACCCTGTGGCTGACTGGGCCAGACTCAATGGCTCTAGCGATCTGAAAAACATAGGTGGCCGAGAACTTTTGACTGTCTACCAGTATGCCAAACATCAGCGAGATAGAAATATTCGTTTTCGAGAAGAAGAAGAAGGAGAAGAAGAAGAAGAAGAAGAAGAAAACACGTACAAAAACAATAGTCTGTGTGTTTCACACAGACTAATAAACAAATTTACTTGCCACTCAAAGGGTTTCTTTCAACTTGGTTTGGTGATGGAAATTAATTCTGATCGCAACAGCTGATAAGCGTAAATGTGTGTCAGCTATAGCAAATTCTCTCTAATTTGATTGTTTGCATTATTCTATTGTGTATATAAATATAAAACAGCTATTTCTATATGATGTTTTTCTGTTACAAAAAAATTAGGGGGTGTAAAAAACTCTGTGGCCCAATGGGCCACATCCAAAGGTTCCCTAAAAACCTAGCTGGGCCAGTACTAGTGACAGACTACCAGTATGCCAAACAGCACAGGACAGATGATTTGCTTTGAGTTATCGTCAAGACAAACGGAAGGGGATAGAAAGTATGTATCTGTGACATTATCACATACTGTGCTTGAGATATTTGCATGACCATTTTTATCGGAGTTTAACAGCACTTTCGACAGAGAGGTTGAGGTTTATCTAGTATTGGACAGTTTTATGGGCGAAGTAATCCAGAGTACCTGAATAGATATGCCGAACGCCTATCAGCAACTATAAAAATTCACAACATACTAACTACACACAAGCAGGGTGAGCATTGGTCGATCTAAGTGCAGTACGCCTTAGTACACAATGTCGCTGTGCCCCCACAGAGGTAATCAGGACTGAGTGCCGCACCAAAGGACACGTCGCAGTTGCATTTGGTGGGGCATGTACCGTGGACCTTTCGATTTTAATGTCCATTGCCGTAACCAGTGAGTCACTACTCTCCTGACTGGGCCATTGAACGGCATCTTGAGCCTTAAACGAGGCATACTGGAAAAATAAGAAGTTGGTTGGATTTCAAGATTGGCTTTTGTGTACAGTGTGGCAATGCGACAGAAGCGTACAAAACGTTTTACAGCTATGAGTTACATTAAATGAAAGCATTCGGGAACACATTGAAGTATCAAGGGAGTTAAAATCTCACCACTTGAATATTCCATTTCCTTCATTCATAATTGCGATAGGTACTTCAAGGAAGACACTGGCCATTCCACAAATGCATGTATCTACGGGGGTGGGGGCGGGGTTGTAGGAACGGTGTCTCACCTCCCCAGTATTTGACCAAAAAACAAGATAATTGGAAATTTTTCAGGCAAAAATTCCAACAGTTGCAAATTCGAAGCATTATTGTAACAGATTTTTTTTTTGACTGTGGTTTTGCATTTCCGTTAAAATTCCAACAGACAACTCACACAGACAGAATTCAGATTGAACAACGCAGGATTTCTTCACTACCCAATAGATTCTAGGTTAATTACACAACTGTGGTCATGCTACTCATTTTGTTCTCTGCTATGTCTACCTTACTCGTATTAACGAACGCAGTTAAAATAGTGTATTAATAAAAAGAGGTCATAGCTCCAAAACAGGGGGAGGAGTTAGCCGAAGAAATAGCGTATCATACAGGTAAATTCTACAGAAATGGACTAAGTTTAACAACCAGTAGTTTTTGTGAAACATTGAGGCAAGTCAAAATCCTGACAATATGCACACATCTGGAAAATGTAGAAACACCCTGTGAAATAAAAAAAAAAAACAATTATAAGAGGGGTTAGACGGACAAACAATGTACCCTATATGCAGACATATAGACGGACAGATAGGGGTAAAACAATATGCCCCCTGACTATTCGTTGTGGGCATAACAAGTAAGATTATTTCCATAGTTGATTTATTTTCCGGTCCCTATGGATTAACACGTTTCCAAACACATTTTTTCTTGGGGGCGGGGGGATAAACTGAATTGCATGGCTTATGTTTTATCCGAAAACTTCGTTCGCTTGTAGGTTGCACCTCTTTTCATATTAGAGTAAAATAAAATGAACAGACAGGCTTATGGGAGTTAAAAAATTGAAGACAGTCTAACAGAATAGCATGCGTCATATGTCGGCAAAAGATGAAAGGAAGCCGTCAAATAATTGTCTACGCAGAACGAAGCACCCCCCCCCCCCCCCCCCCGCTCCAGGGATGTACAATCATGTAATTAACACAATGCCCAATGAAGGCAAATGTGGTCTACTTGCACACTGCAGTACTACAAGAAATTGTCATTTTGCGCTGTCTTAAAACCTCAAATTATGTATAGATATTCAGCTGCAGTCATTTAAACTGCTTGGAAATATTCTCAGGATGCCCTACCTTCAAAATTATTGGCGACACCCATTTTCGTTACAGTGAAAATGCATGTATGGACTTTGGGAATGCAGTAAATTCAAAAATGTGATTTCCATCAATTCTGAAAATGCACTCAATGATCCACGCCCACCTTTTTTCGGCTACGCCCACTTTCTCACATAAAAATGCATGTATGGACTTCGGGAATGCTGCCGAGTACCTGAACCTGTTCCTCCTTCAACACGAGCAGACATGTGGAAATTAATCATTTACAGCCAATGAGGGTCGAAAGGGGCTTGCTCCCCATACCGTCCGTGCGCGCCTTCGGCGCGTTAAACCATTCCATTCGGGAATGCTTTAGGGTGTCAAAAAAGTGATTTCCAGCAATACTAAAAAAATGCACTAAATGACTCCTAGGTGACCTACGTGACATTGACCCATATTTTGGACCTCTATCAAGTGTCGACCCATTTGGTGTTGGTCCCAGGTTTATGCATCATACCATGCTTGAGATATGAGTGTGACCCACTTTCAAAAATGTTGACCATGCCCACTTTTTTGCGTAAAAATGCATGTATGAACTTTGGGAATGCATTAGGGGTCCAAAAATGTGATTTCCTGCAATTCTGAAAAATGCACTCAATGACCCCTATGTGACCTCGGTGCCCTTGACCCATATTTGAATCTACATCAAGTGTCGACTCATTTGGTCTTAGTCCCATGTCCATTCATCATACCATGCTTGAGATATGAGCTTGACCTACTTTCAAAAAATTTGGCCACGCCCTCTTTTTTAACATAAAAATGCATGTATGGACTTCGGGAATGCTTTAGATGGTCAAAAATGCAATTTCCAGCAATTTTGAAAAATGCACTCAATGATCCCAGGTGACCTCGGTTTCCTTGATCTATATTTTTTGAACCTCCATCAAGTGTCGAATCTTTTAGTGTTGGTCCCAGGCCCATGCATCACATCATGCTTGAGATATGAGCGTGGCCCACTTTCAAAATAATTGGCCACGCCCACACTTTTTTTCATGAAAAAATTGGCTGTCTGAATTTTGGGAAAGCATTTGGAGGTAGAAAAAATATTTCCGGAAATTCTAGAAAATGCACTCATTGGGCTCTGGGTGACCTCGGTGACCTTGACCCATATTTTGAGCCTGCATCGAGTGTCGACTCATTTGGTGTTTGTTCCAGGTCCATGCATCGTATCATGCTTGAGTTATGAGCGTGACCCACTTTCCAAAAATTTTGGCCACGCCCACTTTTTCGTTTAAAATTACTTGTATGATCTTTGGGAATACACTATGGAGTCAAAAAATGTGATTCCAGCAATTTTTGAAAAATGCACTCAGTGACCCCTGGGTGACCTCAGTGACCTTGACCCACGTTTTGAATCTCCATCGAGTGTCGACTCACTTGGTTTTGGTCCCAGGTCCATACGTTATACCATGCCTGAGATATGGGCGTGACCCACTTTCAAAACACCTCTACGGACACCCCTAAAGCTTCAGGAATCTGGAAAAAATAGGTGGCCGAGAACTTGTGACAGTCTATGAGTATACCAAAAATCAGCGGGACAGGACGATTCGTTTTCGAGTTATCGTGTGGACAAGGATGCGCATAGAAGACAGAAGACAGGAGAATAAGAAAAAGAAGAGGAAGAAGAAGAAGAAGAAGAAGAAGAAGAAGAAGAAGAAGAAGAAGAAGAAGAAGGAGAAGAAGAAAAATAATAAAAAAAAAGAAAAAGAAACTATACAAAACCAATAGTTTGTGTGTTTCACACAGACTAACTAGAGAAACAGAATTTACTGCCAACAGTAAATTCAAGTCTGTGTGAAAAGGCTACAAGCGAGGGGTCCTCGGTTCGAATCCCACCTGCAGCAACCGCGCTATGTCCTTGGACAAGACACTTCACCCCATTGCCCACGTGGGGACACGATGGCGCTGTGTACTAGGGTGCACTGCACGTCGATGGTCAACCTGTCTTCAACCAATCCTAATCTTGCTTGTAAAACTGTCGTGGTCATGATTAGCCATTGTGCAGAAATACATTATGTTAAACGTAAATATGATCGTGACCACTTTCAAAAATTTTGGCCACACCCACTGGTCCCATATAGACAAATGTCTCTAACGCCGCAATCTTGGGGTGGGGATTGTGTGAGTTGCTATACCTACACAATGCGCAGCAACAACACAATTCTGGAAGGTTTTCAAGTTCCCAACGCCTTGCGATCGCCGTTCTGATTGCAAAGAAAATACGTTAATGCCTGTGAAAAATGAATATATTTATTAGGTGTACAATTTTCGTGGCAACACTCATTGAATATTTGCAACACATTTTCATTATTATAGACAGAAAAGAAGTGCCTAGATTGGCAAGTTGATACAATGTTACCAGTTTTTTGCTAAGAAAACACTATGACGTTTGATGAAGTGAAAGCTGATATGAAATGACTACAGCCGCAATGTAATAGTTTTCACGTCATTAAGCGTTATAAAATGGGACGAGTCACTGCGGTGATCGACTTGGAGCCGAGTTTGGATGCGGATGGCAGTTTGTCGTTTGGTGAAGTAAATGCAGTTACGCTGTAACTACAGTAACAACGTAAGAGCTTTCATGTCATCACATGGCATTGTTTGAGAGGAGGTACCACGTTGATTGACTTGAAGTCAAGTTGGGGGTGGAGCATTTTGTATTTTGACGCTTTTCGTCGACGTCCCTGCAATTCAGTTGTATAAATATGGGGAAATTATGCTACATAAATTACTTGGTAAAACTTTTAAGCCCCGGGTGGCGTAAAACGATGTTTAACTATTTGTGGAATTACAGGACGGACAAAGCAGGTCAGGGGGCTAATGGCGAATTTTTCCATTAAGACTGAAAATCTTGAAGTCGGGCTACAGCATAGGGTGAGTTTGATCAGAGGAATGGTGCTCGGCTATTGCAATAGAAACTGGCGAGTTGAATCTTTGGGGATCAGTGTTATTTAAAGTGCGATCGAAATCATTGGAGATGAGGGGATCGGGGGGGGGGGGGGAGGAACGAGGGTGCCGCATTTGCAGCTTGCGAGTAATGGAGACCCTGAACTATTTCATTTAGAATGCCCCAAATATTTGTCTAGAAAAATAAGACTCTTTGAAAAACATGAGAGTAGATGGGGAAAGACATGAGAGACAGAGTCAATTTCGCGGATGGGGAGCTTGAGAAAGCGTCTGTGGCGGAACGGTTTATTATTATAAAACGGTTTGAGTCATTTTTGGGGGGTTAGGAGTGCAAGTGGGGTAGTTACTAGTTGTGGAACGGGATTGATGTAGGAATCCTTATCTGAAGACCACAGCAAATCAGTGTAAGGCACAACCATTATTATTATTATTGCTTGTGTCGGGTTAGGAAGTTGGAGAGACCGACAGCTGCGCTCGTTCTCTGGGGGTTAACCAGCTTTCTCCACCCTTATTCTCCCCGACACGATGTGACCCTGATTTTTGAAAGTGTTGGTACGTCCCAATAAGCAGACTGGTGAGATGCGCTCGACATGAAACAGTGGAGATCACAGAATTAACATGTTCAGAAAGTAATGTGCCCTCTGCAGTGCCTCACCGTATTGTCAGAGGATATGTTTTCAATATAAGCGCTCGGGTGAAAATGAAAAGTGGAAACATGATATTCACCAGTATTTGTTAATCGCTGTGAAACACAGAGACTCTTGCTTTTGTATGGCTTATTTTTCTTTACTTTTTATTGTCTTTCTTCTTCTTCTTTTTCTTTCTTCCTTTCTTCTTCTTCTTCTTCTTCTTCTTCTTCTTCTTCTTCTCTTCTTCTTCTTCTTCTTCTTCTTATGTGCTTTCTTGTCCGCACGATAACTCGAAAACGAATTGTCCTTTCACGCTGATTTGGACATACTGATAGACAGTCACAAGTACTCGGCCACCTATGTTTTCATATTTCTGGGGCATTAGGGGTGTCATAGGGGTGTTTTGAACGTGGTTCGCGATCATATCGCAGGCACAGTATGACGTATGGACCTGGAACCCATAGAAAATGAAAGTCACATTTTTTACCCCCTAATGCATTCCTCAAGTCCATACATGTATATCCATTTTAATACCAAAAAAGTGGGCATGGCCAAAAATTGTGAAAGTGGGTCACGATCATATCTCAAGCAAGGGTAGACCTGAGGCCAGCATCAAATGAGTCAAATCTCAATGGAGGTTCACAATATGGGTCAATGTCATTGAGGTCACCAAGGGTCATTAAATGCATATTTTTGAGAATTGCCGGAAACAACATGTTTGTCCCCAAATGCATTCCCAAAGTTCATACATGTATGTTTACGCAAAAAATGTTGAAAGTGGGTCATGCTCATATCTCAAGTATGGTATGCCATATGGGTTTGGGACCAACACCAAATGAGTCGAAACTCAATGGAGGTTCAAAATATGGGTCAAAGTAAGTAAAATCAGCCAGGAGTCATCGAGTACATTTTTCAGAATTCCTGGAAATCACATTTTTTAACCATCTAATGCATTCCCGAAGTGAATTGTTGAAGGAAAAATACCCATTTCTGAATCCTTTATAGAGCACGTTTACTGCTGTACACTGAAGTTATTTCCAGTTTCTTGAAAAATTGTATCTGAATCCTGTATGAAAATCTTTAAATGCTGTTTACGAAAACCTATGTCAGAATTCTTTAAAGATATTTTAGTCCTGAAAATAAGTCTCCATCACTTCTGTTTCTAATTAATTTAGTTCTAAGTCTTTCACAATTTGCATACAGACTCGAATTTACTGATTGCAGTAAATTATGTTTTATTAGATTATGATTTTCTTTTATATAATTGCAGGGTATCAGACTAGGCAGATTTGACTGCAAACTTGGCTGATATGACTCCGACCTCGGCTGAAATGAGTGAACCTAGAGTTGTCGCCCATGATATATTAGTAGGTGCAGCCAGTTTGTTTACATGGAAATCTTTCACCGTTTTCGCCGAACGCAATCAGGAACGTTGATGTGACTTGGAGCTTAGTTTTTGTATGAGGGGGAATAAAAGACAGCAATAACTAAGGATATCGTGGATGAAGAAAAGAGAGTTGTGCACAAAATTCCAACGCAAACTAAAATTCAGAGACGTACATTTGTCCAAGTGGGAGAGGAGGTTCAGCTATCCGAACGACGCAGCTTCCCCAGAGGGAAGACGAGGCGTTCGAATAACCAAACTAGGGGAAGAGAAAACGTCGGACTTTGCGAAAAGAATGAGAAATAATAATACTGTTAGAAAACTGTAACAGATCTGAGAACATTTTGTACTTATTTGAGGTCATTACATAGTTAGTTTCATATCGGCGGAGATATCAGTCCTCGGTAACTTCACATTAGCCCTTGTCCGAAGGTCAAAGGTTGATGTGAGTTTGCCGAGGTCTGATACCTCGACCGATATGAAACTAACCAAGTAATAGCCTCTAAAATGTATTCTAAATTCAGCCGACGGGTATGCGACCAAATACTAATTTATACTAATTTATATACACGCTAAAAACTAAAGTGTTAAAAACTACACTTGAAGTGCTGTATTCAACACTTACTAAGTGCTGAACTAGCATTTTGTTCAAGTGTAGATACCCCAGAACTTGACAAGTGTTACAATAATACCACTTGACAAGTGTAACGTCGAGACACTTAAAAGGAAACAACGCAGATGACGCGGATCAGGCTCGAACTCTCGAGCCTGATCCGCGTCATCTGCATTGTGTCTTTTTAATTATGTACCCACCAAGCGCAAATCAAATTATGGACGATTCTGGAAGAACCACCAGTGCTAGACACATGGGAAGTGCCATCCATTCAAGTTTCGGATGTCTGACGATTGTAATGTCTAAGTGCTTAAAGCATTGCTCTTTGAGTGTTAAAATTAATCCCTAAGAGTCAGAATGGGTTTACCACATTGAAAGTGTCAGTTTTAACACTTTAGTTTTTAGCGTGTATAGAGGATATCTACGTTGTTTTAGAGAATATCGGGAATTATCTCATGAGTGTGGACATGGGAGTTTTATTTTCCACGAGCGCTTTTTATTTTTTGCTACGAGACATTTTATTGCGCAATATTCAGCCCAATTCGACCCCAAATGCGTACGTTTCAACACAATAAAAAAACCCTCTGATCGTTCCTTCAAGGCGACGCGATGCGGCGTAGCGTGGCGTCATTTAGGAAGCTACTCAGGGATATTCCTCAATATCCATCGCGTCGATGAATATCGAGAAATATCCTTTAGATAATATGCGATAATTCACAGGTTAGCATAAAATAAATGTATCTATACAATACTTGAACATCATTAACGAGAGAATGTTAGATTTTATGTATGTCAGCATATTTCCAATTCGGCTTATAATTGTATTGATCATTTTGGTTTTAACAAACATATCCTGGTGTCGAATTTTCGTATCCTCACGCGAAATGTATTGACTCATTTAAAGCATTGGAGGGACAAAATCGGATATTGTGGGTCAACTTGACGGGGCATCAATTAATCGCAAGAAACTTACGCTTGCCAAGGAATACAGACGTTACATTCCAATGTGCTGAATGTTTTTGTGGAAATATATTGCCTTCACTGAGTCGGCCAGTTTTCTATCACACCTGTCCAGAAGGTCACGTGCCCCTCCTAAAATTGCACTAAACAGTACCAAAATAACAAAAAAAAATCGAATTTCAGATATCCAGGCACAATAGAAGGAGTGGTGCAAATAATATTTCCAATGAGTGCTGGGGTGAAGAAGCCAATAACAGAAGTAGCAGTATAAGGTCCAGCAGCACAAACATTACTCGTTGGAATGGCGTAGTCATATTTCGCTCGAGCCAACGGCTCCCGAGAAATATGTTTCCTCCATTCCAACTCGTTATAAAACACCCACCGACTCAAACACACATATCGCTTTCTATCTATATATACACCACGCATGTAATTTGAATTTCACGTAATAATGCCATATAATAACGCACATGATTGGACGTCATGCATCTGAGTGAAGTTATAAAGTGAATTAAATGCTTTGACACAAAGCAGGGTCAAGCAAGAAAGTTATCAGACCGCCGAAGGTTGTAGTTTTCTTTGAAAATATCAGATTCATTCACTTAATTCCACTTTAATCGTGGTGGAACTACAGAACACAAGTTAGATAGAGTACGGGGGATATGAATCAATGACCCTTGGCGGAGGTTCTCCCGTATTTCCCGCGCATCTTCTGCGCTCGTGAAATACAGCAAAAAACCCATCTCGGTTTGTTGATTCAGAGCCTCCTTAATCCACCCCGTTAGTCTGTGTGAAACACACAGACTATTCCTTTTTGTATGGTTTCTGTTTTGTATTCTCCTGTCTTCTGTCTTCTATGCACTCCCTTGTCCGCACGATTACTCGAAAACGAATTATCGCTGATTTTGGTATACTTATAGACAGCCACAAGTTCTTTTCTCGGCCACCTATGCTTTTCATGTTAATAGAGCCCTTAAGTATGGCCCAGTCGGCCACAGGGTTTTCACGGCCTCTAATGTCCTGTAACAGTAAATTATCCTGAAGCAGTGTTATGTTATATTTATTCACTCTGGGGACAATGTAAACAATCATATTACAGAAGTGGAGTTAGCTGTCAAAAATTGAATGTTATCTATTATTTTAATCAGATGTCAGTTCCATCCCCAAACCTAGTTGAGAGAAACCATTTCCTTTACAAAGAAATTATAAATTATTCAGTCTCATGCATTTAACCATCTCAAGACATCAATGTGCGTTCCAAAGATTTTATTTCATGCAAATTGAGAATAATGATAACCCTTTCCATATTCATATCACTGCTCTAAACATCATTCAAATACGTGGCAGAGCAAACAATGTCCATTTCTGATTCCTTCATCTAACCCTTTGAATGTTGTGCACACATATGCTTTTTAATGTTTCTTGGAAAATTCATGTGATTCCTGTATGAATATATTTTAATACTGTTAACGAAAACCTATTTCTGATTCCTTTAAAAATAGTTTACCCTCAGAAATAAGCCTCCATAAATTCTCTTTCTATTTTGTTTATTTCTGATGCTTTAACTCTTCTCACACAAACTTGAATTTACTAGATGCAGTAAATTCTGTTTCTCTAGTTGTGTTCTATCTTACTTCAAATGATAAGCAAACTATTATTTCTTTCAATTTAGAAGAGCATGCTTAGGTTTATCCACTTCATTCCTACACGTTTTTAGACAACATTTCCTTTCACTGACGCATGCAATCTGAAACAAGTTATGTGAGTATCAAGAGCTTCCTTAAAGTAAAAATAAAAATAAAATCCCTGAGAACAAGAAAGCTGAAACAATAAACACAGTTCCTGAAAACCTGCTAATATGAAGCGTTAAATCTGATAATGAACTACGATTTGTTACAGAAGATGCTAATTTAATGTTTATTTAACAAGATCACGCATTCAAATTTCCCGTTGCTAAAATGGTATGATACTGAGAAACAAGTTCTGCTACTGTCATGCATGTTTTGTTAATTTAATGATACAGCGCAGGAAAAAAATGAATATAAAATTCGTGTGTTTTTGCAGTATGATAGTGGCAACCTGGTGAACAGCACCCAGCATGCACGTATGCACGTTTCCTGTTTTCCCAAGACAACGGTACTGGTACCGGCAATGAAGTTGACAATCATTTACTGTTGGTTTCATATGATTAGGTCTTACTTTACAGTGTTACAGGCCTTAAGATGCTTTTTGTGATCGACTACTGACGGATTAAAAAGAAAAAGTAAGAAAAAAAACGTTTCGAGGAAAGTTTTATTTACACAATGTCAATATATCCCGGACCGCTCATAAAAAATGGACACCGACTTTGGACCGATAGCATTTGGATAGCATACTGGTCGAAATTCCCTGCACGCTTTTCTGCACGCAACTGGATAGAACTTCACCTTGTGAAAGAACGAAAAAGAAACTCAAAAACATTGCATCTCAGGTGCAACTTTCGTTTCTTTTTCTTGATTCAGTCTGTATTAGTTAATTATAAAATATCCGCCCACCATTGCAAATGTTACGCGACATGCAGCCTGAAGCCAATACTATAAACTCTTACAACTGTATTTTCTAGAATTGTGTTTTCTACCTATTAATATAACTGACCCAAAATGAATCATCGGTATTTTAAAGGACAATTTGCCACATTTTTGAAAATGCTAATTGTTCATTTCAACCCATTTAAAGTCATAACATGAAAATACAATTATAGAAAATACAATTGTAAAAGTTTTATAGTATTGGCTCCAGATCGCAGTCTTATCACGATCTGATCGAGAAAGAGAACGTTTTTGTGATTACAATACTGTCATGTTAGTTTTATATGTCTTTGTCTGGGTTTCCGTCCCATGTTCCCTGTGAGGATTGTATGTACTCTGAGCCGGAGGAGAAGGGTATATATAATTTGGATCACCCTTGATTTATATCGTGATTAAAATCAACTTTCGAGAATGTTATCTCGCTTGAAATTATTAGACGGGCGAGGAGAGTCCAATTAACCCTCTGCACTCTGGTGTCAAAATATTAAAACTTCAACATGCAATTATTTCCCATAATGCAACTAGGAAATTAACCAATTCAATCTTGTTTGACAGAGCTCCGTGAGCTCTGTCAAACAATATTGAACTGGTTAAATTCCTAGTTGCATCATGGGAAAAAATAGCAGACTGAAATTTTGAGATTCGACACCAGTGTGTAGAGGGTTAAGAAGGGAGTAATTGTTGAGAAAACACTCAGGACGTCAGTCAAAAATAAGACCGAGTTTAATATTGTTACTTTTAATAAATGAAAACAGTATACCGCTCTCGGAGCAGCCTGTTACTTTTGGTTATTAAAAGTTACAAAAGAAAACTTTTGTTTTGTATTGCAAGCTAATTAGTAGCAACTAGAGACATGGCTGGATAGCAACGATCCGACACCCGATGTCATCCTCCACGGGTTCCAAGAACCACTGCGATTTGACCGCTCGACAAGAGGAGGTGGGGTTGCCATTTATATCAAAGACGGTATTTCATTTCGATTAAGGCCGAACCAACATACGCTGATGCGGAGTGCATATGGGCGGAAGTATTTACAAAACAGACAAGATCGTTACTCTTAGGGGTATTCTACCGGCCACCCAACAGTCCATCAGATACTTGGGAAGCCATATCCGCACCCATTGAAAAAGCCAGAGACACGAAAATTGCCGATTTAATCGTCACAGGTGATTTTAATGACAACCATGCCGTTCCCTCAAGAAGTAGTTTCTCTGAAATATTACATTATTTCAGTCTAAGGCAAGTTGTACGTGAGCCAACTTGTTTTATCGAATCGTCGACCTCATTGTTGGATCTCTTTGCTCTTAGTGACACAATCAACATGAAAAGCTGTGACGTAATCGAACCGCTTGTCCCAGACGTGACGCGCAACCACTGTCCAATTTCACTCGAGGTTGAATTTCTAAAACCACCATCCCTCTCATTTAAGAGGAGAATATGGCTCTACTCCCAGGGTAACTACGATGAGTTAAAGGAAGCCTTCTCTAGCGTCGACTGGATAATCCAAGTCTCGATACTATAGTTTCTAATTTTACCGACAAGATACTCGATACTGCATCTCTCTATATACCCAACAAATTTATTACCACTCGAACAGACCAACCGAAATGGATGCATAGTGAAAAAAGATTACTGATTAGACAGAGAAAACGCTTATATCACAATGCCAAACGTACCGGTACTCCACAAGCCTGGGCAAAATATAAACTGAAGCGGAAGGAAGTTGTATCGGCCATTAGGAAGGCCAAAGCGTTATATTTGTCCAAAGTCCAATCAACTCTGAGGAGCAGCGAAACACCACCACCACATTGGTGGAAGACCCTGAAATCATTCATCGGCACCAGCACTTCAGCGGGAATTCCTACTCTCATCCATTCTAACAAAATATACTCCTCAAGTGTTGAAAAAGCCGAAGTGCTCAATGATTATTTCAGCTCTTTCTCAACAGTTGACGATTCGAATGCTTCTCTCTGCTAAACGCACCACCTCGAGTTTCCGTAAGTATCGATTGTATTACTCTACATTGCAGCGAAGTGTGTTCTGCAATGGCGTCGATAAAAGTGTCCAAAGCATCTGGTCCAGATCTAATAAGCCCGCGTCTCCTCAGAGAATGTAAGTCTTCCCTATGTTAACCACTCTCGATTTTATTTAATATCCTAATGAATAACTCGTACTTTCCGTCACTGTGGAAAAAAGCAAACCTCTCCCCAATATTGAAAAAACAACCATCCAACTCTGTTACTAATTACCGCCCAATATCACTGATTAGTTGTGTTGGTAAAATTTTAGAAAAAATGTGTGTTGAAGCGTTTGTGGGAGTTCCTAATTAACAATAACGTTCTTAGTCAATTTCAGTCCGGTTTTACACCCGGTGACTCAACCGTCCTCCAACTGACTGACATATATGATGAATTCTGTCGAGCCCTTGATGAAGGTAAAGAAGTCAGGGTTGTCTTTTGTGATGTTAGTAGGGCTTTTGACAAAGTATGGCATGCTGGTCTTATCTACAAGCTAGAGAGTATTGGCGTTTCGGGTGAACTTCTGCTGTTTTTAAAATCTTACATTGCAAATAGGTTACAGCGAGTTGTGATATCGTCGGAGACATCCGCATGGAGAACCATTAATGCCGGTGTCCCACAAGGATCAATTCTCGGGCCTTTATTGTTCCTCATATATATTAACGACATTACCAGAGATCTACTGAGCAGTATTCGCCCCTTCGTAGATGACACATCCTTATATCTCATGATAGAGAACCCTGAACAAGCCTCGAATGTAATCAATCATGATCTGGCCACAACTGAACATTGGGCTAAAACATGGTTGGTGGAGTTCAGTCCGAACAAAACTGAAAGTATGCTAATATCGCGCAAAAGCAACCCCATCTACCATCCACCCTTATTCTTAGGCGGTACTCAGATATCTGAAGTCTCTACTCACAAACACTTAGGGGTCATACTGAACAGTAGCTGCACATGAAACGATCATATCGACCATATTTGCTCTGAAGCCTGGTCTCGCTTAGACTTACTGAGGAGGCACAAATTTATTTTAGATCGTAGTGTCTTAGAAAAAATATATTTTGCTTTTATTAGGCCTCTTTTTGAATACTCGGATACTGTTTGGGACAATTGTTCTGTAACCCAAGTGACGGAACTGGAAAAAATACAGATTTCAGCGGCAAGGATTATTACGGGGGCAACTGTTAGTGCTAGTAAGGCCTCACTTTATTTAGAAACAAGATGGGACCCATTACAAGAAAGACGTCGCAAACACAAGTTGATTCAGTTCTTTAAAATGCACCATCGCATGGTACCTCCACACATCTGCAGTAAAGTCCCTCCACTTGCCTCTTTGACCAATCCACTACTCAGCCTCCGATCAAGTCAAAACCATCGTGTTCCTTACAGTCGGACCGAACTGTACAAGTCTTCATTTATCCCCAGCGTTAACGACCAATGGAATAACCTGCCCCTGCCTGTTCGTGAGAACTCGTCATTGATTAATTTTAAAACTTTCCTAAACGATGGTAATCAACGACCTCCAAAGTTCTATAGTAAGGCGAAATCTCGCACAGCCCAAATATACCATTGTAGGCTACGACTGGGGTGTAGTAACCTCAATTCACACGTATATGATAATCATTTATTACCAAACCCCATATGCCATTGCGGCGAGCGAGAGACTACTGATCACTTTATCTTGCATTGTCCTATTTTTACAGACGCTCGTAATTATACAATTAACCTACTTCCTTTTGGGGCGGACGTATCTACACTTCTTTTTGGTTCGAAATTCTTGAACAATGAAGACAACCGTCTTATCTTTGAAGTGGTACACGATTTTATATTATCAAGTAAGCGATTCCAATGATTAATTTGTATCACTGTATTAAACCGATCAAAATATTAAAATTGTTACGAATATGGTTGCCAAACTAGCTGAAAGGAACGATTATAGACCTCACCACCACTCAGCTCTCATTGCAGCTCAGCGCCACTCGGACTGTATTGACGGTTTGTACATATAATCTTCTGCGAAACGATTCGAATGAAATAACTTATGTTATTCCTGTGTAGTAAATGCACCATGTATTCAAGCTGACTAGTCTGTAGTCTCAATATTCTTACACATCGTCTTCCGGTGGTCCCTGCCCCTGCCTCACGCGACCGCCAAGATTGGGTGGTCCTATTAACAAATACTCCACGTAATCAAACTTTACTTCCTTTACGATTTTGGACTCAGAGACGTGGCTCGCGACCCTCCACTGGATGAGCCCGCTCCATTGGGGGCCGAAGAGCTGTGATTTCGAAACGGAAAATAAATGTTTAGGGGTTAAAGACGTCTTTTGTGCAATACCCGTACTATATCTGTGTTGGGTAAGGTGTTGGGCTGGAGTACGACGGGGCGGGGACCCACGGACAGCGATGTGGGAGCTCGACTACTGACGCCTGTGTTATGTATACAAATACTGTTCAACTAAGGACATCAAGTCATCCATTTTCCTGCTATTGACATTGGTAACTACATGTAATCTTGTTTTGGTGGAAACGGCCTTGTATAAGCTTATAGCTTCCTGCCGAATCCACATCAATATATGTAACAATTTCTATTATTATATTCTCGAAATAAATATTGTTTAAACCAACTACTTTATAGATAATCCTCCATTAATAATATCACCTTCCAACACTAAACGTCCTCTTTGTTTAGCGAATAAGTTTTTACAGTAATTTGTAATTTTTAATTCTTCACAGACAAAAAGAAGAAGGAAACCTCACTTCCTAGATTTTTGTATTGATGGGTACATATTATAAGGTAACATGGCATAACTTTATTCACTTTAGTAATGAACAATACACATTCGGTTTCGCTCGCCTATTTGTTGGAAACATGTAATTGTACTCGTCGCGCATGCGCCAATGTTCACGAAGCCCTGAAAACCCACCAATCCAAACAGGAAATAGTCCAATTATACTGAACAGAAGCTGGGGTATGCTGCAATAGCCGGCGAGACATGTCGAACATCCCGAGAGATCTCACAAGGAATCTTCCTTAAAATCAGTCACTATGAAAGGGTACTTAATTTCATTCCTGTAATAACATTTGCTTTAAAAGCGATATCTTTTTTTTTCTTCAATAAAGTTAGGCAAACATGGATGTCAGTGAGATCGGCTCATTGAGCCGATCCCAGCGACATCCATGCATGCGTGGTATACAAATGGATTTAAGCTTCTAGTGGGCGACCTGGCTGAATACGTTCTCGTACTTTCTGCACTTTGTATATAACGTGCAAGATTTAATAATAATTTTCCTATTTTGTGAATTTAATAGCCCAACTAATTTATGTGTGCCAGGTCGTCTCTAGTAATACGGTTTGATAAACCTACTTCAAATATCACTCAGTCCACCATATTTTAACAAAAAAAAATGGAACTTGTCTTCCACCCATCCTTCATTACACAATGTACATAGCCTAGTGGCTTATTTACCTATTAATGCCTTCCGTTGAGGGCACCATGCTCTCATAGAGCTGCTGAGGGATGCAATGGTGCCCGAGCGATAGCGAGGGCACTATTTGGTTCCCGAAGCAACACTATAAGAGCATAGTGCCCGAAACGGAAGGCATTAATGGGTTTAGTACATCACACCCAGACCATCTCCACAACATATTAAAGAAGGAACGGAGAGATAACTAACACTTTACTATCCAAAATAAAACAATGAAATTAATAACATGAAAATGTCAGGAAACCATTAAACTATCAACTGGATTCGAACTCAACGGGTAAAGTAGAATAATGTAAATAAACACATGAAACCGATCAACCAATCATGTGGCACATAACTGGTTAACACGAGATATCATACAACAGAATCAACGTCTCACATACGGTGGTATTAACAGAGCTTGTGAGGCACTATAGAAATTCCATTATTCATGGCACTAAAGTTTTATTAACGTTCACCCCGTTGAACGTGTTATGGGTACTTCCTCTGATGTACGAGCACATTTTAATTATTGTAAATATTTACAACACAATTGCTGAAATTGAATTTTGGGGCACAATACTGCATTTTGTTGCATATTTCTTTGGATTGCTTTCGAATGTCAATTGATGTTGAGTTTTTTGAACACTCGATTTCCTCCTACGCACTTATCAGATCGTCGTCATCAATATCGGTATCTAATAATTCGTTTGCAGATACTGTGGAATTTGCTGACTGGAAAGAGAGTTGCGTTGTTGTTTTCTCAACAGCATTCCTCGCTGCAGGCATTTCTGATTGTTCAGCATCTGCATTATCGACCATGCAACTCAAGCTCTCTGACATACCTCGTTTGACATCAGCTCTTGTGTCCGAAACGTAACTTGACAATGATTTTTCATTTCTGTGTCCCGATAAAGAAATAATATCTATCTCGATCTTTGAATCCACAATCATTAAGCATTGTTATGGTCGTAGCACGCACACAGTGGTTGGTATATGTATCAGAAAGACCAACTTGTTTAGACATTTTTACCATGAACTCTCCTATGGAATTTTTTCCCATTTCCCTTCGCTCAAACCAACATTCGTCATTCTCGTGGTATGAATTTTGGGGAATTTGAAAGAACGCATCACACTCATGGTTTCGTTTCATAAGATATCGTTGAAAACTATCAACAGGGCACATTTTTGTGTCAGTTTCATACATTCTAGGTCCATCACCTTCATCCTCATTCGTTACACCTGTGTGTTTTTTTGTTCGCTCAGAAGTAGTTTTCAGGATGTATTTTCTTCCAGTGTCATCAGTTTTAACTACAAAATCACAAGCTTTAATTTTTCGAATGTTTTCTCTACCTCTACGACAAAAGTAAAATAAAAGCTCAAACATTACTTTATTCAAAAGACCTCTTGGAATGTCCGGATTAAACACAATTGGGTGCTGATATACTTTCCTTAGATCGCCTGAAATAGAATGAAACACTAAGCATCAAAGCAGAATAAACGTTTACACGGTCAATCACAATCGTTCTATTGTGATCGAAGATAAATAATATGCAGTGCCCTCTCTAGCACTCTTATTCAAAACTATTTAATTGATAGGTCTACAATTTATTTATTTATTCATGTTTATGATAACTTTCAACATACATTGCTCCCCGTAATTTATCTATTTATTTCTTCATGTTTATGATAACTTTCAGCAAACATTGCTGCCCGTTATTTATTTACTTTCTCCCACAACTGTTCGTATGTGTCTCTTGTCGATTTGAGTAATAAACAGCACTCGTCTATTTCATGTAATTAACAAGACTGTGTATTTATACGAGAACAAATAATTACAACACCACTGCCTATTGCAGACACTGACTTGTTCACTTTCTAGGTTTGTTGTGTTTTATTTTATTATGTATTTTTTATAGTTGCCTGGCGGAATGGGTTTTTTGTGTCGGACTGTTCCTTTTCCGTCTTCTCTTGTTTTCTTCAACATGCTGTCGAATACACGATTAGCACCTTTGAAAGCTGGGTCTGTTATTATATCAAAGTGTCTCTCATGTGGGGGTTCTTGCAAATATCTTCTTATTCCTTGACGAATGGCACAAATACTGCTTTCGGAATACAAATCACCATCGCGATTTCTAACGTTTGTATAAAAGTCTTTCAATAGTTCCGTTAATCTTCCAACATCTAACGTTTCAAATGCACCATTCCTTTTTCTGTCAGAACAGAACTGCAGGAGAATATTGACAGCATATTTGGTTAAAGTAACAGTCTTTCGGCTCTGATGTTGTTCAAGAAAAGAATTAACATTCTCGTTTGCGAATCTCGAAACGCTCATTTTATTTCTATTCGTCTCCACATTTGCCGTCTGCTCAGAAGAAAAGGGGAATCCCCTCGGGATTCTGTTTGCAATGCGTGCGCACTATAGCATGACTCCGGGCACTATGCTTGACTCCGGGCACTATGCTTTCATAGTCCCTATCAATACAGCCAATGAGAATACGGGGATTTGTCACGTGATGTACTGAATTATGCTAAGGCCAATTTACACGATACAACTTTTGTTCAAAACCCCCATCCAACAATTTTATGACGATGCTCAAGGGAAAATGTTTTATGGTGTTTATTGGAATTTGAACATCTGTGAACAAGCGCGAACATGTTAGACGATGTTCGAGCACGCACATTAATTTGAACAATGTTTGACGACATTTTACACCTTGAACCAATTCGATTACAGATTTGGGTCACATGCATAAAATATATGTTTACTAGGAGCTAGAGCAACAGGCTGCAAAAACACACGAAATCTTGGATGGAGGTTTTGAACAAAAGTTGTATCGTACACACTAAAAACTAAAGTGTTAAAACTGACACTTCCAAGGTGTTAAACACATTCTAACTCTTAGGGTTTGATTTTAACACTCAAAGTGCAATGCTTTAAGCACTTAGACATTACAATCATCAGACATCTGGAACCAGAATGGATGGCACTTCCCATGTGTCTAGCATTGGTGGTTCTTCCAGAATCGTCCATAATTTGATTTGCGCTTGGTGGGTACATAATTAAAAGGACACAACGCAGATGACGCGGATCAGGCTCGAGAGTTCGAGCCTGATCCGCGTCATCTGCATTGTTTCCTTTTAAGAGTCGCGACATTACACTTGTCAAGTGGTATTATTGTCAACACCTGCAAGTTCTGGGATATCTACACTTGAACAAAGTGTTAGTTCAACATTTGTATAAGTTAAATACAGCACTTCAAGTGTAGTGTTTAACACTTTAGTTTTTAGCGTGTGTAAATTGGCCTTTAGGATGCGCACACTGTTGATATAATGAACACAAAAAAAACGTTACAGAACATCAAAAGGTAGTGAAAACGCCGTTTTCATATTTTTAACCCTTTACCCAACGTAACGTTAAGCCTGCCGGCGCTATTCTCAAAAATCGCCAATTAATTTTCATTATTTTTTTCATTCGTCTCAAAAACATTAGTTATGAATCTTCGTTGGAACAAGCTCGTCTAATTTTTAATTTTTCGAATGTTTTCTCTACCTCTACGACAAAAGTAAAATAAAAGCTCAAACATTACTTTATTCAAAAGACCTCTTGGAATGTCCGGATTAAACACAATTGGGTGCTGATATACTTTCCTTAGATCGCCTGAAATAGAATGAAACACTAAGCATCAAAGCAGAATAAACGTTTACACGGTCAATCACAATCGTTCTATTGTGATCGAAGATAAATAATATGCAGTGCCCTCTCTAGCACTCTTATTCAAAACTATTTAATTGATAGGTCTACAATTTATTTATTTATTCATGTTTATGATAACTTTCAACATACATTGCTCCCCGTAATTTATCTATTTATTTCTTCATGTTTATGATAACTTTCAGCAAACATTGCTGCCCGTTATTTATTTACTTTCTCCCACAACTGTTCGTATGTGTCTCTTGTCGATTTGAGTAATAAACAGCACTCGTCTATTTCATGTAATTAACAAGACTGTGTATTTATACGAGAACAAATAATTACAACACCACTGCCTATTGCAGACACTGACTTGTTCACTTTCTAGGTTTGTTGTGTTTTATTTTATTATGTATTTTTTATAGTTGCCTGGCGGAATGGTTTTTTTGTGTCGGACTGTTCCTTTTCCGTCTTCTCTTGTTTTCTTCAACATGCTGTCGAATACACGATTAGCACCTTTGAAAGCTGGGTCTGTTATTATATCAAAGTGTCTCTCATGTGGGGGTTCTTGCAAATATCTTCTTATTCCTTGACGAATGGCACAAATACTGCTTTCGGAATACAAATCACAATCGCGATTTCTAACGTTTGTATAAAAGTCTTTCAATAGTTCCGTTAATCTTCCAACATCTAACGTTTCAAATGCACCATTCCTTTTTCTGTCAGAACAGAACTGCCGGAGAATATTGACAGCATATTTGGTTAAAGTAACAGTCTTTCGGCTCTGATGTTGTTCAAGAAAAGAATTAACATTCTCGTTTGCGAATCTCGAAACGCTCATTTTATTTCTATTCGTCTCCACATTTGCCGTCTGCTCAGAAGAAAAGGGGAATCCCCTCGGGATTCTGTTTGCAATGCGTGCGCACTATAGCATGACTCCGGGCACTATGCTTGACTCCGGGCACTATGCTTTCATAGTCCCTATCAATACAGCCAATGAGAATACGGGGATTTGTCACGTGATGTACTGAATTATGCTAAGGCCAATTTACACGATACAACTTTTGTTCAAAACCCCCATCCAACAATTTTATGACGATGCTCAAGGGAAAATGTTTTATGGTGTTTATTGGAATTTGAACATCTGTGAACAAGCGCGAACATGTTAGACGATGTTCGAGCACGCACATTAATTTGAACAATGTTTGACGACATTTTACACCTTGAACCAATTCGATTACAGATTTGGGTCACATGCATAAAATATATGTTTACTAGGAGCTAGAGCAACAGGCTGCAAAAACACACGAAATCTTGGATGGAGGTTTTGAACAAAAGTTGTATCGTACACACTAAAAACTAAAGTGTTAAAACTGACACTTCCAAGGTGTTAAACACATTCTAACTCTTAGGGTTTGATTTTAACACTCAACGTGCAATGCTTTAAGCACTTAGACATTACAATCATCAGACATCTGGAACCAGAATGGATGGCACTTCCCATGTGTCTAGCATTGGTGGTTCTTCCAGAATCGTCCATAATTTGATTTGCGCTTGGTGGGTACATAATTAAAAGGACACAACGCAGATGACGCGGATCAGGCTCGAGAGTTCGAGCCTGATCCGCGTCATCTGCATTGTTTCCTTTTAAGAGTCGCGACATTACACTTGTCAAGTGGTATTATTGTCAACACCTGTCAAGTTCTGGGATATCTACACTTGAACAAAGTGTTAGTTCAACATTTGTATAAGTTAAATACAGCACTTCAAGTGTAGTGTTTAACACTTTAGTTTTTAGCGTGTGTAAATTGGCCTTTAGGATGCGCACACTGTTGATATAATGAACACAAAAAAAACGTTACAGAACATCAAAAGGTAGTGAAAACGCCGTTTTCATATTTTTAACCCTTTACCCAACGTAACGTTAAGCCTGCCGGCGCTATTCTCAAAAATCGCCAATTAATTTTCATTATTTTTTTCATTCGTCTCAAAAACATTAGTTATGAATCTTCGTCGGAACAAGCTCGTCTAACTCGATCCAACGAGGGGTCATAACCTTTGTTTTTGAGACAAAAAATGAAAAAAAATAGTTATTCAAGACTTTTTTTGGCAAGTGTCGTCTGCTTTTCACGTTAAGTAAAAGAGTTAAATGAGGTTAAACAAAGAATGATAAGTCAAACGTTCACATTGATTGGGAAACAATTGTAAAAAGCCACGGTTTGTATTTGTATAATACTCAAAAGAAAAACGCCTGGAGTCTGGGAAATGACACACTCACCAATGATACAAATTCGCTATCATTTTGAAATGTCAATGTTTATACAAAATTCCCAACGCCGGAGTGTTAACTTTACTGACAACTTTAGAAAATTAATGCGAGCACACTTTCCTGTAAACAATCTTCTATGAAGAAAATTGGCAGCCATGAGGGTACACGGTACTGTGTAAACTGCCAAAGATCTGTATAACGAATTTATCGTACTGGAAAGCTATCGCGTGGGTATTTTGCGAGTGCACGTAATCTGCTCCATCGTCCTTCCTGTCATCGAAATGAAGATAGCACGTCGCTCCTTTGAATAACTTTCGAAGTTGGTATCCGGTTTTTCGTTACACAAATATTCGCGAAGCGTTTCGGCTATCGTGTTATAATTATCCTTTTAGTCGGCTATCACTAATTTCAGACTGTACGGTTCGTAAATTGTTTCATATTTATTTATTTATTTATTTATTTATTTATATATTTATTTATTTATATATTTATTTATTTATTTTTTAGGGTTCAACGACACATTAACCCTTTACTCAACGCAGACGATATCAAAATTTCTTACTTTAAATATCATTTTTTTTAATTTTTCAAAAAATTCAACAAAACCATATCATGCGACCCCTCTTTGGAACGAGCTCGTTCCAACGAGGGGTCACTTGCTCTGGTTTTGTTGAAATTTTATGAAAAATAATATTTTTTCAACTGCTGAATTTGCATATTACGCGGGCGGATGCGGACGATTCGTTAGGTAAAGCCTTATCAGCCAAGGTCATATCGTGTCGGTGAAAATTTACGGGTGGAGGAAGCCTGAGTACCCGGAGAGAAGCACCGAGCAACGGCGAGCAGCTGTCAGCTCCCCAACATAGTAACTCCGCACTGCAGTTGTTTCATATTAACTTGATTCCTTTCATTTTGAACCAAACGGTACTTTTGTTGTGTTTGTATTGTCGTGAGTAACATTGGAAATGCGCATCAAGGGAGATAACTTGTACATGTTTTAATTTGTGCGCTCCAGTCGCGCGAGAAAGTTTCGTGGTTCGTTCGAAAATAAAAAGTAGAATTGTGCACTTGACAATCGCCGGTGTTTTTAACTCGTAGCCCGCTGAGTAAGTTGAAAACAAAATTATCAACTCTAGTCATGGTTGCTGTAAAGCAGCTATTACTAGATTTGATGAAAAATTCATGAAAATTTTAATTCAAGAAATCATTGGTTGTAATGTTCATTCAATTTACAGTGGCCAATTTGGATTCAAGAGCACATATTTTAGTTTTGTAGTGACAGGGAGACTTCCTGTTCTTGGCAGGAATATCTGCCAAAAGCAAAATAAGTTAAACTTTATTTTGGAACATCGCTCCACCAGAGCAAATTACAACATGCCAGGGAAGCCAACAGAAAGCTTGTTGTTTTTTAAATTGAAAATTAAAATTATTGCTTGAATTATGCTGCTATAATGAATGTGAACGATACAAAACCATTTCTTCCTCCAACAGGTGACCAATTCTTGTGTGCTTCGTCACCACGCCGTTCATGTCTCTCTGTCGCCTTTCTGACGCTCTTTCTGACCGCATAAAGAGTAAATACAATAGCTATTTGAGTAACAGTGATGGGGTAAAGGACTTCCCAGGGGCTAGAACCCTGGCTGGAATTGCCCTTTTGGTCTTCAGATCCATGAGGATCTGAGTCAACTTTAAAACATGAATGAACTTTAACCCTTTACCTAACGAATCAGCCGCATCCCCCCGCGTAATATGCAAACTGAGCAGTTGAAAAAATAAAATTTTTAAAAATATTTCAACAAAACCATATTATGTGACCCCCTCATTGGAACGAGCTCATTGAGCTCGTTCCAATGAGGGATCACCTGATATGGCTTTGTTGAATTTTTTAAAAAAATTAAAAAAAATTATATTTAAGATAATAAATGTTGATATCGTCTGCGTTGGGGAGCGCGGTGGGTCAGTAGGTAGAGGTGCAGGCTGCAAGCCGAGAGGTCCTCGGTTTGAATCCCACCTGCGGCAACCGCGTTGTGTCCTTGGGCAAGACACTTCATCTCCATTGCCCGCGCGGGGGCACGGTGGTGTTGTGTACTAAGGCGTACTGCATGGTGCACTTGTCTTCAACCAATGCTAACCCTGCTTGTGTGAAGTTAGTATGTTGAGTATGTTGAGGAGCTGATAGTTGCTCGCCGTTGCTCGGTGGTTCTCTCCGGGTATTCCGGCTTCCTCCACTCGTAAAACTGTCACGGTCATGATTAGCCATTGTGCATAAATATGTGACCTTAAAATAATAAATAAATAGTAAATCGTCTGCGCTGGTTAAAAGGTTAACTGAACTCCGCAGGTGGAATAAACATTCAATAGTGTTTTGTGGTCTGGATGAATACACAAAAAATATGAACAACAGTTCGACGACATTACGATGTCGCTCTTATGTAGGATAATTTCGCGGAAAAGATTTTAAATAGGAATCTGATTAATCCCTCGCTTTCACCTCGACGAATGAAACAACGTCAAATTGCACGACGATTTTAACCATTGAGTTATATCGATTAATCTGTTAATTTGAACATGGGAAATTACTGCAAGCCAACAAAACACCCAAATAAACTTCTGTTATGTACCGATGTATATTATTACATTAACTCTTCTTGTATTTCATTTATTTCAACTGCTGTAACCTAATCCGTTACATTTGCATGAAACATTTTTGGATGTACAGTACGTGGAAAGTGTATTATCACTAAATCACCCGCGGAGTGGAGATTCCACCCAAGCAATAATTGCAAATTTGTTGCAAAGCATAACAAGCACAAGCAAAGTTTCAGCCAATGGACTTCCGGGTTAAACCCAGAGGTCCATTGGCTGAAACGTTGCTTGGGTTTTTAGACGATATATACAAAATACGAAAATTATAGTTTGGGTGATAACTCCACTCCGCGGGTGATTTAGTCACAATCCACTCTCCACGTACTGTATTTGGTTCTCATTTACTCTTGTCGAATATTGACCAGCTGTCACCTAAGGCTCTCGCTGATTTCCGCCTACATCTTCATGGACCTGCGCTTGTGTGGTTCAATTCCTCGCCACTGTCGGCTTATATTCACTGGCCATCTCTTCGGGGATAATTTACTGAAGTGTTTTAGAATATAGTTAACTGCACAGCTTTGACTTCTGAAGTTGCTACCTGAAGTTCGTGGAGAGTATATTAACACTAAATCACACGCCGAGTGGAGATTCCACCCCAGCAGTAATTGCAAATTTGTTGCAAAGCATAACCAGCATCAGCAAAGTTTCAGCCAATGGACCTCCGGGTTAAACCCGGAGGTCCATTAGCTGAAAAATTGTTTGTGTTTTTTGACGATATATACAAAATTTGAAAGTTATAGCTTGGGTGATAACTCCACTCCGCGGGTGATTTAGTTACAATCCACTCTCCACGTACTGTATAACAAACTTCAATTATGCCCGCACAAACAGCTTAACATGGGGCAAGTAATTTGCGCATGTTCCTCTAGGTCCACAAATAGTTTGTACATGTATTACGTGAAGGCTCGTATGTCGCTGAAGCGGCGGTTAAACACTTTTAACCAGATTGTTCCTTTGAAAGCCCTTAACCCTTTACCCAAAGTAACTGCCAAAATCGGCCAGCGCTATTCTCAAAAATCGCCTTCTGTTGTCTGACAACTTTCTTGCAAGACATTATTTTGTGTCGAAGCATTTCATTAACGTCATAACGTCAGTCAGACGCGTAATGTCCTATAATTAGACTCGTCTTACACGAAGTTCTTACGCGTAATCTGGATTCCACGCGCGATGTATCTAGAACAGTTCTAACTTCTGAGAATGGTAGAATATCAAATGTATTATTACTGCACGTATTCGACGTTATGGGATTCAATATATTTGATATTCAACTATCTTGTGTGCGCATATCAGTCTGGATTCGCCATGAGATACCAATTAAGTGTCAAAGACAGAAATAATGGCATGTACTGCTAAGCGTGTAGAGGCTTTTCCTGACACAGCTCTATCGATTGACCAATTCCTGAACAGTCCTGTTGTGCACAATGTTCAGTCTTATTTTAATGTAAATTCAGATTTGTCTGCTCAGAATAAATTAAAATTGATACAGTCAGTGTTCAGGCTGTCGGGTACCATCGGTGCTACTGGCACTAAAATGATTCGTTTGGCAGAAAAAATACAGCATTTATGATCACCATTTGGCACCAAAAATGTATTTATCGTAGTTATCAAAGCTTTTGTGATTTATTACTTCAGTGCGGCGTGTTCGATCACATCGCGCTGTCTGGCGACACAGACGAGACAGAATTCACGATTGACAAATAATCTATAGACAACACATGACTCTTTGTTATGGATCAACTTGATTATCTCTTCATCTATTTAACTTTTTAAATGGCACAAAAAGCAGACGACACTTGCAAATAAAATTCTTGAAGCACTATTTTTTTATTTCTTGCGTCAAAAACATAGCTTATGGCCCGTCATTGGAACGAGCTCGTTGAGCTCGTTCCAATGAGGGATCATAAGGTATGTTGTTGTGACAAAACACGAAAAAGTCATAAAAATGGAATGGTGAATCTTGTGAATAGCGCTAGCCGGTTTTTGCCGTTACTTTCGATAAAGGATTAATTTGATTTCTTTTTTACTTAATCTTTTTTATCTTGCTTAATCTTTTTTAATCCTTCAGGAAGATGATAAATAATGTTCTGCTAGTTTGTTTGGAGTGAATAAACAGTGAGTAAAATAATAATCAGTAAACTATTTTGTAATCATTAATAATAGCCTTTTACCTTTTTATAATCTATACTTTTGGGTTCTTGTCAGATCACCGAAGTTAAGCAACGTCGAGCCCCGGTTAGTCTTTGGATGGGCGGTGACCGTCTGGGCGATCGATTCGGACTCCCGCATTGTGCCCTTTGGCAAGGCACGTAACCCCGATTGTCCACATGGGGGCACGATGACGCCGTGTACTAAAGCGTACTGCACGTCGATGGTGCGCACGTCTTTAACTAATCTAACCCTGCCTGTGCTGCAGTGCGGAGTTACGATGTTGGGGAGCTGACAGCTGCTCGTCGTTGTTCTCTCCGGGTACTCCGGCTTCCTCCACCCGTAAAACTGTCACCGACACGATATGAGCCTGATTGTTAGAGTGTCTGTAAACCCTAATAAATAAATATTAATAAATAAATAATTTATATTTTTGTCATTTGTGGGAAGGAGGTTGCTACTAAACTACTTAAAAACAAAAAGAAATACATAATTAAAATATCGTACCCTAGAGCAACAAGGCGCCATCTGCAATGCTGCAGCATTGTAGATGGTGTCTTGTTGCACTCAAACAACAACTCAAGGCTACCGTGTTCTCATTTACAGTCAGATTTCATTTGGCTCTAAAATCTTTAATCATCTGGAACCGAACAAATTTCGGGCCACCGTAAACACCTGGTTACAGTGCTTGTATAAGCATAACACTGTTTTTTACCACTGGACTGGGTCAAACCGATCTAGTTTAGCATTCAATTCTTCTGGAAACTAATGCAGTTTTAAACGCATTAGAGGCCATGCCGACAACCGCGACTTAAGAAACAGGTGCTAAACGCCAGTTATACGAGATTTTAACCCTTTACCTAACGAATCGCCCCCATCCGTCCGCGTAATATTGAAATTCAGCATTTGAAAAAATATTATTTTTCAAAAAATTTCAACAAAACCATATCATGTGACCCCTCGTTGGAACGAGCTCGCCGAGCTCGTTCCAACAAGGGATCACATGATATGGTTTTGTTGAAATTTTTTTGGAAAATTTTAAAAAATGGTATTTAAAATAATAAATTTTGATATCGTCTGCGTTCGGTAAAGGGTTAAGACAAGAGATAATAGCCTCAGTCTCTGAAACCGAGGAAGTCCCTATTTGGAGTTCAAAAGTGTTACTAGCAAAGCGCATGAAATAAAGTTACACCCAAATAAGATTGCGATAGAGCAGAGTTTATTATCTTACATGTTTGGCTATGATTTTAGATACTTAGACACCCAATATTCCATTCCTGATTTGGAGGGCATACCAGAATGCTTTTCTGAACGTACCCCAAATTTAATTTCCACACTGGATTTAAGCTTTGGATATTTCCGGATGTGAATATCTGAAGAAACAGAATCCGATACACATCTTTCAACACTTATGTATTGGTGCCTGAAGTCACATATTTGTGCACAATGGCTAATCGTGACTGTAACATGGAGCTAGTCACGTTTAGTCAATCGTTTACACCATGGTGCCCATTTTAGAGGACTTCCATACCTGATATTTGTGGCTGGGTCCTATTGTACCAATAAAACAGGTCTCTTCCACTACATTAAACAAGCACTGCTTAACTTCCCGGGGTTCCCACGAGGAAATTTCAACACTTCTGTTGGTACTTAATTGTTAAGGCTCCCAATGGGTCTCCAAATTCGTTCCAGTTACTCTTGTATAAACTTTTGATAAGATTGGCCTTTGAACTTTGCTATTTAGATTATATTTGTTATGATTTTGTTGAAATTTTTGGAAAATAGTTGTACAAAAAATAATTAAAATACTGAATTGTGATATAGTCTATGTTGAGTAAAGGATTAACCCTTTACCCAACGCAGACGCCATCAACATTTATTATTTTAAATATAATTTTTTTTAATTTTTCAAAAAATTTCAATAAAACCATATCATGCGATCCCTCATTGGAACGAGCTCAATGAGCTCGTTCCAATGAGGGGTCACGTGATATGGTTTTGTTGAAATGTTTTAAAAAAAATAATTTTTTCAACTGCTCAATTCGCATATTACGCGGGCGTAAGCGGGCGATTCGTTAGGTAAAGGGTTAACTAGCATTTTAATTCCAATTTCATTTTCAGTCTCCTAAAAATGCTTGTCTTGTCGTTTCGTTGTACACGGCTACCTTGAACTTTGGTGATCCTTGCATAAACTTATTGAGCGCGTACATTTTCACCATTCCGAAAAGACTATGTTGTTCGAGTTTAAATGCTTCCAGTGATTCACATATAAAAGCTTAAGAAAACTGTGGTTCCATAATTTGATAATCATATTTTTGAGAATCGTTTTGTCTCTCCTTCTGCGTACAGAAACGTGCAAGGTCTCTCAAAAACGCTTTTCAATAGCTTGTAATGCTCTATAGGCAAAACAAATCGTAACTGAACGCGCTGCTGTATTAGGCAGTTGCCAGATGCAGATTTTGTATAAGGTGCCACTGATACACGCTGCATTTCGGTAATTACGGACCCAATACATGCTTATTATAAAATAATGCTTGTGATCATGCCAGTGCATATTTAGACCACGATTACCAGCGAGACAGTTTCTTGTTAACCACTCACAGAATTTGCAAAATCCGTTCGGAATTATGGACATAAAAACAAGCCGTTACAATTTAGAGATTCCGATACTGTTGATTCAGATGCCCTTGCCGTATCTGATTGTGAGTTTCACATAAAGGTAAATGGGTATTTAGTCCAACGGCATACTGGCGATGGTCTGCAATATATTGTACATGTTCGTGGTGAGCCTGCACCAAATGCAGTCTCGGTTCTGCACCTGCTTTGAATAAAAATGCAAAGATTTACTTTGTTACAAACCATCACCATTGATATAACTGAGGCAGTGTTTGTAGTATTACTTTGAGTATTTATACTTAATATAATTTCGTCCCCTGAGTTCCAATGTGTTCTATGTGCCTACTGGCACATAGAACACATTGGAACTCAGGGGACGATTTGTCTATGGGATACGTTGTAGTCGACATTAATATCATTAGTGATCTTATACTAATTTTTTATACTGTCGGTACATAAATGAACAAAGTGATTTTATGTGCTCCGGTAAAAAGTCGAACATAACTGAAGGCAGCCCGTTAGTGTGACCAATCAGTTACACGACAATTTTGTTTGCAGTGCAGCGGGCTGGGGGAGGGGTGGTCAAATTTATTGTTTTGCGGCAGTCATTCAATCCGTCAATAATCACTGTCACGTTTTCATCCAGATTTTTAACTTTTTACTCAACAATGTTATCCACAACAGTAGTGTGGGCATCTGATATATATCTCCCAACAAAACAGCTGGATGAAAAGAGAAGATACTTATTATCATCCTATACCAATAGCACATATAGAGATGCACTTTCAGACTGATTATTCTAAACTGACACTGCTGATTTGAGACATGGCGAACTGAAGATAGATCAGCGGATAGGTACTCAAATAACAGGTCCCCTTTCTCGATGCTACTACCATGAAGCCACTCTTATCAAATTTGCGTTCCTGAAACTCTGGACATATCAGGTAATTGTTACCAGAAAACCATGTAAATTTTGCCCCCCCCCCCCCCCCCCACCCCACAACCAATAATGCTATGCGTTGGCCATGGTTCGGTCATACACACGGAGGACGGTGGTACCCGATTCGGGTTGTTCGTGGGCTGGCATGACCAATACGGGAGATTGGGGGGTGGGGGAGGAGCCTATGCGTAACAACTTCCAACCGCATTTTTTCACAAATAAATTACCCAAAACTCTGAGTTTTAAACTCCAATGCCGACTGACGATGATGCTGCCTTGATGATGTTGTTGGCGGATTTATCTATCCTCACTTGAGTCATCACTGTTGGAACAATCGGGTATAATTCCCACACACCTCAGCAACCCACCATACGCCTCCTTTGGTCATCTTAGCGATGACCCTACCAGTCATGATTGAACTAGTCATTAATAAGGGGATCTAATGTTGGTATTTTGTTTCAGCAGGTTTTTCACTCATTTTGACAGTCAGTGGAAGGATTGTTTCTGTCGTAAATATTACGCAGTAATTTATTGTCAATGGATGATGGATGAGGGATCATTAGTAATCTTCAGACGGATAGCCAGAATTGTATAATAGTATAGCCAGTTTTACTGCGGCCAACGAGGATAATTGAAGAGCTATTGTGTGCAGTTTCGGGGGCCTACTCTACCCCTAACCTGGACACTCCGGTCGTTGCCCCCACCCCCCACTTCCCTGAGGGAAGTGTGATAAAAACGCAACGACTGGACGGTCCTAGGTAGGATTCCCCCACCCGCCACCCACCCCCACCCCGAGAAAATTTTGCAAAATTTATTGCTCTAAGAGTAAATCTGAGATTTTTGTAACGTGTATTGGAGACCATTTTGGGGTTCTATGTTGACAGTTGCATTGGGCCAATGTTTTGGGAGGCTGCGAAAATTTTAGTGGGATACGAGGTCCCCACAAGGTCCCCAGGCTCCCAGCCCCGATGCTTCGCCACTGGAAAAGTTACACTATATTTTATTCCCAGTCAGTACACGATAATTACGAAACGTCCCTGAAGACGAAATTTAATAATCATAATGTACAGCTAATGTGTGAAGTTGCTCATGCCTGTATTTCTAATAATCGTAATGTACACTGTTATTTATTTTATTAGATTGCATTTGGAGTTCATAGTTACACAAGTCTCTACTGGGAGTGAAAACCGCCAATAATCAGCTTTTATTCTCATTTAGAACTTTATATTGTTGTATTACACGTCGATAATATCAGAAACAAACAGATTTCAGACCATACTTGTAGTAATGGCGTACTTTTTCTGGTTTCTACTGGTTTGCAGAATGGGTTCTGTTTATTCTTCAACGATTTTTGACATTCGTAAACTGCACTCAGAAATGTTCAATAGCTCAGATAAGTCATTTCTGCCGATGTTAAATCAAAGTAGACAAATGAATGTCGGTCTGGACTTTTTTCTATATGAGGTGACAGAAATAGACGCTCTCAAACAAAGTTTACAGGTTCTGTGTTTGGTCGCGGTTCGCTGGGAAGATGAGATCCATAAATGGAACCCAGTGGAATACGGATCCATCTATAACATTTTCATTGATTCTGAAAATTTGTGGGTTCCAAAACTTCGAATACCTAACAGTGTTGATGGACACTTCACAGTCGATACCTCGGGGAGCAAAGTCTCATTTTTCTACAACGGTACATCTTATTTAGGAGTGAATACTAAATTACAAACGTCTTGTCATATCGACATCACCAAGTTTCCTTTTGACAGTCAGGAATGTTCTGTGATTTTCTTGCCAATGGATTTTTCTGCGATTAATTTGACAGAAGGAGAAGTTACGCTAAACGCTCCTTCGGAGATATATCAATTCAAACAGAATGAATGGAATCTTGAAGATATACATATTTCTCAACACTATTTGAAAGAGTACGGTTTTAATGCCATCAAAGTGACGATAAGAACCCATCGTTTATCGACATTTTATATAATTACAGTGATTGTTCCTTTAGTTTTAATATCAGTTGTAAATGTTGGAGTTTTCAGGTTATCCGAAGAAAGTGGTGACAAAATATCTTATTCTGTTGCGGTGATGTTGTCTTATTCAATATATTTTAGTTTACTTTATAACATAATGCCAAAAACGTCAGGATCTGTTTCAATTTTCGCAGTCTATGTTGACATCCTTTTCCTTTTAAGTGTCTTAACCACAATTGGAAGTGTCATAGTTAACCGATGTCATCTTGAAAAAGGTAACAACCCAATATCTCCTTGGATAAACAAATATATATCACATTGGGCAAATAGAGAACAGCAGCTCGTATCCAACACAAATATCGAGGACAACAAAACACAAACCGAAACTCCGAATGTTCTCACTGACAGTCTTGAAACACAGAGTGAGGATTCTGGAATGAACATAAAAGTAACAGGAGCTGAAAAAGACAAATGGACCTCGAAACTCCGTTCACATATCCCTGTCTTCATAAACACTGGCCGAGATACAGACGACAGAGTACAATATAGACAAAGTTTAAAAGACTCGACAGATACTGACAAGAGTATCAAAGATTGGCAGAAATTAGCTGCCTCTCTAAATAATTTATTTTTCAGGACAATACTTTCAGCAACCGTCATTTCAACTGTCGTATCATTCATATTAATGGGAATTCTGTAAAGTGTGTAGGTTTGAACAGTAGCGTGGACAAGGGAGGCTGGGGAAGCCTGGGCCGTGCAAAAACCCCACCTCTCTACCTAAAAATCCTGAATTCTAGGATCAGCTACAGATGACATGCCATGCTTGGTGAAAGCTAACATTCTTTCGGGCATAACATTGAACCATTTGGAGCATATTTTCGAAAAATATATGTACTGAAGCGCACATACGTTTAAATGGGTTAAGATTTATTTTTTTGCCCAGGATGATCGAGTGCGATAATTCTTAATCCATTCGAACGTATGTGCGGTTCTGTGTTTGCCACACACTTCCCACGTAACAACCAGTCTACACGAAAATTGAACTGAAAGCAATTTTAACTGGATAATCGCTGCGTTGGCTTCGTTGCCAACAAGACATCATTGATATCTGACGGGGTACCAACCCTAATTACGATGATCGAACTTCAAATATTAATTGACTAAACTGCAGGGAATAACACAACAATAAATGGTTAAATAGCTAATGAGTTTAGCACACTTCATCATTGTATGGCCTGCTGTGGAAAGTATTTGTCTGGGAACAAGCAGTCAGAATGGTATTTTTATTTTGTAAATTTTTGAATCGAATCTGATTTTTAAATATCCCGGGTAAATAAGTCTAAACGAGGAGTTTGGAATTCCCAAGCCATCGCGACTCCGGTGCATTCGACCAATGATTGACGTGATTTATTTAGACGGGTTCCTTCTCTGTTTACGTTGGAAACGAAATCGAACGTGTTTTGTGTCACCACATGTGAGATGCAACTTTATTTTTATCGTACAGGCAGAACAGTGGAAATCTTGTGTTTTACTTTAATAGGTGTGTGACAAACCACACGTCCAGACCAACGCGATTGGGGCACTACCTTCATGACGTTCCCCAACTCAAGACTTTAATCTTTGTGAGCTGCTTACGGTATAAAATGCTTGAACCCTCCACTCCCCCCCCCCCCCCCACACACCAACACTCGCCAAAAAATAAATATCCCAGTGCCCCCTAGCTCTGCAGTACAGTCGCCGTGGGCTGGTCGTAATCCCCACATGTGCAGTAATAGCCACACGTGCGTTTACCAGGTAATAAAAATCATCATCGGAAAATATTAATTAATGAAGCACTGGGTTGTACCCGGTGCTTCATTAATTAACTTGTTGGTGAATATTCCTATAATTAGTGTTTGGAATCTAATATTATTGCGTCCGTGGACATATTGCCGAACCGTGGAAAATGACAGTCCGCGGCGGGCGTACTGTAATATAGATACAGTACGTGGAGAGTGGATTCTAACTAAATCACCCGCGGGGTGGAGTTATCACCCAAGCTATAATTTTCAAATTTTGTACATATCGACAAAAAAACACAAGCACTGTTTCAGCCAATGGACCTCCGGGTTTAAACCCGGAGGTCCATTGGCTGAAACGTTGCTGATGCTGGTTATGCTTTGCAACAAATTTGCAATTATTGCTCGAGTGGAATCTCCACTCTGCGGGTGATTTATTGATAATACACTCTCCACGTACTGTATCTGGCTCGGTACATACCTTTGGGAGAATATGGGTGACATGGTCAATCTAAAACACGAAATAAGGAGTCTAGCAATGAAGAGAACATTCGTTATGCGGGAAGCGCGATGGCAGAGTGGTTCGGTATTGGACTTCAAACCAAAAGTTCTACGGAGCGATCCCCGGGAGGGGCTATTGAGTTGTGTCCTTAGGCAAGGCGGTTAATCCCAACTCACCACGTGGAGGCACGGTGGCGCTATCTGCTATGGTATACTACACGTCGATGGTGCACTTGTCTTCAACCAATGCTAACCCTGCCTGTGTTGAGTTAGTAAGTTGGGGAGTCTGACAGTTGGTCGCCGCTGCTTGATGGTTCTCCCTAGGTACCCCAGCCTCGTCCACCCGTGAAACTGGCCGACACGAGGTGGCCCTGTCTGTAGAAAGTGTAGTTTAACCTCAATGAACAGATAAAAAACTAAATTCGTTATGCCTTCATTTCCTGTATCTGAAAATTGAACAAGAGTTGAAGGTAATCCTTTATCTAACGAATCGGCCTCGTCTTCTCGCGCAATTTACAAATTTAGCAACTGAATTTTTGTTTCAAAACATTTCAGCAAATCTGTTGTCATGTGACCTCTAATTGGGACGAGTTCGTCTAGTTCATTCAAATGGGGAGGGGGGGGGGGGGGGGGTGGGTCACATTATACGGTTTTATTGATTTTTTTTTTGAACATTTGAAACATTTAAAAAAATATAATTAAAATGCTGAATGGTGATATCGTGAAAGGGTAAAGAGTTAGGAAAAGTGACCATACTGAACTTATGAGAATTGTTTTGTGTCAAACAACTCTTTATCCACATTGGAGCTTCACTTCAAAAAATGATTTTTTCTGACATATGATTTGTTTACGCTTTGAACTTTAGTGGTATCTTTCATGCCAGTTTAAATGCCTACATTTAGAAGAGTCCATATTCATTATTTGGGGTAGAGACCAATCAATATTTTCAACATGCAGCCTTGGGGCTGTACGTTGAAAACATTGATTGGTCTACCCCACACATTTACTGCACAGCCATCCTATACAATGACGTTATAACGTATCATGTTCCTGGCCGGAAAAGTGGCCGCTCGGGTTCAATGGATTAAGTATCACTTGCCAACCCAAGAACATGAATATGGAAATTCACCTTTAACACGAGACATCAATATAAAATTTTGTTAAGACAATATTAGAAATGATTTCTTTTCACAAATGAAGCGAACCAAGGAACGGTTGGTAACCTGGGCGGACTCGATTGAGGTTTTCGAGTGCCGTCCTCGTTCTGAGTCTAACCATCTGATTCGAAATCGGAAAACCACTCAGCGTGAACACGGGCATCATAAATCAATGTGTGATTAACACGGCGTACAGTACGTGGAGAGTGAATTGTAACTAAATCACGCGCGGGGTGGAGTTATCACCCAAACTATAACTTTCAAATTTTGTACATGTCGACAAAAAATACAAGCACTGTTTCAGCCAATGGACCTCCGGGTTTAACCCGGAGGTCCATTGGCTGAAAATTTGCTTGTGCTTGTTATGCCTTGCAACAAATTTGCAATTATTGCTTGGGTGGAATCTCCACTCTGTGGGTGATTTAGTGATAATACACTCTCCACGTACTGTATTATTGATAGTTATAAAATTATTTATTTATTGATGTTTAAGGTCACATATTTATGCACAATGGATAGTTATAAAACAAAAACAGATTAATTTCAATCCTACCTCCGAATCCAACTCACAGTGTTACGACATCGACATTAATTTCTGACTCCATTAGACGTATATTGAACAAGAGTTGAAGGCAATCGGGAGATTAATCCTTTACCTCGTCCTCATCTTCTCAAGCAATTTACAAATTTAGCAACTGAATTTTTGTTTCAAAACATTTCAACAAATCTATTGCCATGTGACCTCTAATTGGAACGAGTTCGTCGAGCTCATTCAAATGATGGGGGTCACAATATTTGGTTTTATTGAATTTTTTGGAAACATTTGAAACATTTGAAAAAAAAAATTAAAATGCTGAATGTTGATATCGTGAATGGTCAAAGGGTTAAGAAAAGTGACCACTTCATAAAAATGATTTTCAGAGGGATGTTTAGTCTTGCGTGCACATGTCTTTCCCGGCTGTTAGTTTTGGAAACAATAAGAGTTGTATAAACTGTGATATCATTTCTAATGCCTGTGAAACATTGACCATTTCATTTATAGTGTTTAAGAAGTGGGCTGGGAGAATGAAGGACATGTGGTTAGTGAGTGATTCAAAGGAGGGGGTTAATATGCTAATATGAGAGATTGGGAAGAATGGGACAAGGGATGTCACCAAGCAGTTTGTCTTCGAGTGTTGTGAGGAGAGAAGAAGCGTGGGAATAGGGAGGCAGTTGGGAGCACAGGGATAACCAAGGCCTTCTCGCCCGAGAACCACGACAAACAAAAGTGTTATTGTTATTATTAAGCTTTCTTTCGGGAAAACATTTTATCATATGACTCGTCCGTTTTGTTCACTTTAAAAGATTTGATATTTTGTTTTCATATTAATCAGTGATAAATAAAGCCTCCCGTCAATTCCACTGGTCAATTTCAAAACTAAATAATTTGATTGGCTGAACAAAATAAAACTGGGCCACATTTTCATAATTTGCATAAACAGAGTTGGGAGCTTTCATTGGTCAATTTCAAAACTGGGCAATTTGATTGGCTAAACAAAATACAACTGGGTGACATTTGCATAATTTCAGTAGGGAGAATTTACGTTATCTGTCCTATTTAGGGTGGGTCATAGTGTATTAATCTTTTACCTACAAGAAAAACGCCATTAATTTTTTTTTATATTTTCACTTTTTGCTTCCAAAACATAGGTTATAATCCCTCATTGGAACGAGCTCGACGAGCTCGTTCCAATGAGGGCTCATAACCTATGTTTTGGAAGCAAAAAATGAAAATTTTTAGTTATACGAGGATGTTTTTTTTCCAAGTGCCGTCTGCAACTCAAATCGAGTGATGGGCTAAAAAGTCCTACTAAGTGGCTAATTTGTGCGTGTGTGTATCATATGATAAATAGAATATGGAATGTGTGTTTTTCTCATATAATATTTATGAAACTCGTCTGAATTTTCCGTTTGGGCTCGCCAGAGGCTCGCCAAAACGGAAAATTCTTAGACTTTCATATATATTATAATAAGATATTATATTATATTATATATTATATAAGAGAAACACTCATTCCATATCCTCTACATATCACATTTGTTATTAAAAGGCATTTAGAAATAATATCAATTTATACTCTTATTGCTTCCAAAATTAATAACCGGGAAGGCTTATTCCCACGTACCCGACACACTGCACTTAAGGTATCGGATCGGGAGTTTTATAGTCTGTTTATTTATTGGTGACTAATATTCTCACTCAGCAAGCGATGTTTGTTTTAGCAAAAGTCGCCGACCATCGCTGCTTATTATACCCACCGCAAACAAAGTTTGGGGGTATATAGGAATCACCCTGTCGATCCGTCCGTCCGTCCGTCCGTCCGTCCGTCCGTCCGTCCGTCCGTCCGTCCGTCCGTCCGTCCGTCCGTCCGTCCGTCCTTATAAGCGCAACTCCTAAACCGTTTGAAGAATTTTCATGAAACTTTACACAATGGAAGAACTCCATATGAAGATGTGCATGAAGTAATATAATTCCGTTCTGACATTGTCAAGGGGAGATAATCTACCCTATACATTCGGGGGGTATCACTTTGTGAGCTTGCTCACAGTACCTCTAGTTAACATCACACAATTGTCTTACCAACACAGTTTATTACAGTTCCACCATGGGGACACAGATAAAGCAACTTCATGAGCTGGCAAAAATAGAAACTAATGAAACGCACCTAAAAGATTTACAGAACAAAAAACCCTCAACAGACTCCAAGATGGTGAATTAATTGTAGAGCTAAACGATAACCAAACCCTTAAGAGAAAAACTAAATGAGCTAAAGATTACAAGACGAGGATATTTCAAGCTATCGTAATTAAAGTCGCTCGAACAACGAGCGATGTGGAGGGTTGGCGCAGGACGTTCCTCGAAACCAAATCTGTCCAATTTGATAGAACTGTTAAAGAGAGAGCAGGCATATCACGAAACATCCGTTATTCAAGCGTGCAACGGTGGTAAATGTAGGCCTAAACAAAGAAAATATAGGAGGGGTGAACAGCAGCCTATACCACTTCAAAATAATCTATAGAAAAGGACAACTGGGCATTCTGCCGTATTTGGATTGTTTATCTAATATCACATTGTACTGATATGTGTCATTTGAATATATCTCATTAATATTGTCTGTTTTTGTGTTTGATAAATAGCTGCATTATTATTATTTTTATTGACCTATAAATGTCCAAAAATGTATTAAATTAATGCTAACCGAACTGCCTATCGATGTATTGAATTCTGTAAATATTAAAAATTAGTGCTAACCTTATTGGCGATCAATGTGTTAATTTTGTTAAAGCTTGTTGAATTCTATTGAACTACAGTACAGTCCCAGAGTGTTGGGCGTAATGCACGTGTGGGCAGTGATATCCACGCATGCGTTTACCAGGTAATAAAATTTATCATCAGCAAAAGTTTAATTAATGAAGCACCGGGTTGTACCCGGTGCTTCATTAATTACATTTTTGATGATTATTCCTATAATTAGTGTTTGGAATCTAATATTACTGCGCCTGTGGAAATATTGTCCACCCGTGGAAAGTGGCCAGTCGACGGCGACCGTACTGTAACAATAAATCATTGAAGAATTAGTCTATCTTTTTCAGAGAAAGTGTCATGGAGGATGGTAACCTTAATTGGCGAGAGGGAGTCAGAACAAAGAGGTCTCTGGGTGGCCTGCGTGATAAAGAGAAGCCTGGTTTTGAAGAGTACCTTGATAGCACCTTTGGGGATCACTGCTATTTTAGCTGCGGTCGCGGTCCCTGGAGCTGAGGGAGACAATTGGGGGAAACAGTGAAAAGGAGAGCTAGATATGTAATTTATGAGTGATGGAAGCCCAGGAACACTTTCTTCTAGAATGCCCAAAATACCAGCCTAAAAGATTACGATTCACTGGGAGTATAATGGGGAAGTGAGATGGGAGAATGAAGGACATGTGGTTAGTAAGAGACTCAAAGGAGAGGGTTAATATGCTAATCGGAGAGATTGGGAAGAATGGGGCAAGGAATGTTATCAAGCAGTTCGTCTCCGAGTGTTGGGAGGAGAGAAGAAGCGTGGAAACAGGGAGGCAGTTGGGCGTACAGGGGTAACCAAGACCTTCTCACCCGAGAACCGCGATAAATCAGCGGCCGGCCAAAGTTTTATTATTATTATTATTATTAGTTTGTCTAGAAACTCCAACTATTCCCGATAAAGACTATAAGCGGCAACTCTTTCATGTTGGGGATTATCACACCTACTTCAGAAACAATAGGTGCCAGGTAAGTGGGGACATCCCGTTTCGGGAGGTGGTCTGCGTGTTAATATCTGAATCATTCGACTGAATGTTTCATGCTGAAAATGTTTTTTTGGAAAAAATGCTAAAACTGGTGAAATGTTTTTTGAGCGGATGCACGTATTCTTGTGAATTATTATTCGTATAATAAATATATAACTTCGAGTTATTAGGTTTTTAACTCCTAGCACTCTGGTAGTATTTCACAAGTTTCACCATTGACCCCATATTGCGCACCAAGCATGACGCATTTAACAAATTACGTCTTGTTTGACAGAGCTCAATGAGCTCTGTGAAACAAGATATAATTTATTAAATTTTCTGTTGCATTGTGGAAAAAAATTTGCTGCTGAAAACTTTGGTATTTTGACATCACTGTGCAGAGGGTTAAAGCATTCCATCTTTTGTAAAGACAATGTCAATTTCCTTTCGTGACTTGATTTATTTAAAGCTGGTTTCGATAAGATATGACAATATTTTTTGATAATTATTTTTTGGTGTTTACGGTCACATATTTTTGCACAATGGCTAATCATGGCCACGGCAGTTTTACGGGTGGAGAAAGCCGGAGTACCCGACGAGCAACTGTCAGCTCCCCAACATACTAACTCCACAGAATCAGGGTTACCATTGGCTGAAGGCAGGTGCACCTTCGACGTGCAGTACGCCTTAGTACACAGCGTCATCATATCCCCACGTGGGCAATAGGGGTGAAGTGTTTTGCCCAAGGACACAACGCGGTTTCCGCGGTTGGGATACGAACTGAGGACCGCTCTGCTTGAAGCCTGCACCTCTACCTACTAAGCCACCGCACCCCTGTTTGTTTTTATAATTAACTGTAATTAGCTGTCTCTCTAAATAATTTATTTTTCAGGACAGTAATTTCAGCAACCGTCATTTCCACCATGATATCATTCATATTAATTGGATTTCTGTAAGGTGTGTAGTTTTGAACAGTGGTGTGGCCATGGGTGGCTGGGGAAGCCTGGATCGAGCAAAAACTCCCATCTCCCTCGTCTCAAATTGGCAACATGGATATAAACGATTGACTAAAGTTGACTTTATCTCCACGTTATGGTCATGATTAGCCATTGTGCAGAAATATGTGACCGTAAACACCGATAAAAAAATAAATAAATTACCTGTAAAACAGAGCTCACTTACAAAAATAAACAAGCACTGCTTCACTTCCGGGGGTTCCCATGGGGGATCCAATGAATATGACTATATGCTGGTTTCATAGTATATACAGTGACGGTAATAAGGTTGTTTCTGAAGTTTCCTGTAATCGACCTGAGTTTCGGTTTACCGAGACACGGATCGATTTTAGTGAACAAGATTAAGACATTTTATGTTAAATCGTGACGAGATACTTTTTATCACATAACGTGCAATTTATCCGTTTACCGAACGTGACGACCAAAACCGACCAGGCTGTTCACAAAAATCACTAATCGAATTTTATTATCTTTCAATTTTTGTCTCGAAAACATAGCTTATGACCTCTACTTGGAACGAGCTCGTTCCAATGTGGGGCCATAAGCTATGCTTTTGAGACAAAAAAATAATTTATCTGGGTTATTCAGGAAACGATTTCTGTAAATGTCGCCTGTTATCCGTACCAGGTAAACAGTTAATGAAATGCTCAGAGATTATTATGACAGTAAAGTGATCTGGTTTGTCGAATTCCGTCGAGTTGACGAGGACAGATCGCCGGATTACACGACATCGCCTGAGTGTTAGAATGTCCTATGTCCCCTATGGGACGATATATTATTTCCCCTATGGGGCGATATATTATTTCCCCTATGGGACGATATATTATTTCTCCTATGGGACGATATATTATTTCTCCTATGGGACGATATATTAGTTCTGCTATGGGACGATATATTATTTCTCCTATGGGACGATATATTATTTCCCCTATGGGACGATATATTATTTTTCCTATGGGACGATATATTATTTCCCCTATGGGACGATATATTATTTCTCCTATGGGACGATATATTATTTCCCCTATGGGACGATATATTATTTCTCCTATGGGACGATATATTATTTCTCCTATGGGACGATATATTATTTCTCCTATGGGACGATATATTATTTCCCCTATGGGACGATATATTATTTCTCCTATGGGGCGATATATTATTTCCCCTATGGGACGATATATTATTTCCCCTATGGGACGATATATTATTTCCCCTATGGGACGATATATTATTTCCCCTATGGGACGATATATTATTTCTCCTGTGGGACGATATATTATTTCTCCTATGGGACGATATATTATTTCCCCTATGGGACGATATATTATTTCTCCTATGGGACGATATATTATTTCCCCTGTGGGACGATATATTATTTCCCTTATGGGACTATATATTATTTCCCCTATGGGACACATGACATTCGAGCTCTCAGGCGACGACAAGCCGCCAATCTGTCCTATCGTGGTGATCTGTTTACTAGATGCCGTCATGGAATATCACCTTTCACACGAGAAATCAATATACAATTGGTTAAGAACAATATTAGAAATTATTATTTATTTACACAACTGAAGCGTACCTAGAAACGGTTGGTAACCTGGGTGGACTCGATTGACGTTCTCCTGTGTCGTCCACGTTCTGAGACCAACCATCTCATAAGGAATCGGAAATCGGGGTAGGGTTGGGGGGGGGGGGGGGGGGGGGGGGGGCAAACATGATATTTGAAACGTCGTTGTGTTGTTTCGGTGGCTTTCCCTCAGATTCTCTCTTAGAGCACTAACCTTGGCAAAAACATGTCTTGGAGTGGAGTTGGGGTAATGATGAAGGGAAGTGGTGTGTGGGGACAAATATTGGAGACCATTTTGGAGCTCTTTGTCTAGCCAGGATTCGATAATGGTGGTTCAGTAGCCAGTTTTTTTGTGTGTGTGGGGGGGGGGGGGGGGCAAGATGATATTTGAAAGGCCGTTGTGTGGGTTTCGGGGTCTCCTATAGTCCTAACTAGGACCCTTCCTTCGCAGTCCCTTAACTGGGTTCGTATTCACTCAAATCAATTGATTTGGGCTGATTTTTAACCCACCTGATTTTAGAGGGTGTTTATAGCGAAAAAGTCATTGATAAAAACAGTTAGTTATGTTTCAAATAGTTGGGCGATGTAACAGATCAATTGGACACTGATGACCCCTTCCCCCAACCACCCTATATTTTTGGTTAGTTACAGTTCTTTTTAGTTGTTGATCTTCAAAATTGCTAAACCAGCACAAATCTACGAGATTTTTCATTTGTAATTGGATTCATGTCTTTAACAAAGCCATCCTTATTGGCTTCGATTCGAGTCTGGTATAAACTAACATTGGTAACCAGGGAAGCTTTTTTTCAATTTACTAAAATTATTAAATCTATTAATAATACTAACACCGGCTTCTCCCTCATCCATATAAACTGTCAAGTGTCAGTCCGCACAGGAATTCCTGAAATGATCTACTATTTTATCTGAATGTCTTTGACGCAATAGGTCTTACTGAAATAGTCCACATTCACGAACATGCTTTATTCTTCTTCGCTCGGTAATGGAGTCGCTCTCCGAACCTAGAGTGTGATTAACTCTAGCGCATGTCAGTAAAAATAGGATGCCTTCGCATTAGAAGCAGGTGAACGATTAAAATGGCTCTCTACCAGGTGTTTGGAATTGGGCGCTGCAGGTGGTATTGATCCTGGCCATGAATTCCTCTAGTAGGAAGGTATCTGTGACTCCTTCTGGAAGACTGATGCGGTCCCTTTTAGAGCTTGGAAATAGGGAGTTGAAGTAGTCCTTTATTGGTTCAAGGTTGTCTGATTTTGTTGCTGCTAAGAGTTCGCCTGTCCCCTACTGTGTAGTATTTCTCTGGGTTGTTGTCCATCAAGTTGTGCCGATTCTTCAAGCACGCGATGGGCGTTTGCTTCATCTGCCGGTGCTGGAGAGATTCCCACTGAAGTTGGTACGTTAAGGGAAGAAGAAGGATGAGTAACGATCGGGGGGGGGGGGGCGGCTCATTAGGACTCCGCCCCACCCTCGAGAAAATTTTACAAAATTCAGTGCTCTTAACCCTATACACAACGTAACGGCAGAAAACCCTCCAGCGCTATTCACAAAAATCACCATTCAATTTTCATTATATTTTTCATTTTTGTCTCAAAACCATAGCTTATGAACCCTCATTGGGACAAGCCCGTTGAGCTCGTTCCAATGAGGGGTCATAAGCTATGGTTTTGACGTGAAAAGGCACAAAGAATTAGTTATTCAAGAATTTTATTTGCAAGTGTCGTCTGCTTTTCGTGTTAAGTAAAGGGTTAAAGTTATTGTGTAGCCCTACCGTATATTGAAGACCATTTGGGGGGCTCAGTGTTAAGGAAAACTTGCACTGGGCTATCTTTGTTGGGGGGGGGGGGGGTGCAGAGGGATCGAAAAATTTCATCGTGAGAAGGTTATTACGCCATGAAGCAAGATTATAGTTCATGGAAACTGAGAAAAAGATTTTTATTTTGAACCATTTTTTTTTAAATCACCGAGCCGTATATTTCTCACTGGCAAGTTATCTTTTAAACCTTCATTAACAAACGTTTTTTCGAGGTGGAACACACTAGCTGCAAGCCATACTGTACAGTGAAACACATCACCCTATGTTCCAAATATGTTTGTATACCTATGCCTGCACAAATTGGAAATTAAGGCGAAACGAATGTTTCAGGCAACCATTTTTCTCATTTTTAGAATCGGATGTACAGTAATTCTGATATGTTACGTTCTATAGGCAAGTGGTGATATGAATCGCAATACGGCAGTTCCTTGTTTACCCATCACTCCTTTTCAGATATGTTTAACCATTTACCCAATGTAACGGCCAGCGCTGTTCACAAAAATCGCCAATTAATTTTCATTATTTTTTTCATTTTTTGTCTCAAAAACACAGGTAAAAACACAGGTAATGACCCCTCTTTGGAACGAGCTCGTCGAGCCCGTTCCAAAGAGGAGTCATAACCTATGTTTTTGAGACAAAAATGAAAATAATTAGTTATTCAAGAATTTTGTTTGCAAGTGTCGTCTGCTTTTCGTGTTAGGTAAAGGGTTAACATCCGAAATACGGTAATTTGGATATGGTCACCGTTGTTAGTGGAGATGTTGAGATGAGAATTTATATTATTAAGCCGTTGTACTCTGCCTTCTAAGACACTGGTGAGAGAGCTCGGGGAGCCCTTTCCAACAGTGGTTAACATCGCAGCGTTTCAGTGTCGATGTCGAAAGTTTTATTGTTGATATAAAAATATAACGTTCTGGGAGACTTAACAGCCGAATACCACTATTTGTTTGTTTGTTTGTTTATTGGGGTGTAACGACACAGTAAAAGTCAAGGTCATATAGTACTTGAGTCGAACACCAGTAAAGACTGATGATAGTGCTATTGCATGTTATTTGTCTTAGATCTGGGAATCTAGACGAATGAAATCATCGTTCTCCCAATTTGTGCAAGCTTGTGAATCAATGTTTTTTTTTTTTGTTTATTCGTTATGTCAACCCTTTGAACCCTGGTGGTTTCCTTCCATGTCAGTCCAATGGCAGAAATTGGAAGAGTCCATTTTCATTATTTGGGGGTGGCTTAATTAATATTTTCAAAGTTCAGCCTCGGGGCTGCACGTTGAAAAGAATATTTGGTCTACCCCACGCATGCACCGATCCCACTTAATGGCTTTATGACACATCATGTTTCTGGCCTCTCTGGTTCAAAAGGTTAAACTGCCTTATGTAGGAAATACTAGAATGTCATCAGGTATAACCAAGGGCAACAGGTGCAGAGGGGCGCCGGGAGCTGTCCTCTTGCCCTGAGGCCAAGGGGCATGGATACGGCGCGTGCCCGTTTTCGCCATAAGCGCGTCAGTGGGGAATACTTCACTTCTCGAGAACTGTGACTGAGAAACTCTCGAGTATCTGTTTGCGGCATATTTTACGGTGTCACTGCCACTGAGGGTTGTATCAGATATAACGACGGACTAGGGTTGATAATCACCAAACAAAGAGGCTATACAGTCGGCGGGGTGATTTCTAAAGCGTTATGTCGTCCCTTCAGTGGAACACGGTACCTTGTTCATCTCAAAGTACGATACGTATATAGTGGCGATACTATTGAGTATCACATTACAATTTATGACACGCTGTAAACTCCCGGTCTTAACTAATTCCCAGAATCGAGTTCCCTTTTAGACACCCCTGTCCCACTTGTTTTCAATGCTTCCCGTGCCCTTGTAAGCAACAGGAACAAACTCAAAATCATAAGATGACCCAGATATGCATAACTGACAAATATAGTGCATTTTCTAACAAGGCGCAAATTACTATTAGTTACCTATTATAGTTTTGTGATTACAAAAGTGGAGAGAATATTCTGACTGGATCGCGACTGGGTCGCGATCCAGTCAAAATTATCTCCACTTTTTATCCCACAACTCTGAAGAATCGCACCTGCCGTAAAAGAGATGCGAAAAATAAAATAGTAAAATATTAATTTGTGCTTCATGATTCAATCTTGAGTTTTCAGTACTTTGTTAAAGAAATATCCATTCATCGGTGCAAAAGTATCACAGGCAGATCGTAATGCTATCGCGATCGGATCGCGAATGAGTACTGGAATATTTTATATTGAGTGCATTAAGATTTCACGGTGTTTCCTGGGGAAGTAATAATAACAACCGATAACGAAGGCTCCGTGTGGTTTATTAAGTAACACTGTGGGAACTAAGCGCCATCGCCGGAAGTCATTAGAAAACTCACTAAAGCAAACTACTCCATAGTATGAAAAATGATGAACAAAGAGAACACTGGTACTCATTATCACGATTGCATATGAAATCTTTCTCAGTGATTCCGACAGAGCCTTTGCTTCCATGTACTTGAAACACAGCTTCTTTCATCAGTTCAAAAAAACTGAAGGAGAACTTCAACAATCACACTTTTAAATGTTCTTTTTTCAGCTCTGATGATTAAAGAAATATCAAATATTTCCGTTCGCCTCAATGTTGCACGAGAAGACAGATATTACCACCTTAAGACTATTCCAATTTCTTGAAAGAAAACAAGTGGTATAGTGGATAAAATTGATTTTGTGGCATGTTGAAGAATAGTATCTCAAACAGACGAAAGATGTCTATAAGATAAACGACGGAATAGTACGACGAACAGGTTACAACGCCGAAGTCGCGGGTCCTTTAAAAGACCATTTCCCCTCATTTAAAACGCCTACCTACTGTGTGTGTGAGGTAGATGCGTGTGTGAACAGCAGGGCAGTAAGAACCGAGGAAGAACAGGGGGTACGTGCACCCACCCTCTCCAACAATTTTTCAGATATGATTAGAAAAGATAGAGAGGTTGGGGGCGGGGGGGCGTACGGGAGATAGAGACATATTAACTCTATCTTTAACAATATATTTCAAATCACCACCAACACCGGACAATTAGAGCAATCCCTACGCAAATGCTGTCGTCGGATTCCCACAATTGTTGTTTGGAATTAGCAGAATCGGCGTGTTCTCACTGCTTTCTCTCAAAATGCGACGGGAAAATCATGTGTTTGATTTGTCACTCCCAACGTCCTCTAATGTCAGTGATTTCACATTTTGGTCTATATTGAACGTGCAGATCATGTTGAATGTGGAACCAAAACTGTGCAATTTTCTCAATCGTAAAGGTGCGATACTCCCAAAGGTAGCTTTGTGTACTGTATTCCCACGCCCTCAACAAGGGGACTGGGCCTTCACCAACATATATAACGGTGTGTAGCTGCCCATTAGTGATCGCGCCCCAAGTTCAATATGCTTCCTACGTCCCCAGTGAAGAGAGGGGAAGCCAAACGAAGTGGTTTCTTTTCTCCTGATTATTTTATTTTGTTGTGAGTTGAGTGTAATTATGCAGATCTGTCAAATAGTTTTGGAGCTCTGGACACAGGTCCCTGCGAATCACTCATTTTCTCTTCGAGTCGAATCGGGTCAGTTATTCGAATTAGAATCGAATCTCGAATCGAATCAGGGGCGTCTTGAAGATGACCGTCTGGGGAATGAGGTGCTGTAAACCTGATTTGTACCAACAGTGATGGTTCAAGTCCGGACTGATTAAATATTCCAACTACATCACCAATGCATGCCTTCATCGAAGGCATGCCTTGGTGATGTAGTTGGAATATTACCCGATAAGGATTTTGGTACAAAAATAGAAACGTGTGCTACAATCATCAGTACTTGGCTCTGCACAGGGCCAGCCGACTGCAACAGTTTATCGTTGATATTGCCTGAAACCTTTAAATTTTCTTTCGACAGTTGTAGTGTCCAGTGAGACTGGAATTAGCAGGGCTGGTGGCATAGGTACAGATGTTGTTTCTCTTTAAATAGCGGAAACTGCACTCAGTGTTTGTTTTCAATATTATTTATGTGCAATTTCCACCAGAGCTATGTGTATTATGAGACAACGAAAATGACACATGCCAAGCTATATTCCAGTGAAAAATTCGAATGGACACGAATCGTTCGAACCGAATAGCAATATAAGAGTCGAAATCGATCGAATCTCGAAGCTTCGCAGAGCCCCATCTGGACAGGACTGTTTATTCTGCATGTGAAAAAATCAAACTCCATAGTTACCCATTCTCTTTGAGTATATTCCGGGTCCCTTGAATCGTACCCGTCTCTTTTTCTTCATGATGTTTTGATGTGGCGCCTGCGGATTGTCAAATTGCCTCACTTGCTCGCCATGTCAATAATTCGGAATGCTTTGAGTTATTTCTTCTGACGAAGCCAGGGGAACTAATTTCTTTTCAAATGAATTGCTGGAACATCAGAGAAAAACGTTGCAACTCAATTTGTCCCCCCCCCCCCCCACCCCACCCCACTCCTCAATATGTCGTCGAGTCAATCAACGCGATGACTCCTCCCAATCGATGACGTTTGATGACGTGAAATCTGTAACACTGTGACTAATTCATCTTCATCTAGCGCCATAGTGTTCACGCTTACCTAGCACGAAGAGTAGTAACACGGAATCTAATTTTCAATATCCGACCTTGGTTTTTTTTGTCCATGAAATAACTAAAATGTAATGCAAATATTCAATTTGTATTGCTACGACAAATATGCACATCGTTAACATAGCAGATTTCCACAGACATTAAAGTACATTATTTCAAACACGATCGGCGTTTGCGAGGCGTTAGGAAATGAGGCGTTAGGAAATTGAAAACCTTCGTGAATTGTTTTGTCAGCAAATTAATGGTTTCGCGCGACTCAGTCGCTCAGGGGTGGTTTGAGACATGCCCCTTTCGACTCATCTCTGATATTGTGATTTTGAAGTTTTCCACAGATGCCGACCACAAGAGAAAGCAGTAGAGAAGGATAGGCTGCGGGAGGAGGATTTGCTGATCATCTCGGTGTTCTTAACTGAATTGATATCTTTCCTCGGGTGAGGACCAGTGTGAGAAGGGGTGCTCTCGACAAAGGTGCTACCTCTCTCCGAGCGTGATGTGCTGGTGTTTCAGGCAAGTATAGTCAGCCACTAGTTAAGTATTTATTATGAGGTCCTCATTTGGCAAGTATAGTCTGCTTCTGTCAATTGTCGGAGAGATTGAGCTGGCGTCTGCACGCTGGCTTCTTTCACAGGAGTAAACCGAGACAAACCTACAATCAACGGCTCCTTTCGGGGACCACACAAAGACCCGAACGTCCATGGTTCGGGGCAGACCCGCAGATTTACCTATTTTGCCGGAGTCTGAGTGTGCACTAGTGACGTTAAAAAAGGACAAGAAGGACGCTGGACGAACGCTTTCCTCCATGGAGGTGGTTGACAACCTTTGCGGATGGAGTGAAGGATGATCAGAATCCATAGCGGTTACAAAGTATCCATAGCGGTTATAGTTTTGGTGTTGAACATTCCTCATTTATAGCCATTTCAGCACCCACCTCCCCATAAAATGGCGGTTGAAACATGTTTCGATACGTAACTAGTGAGTGCTCCACACTCTAAAAGCAGTTGGGTTTGAAATTAAGACAAATAAAAGTGGGTTGGGTGAATATGAATCCGGATGGGTTCATATTCATTCAACCCAGTTGATTTGGGTTGATTTCAGAACCAACTGATTTTAGAGTGCAGCAATCCAGTCATATAGAGGTCAATGGTGAGTTTTTCAAAGCGGCAAGAGGAAGACTGTGTGTGTGTGTGTGTGTGTGTGTGTGTGTGTGTGTGTGTGTGTGTGTGTGTGTGTGTGTGTGTGTGTGTGTGTGTGTGTGTGTGTGTGTGTGTGTGTGTGTTTGTGTGTGAGGGGGAGGGGGGCGATAAGCAGGGACATGACTGACTGACATCCCAGACTTTTCAGTCCTCTTTCAGATTTCCCTAGTTTGAAAAGCAAAAATTGCCATTCTTTCGAATCCATATGCGAAATGAATGAAAGAATATATTACAGAGTAAGCATCTCCAAGAAGATCGGTAATAAACAGTAGTGTGATTAATCAAACAGTAGTGTAATAGTAACCAGCAATGTTATAAAATCAACCTGTAGTGTAATAGTAACCAGCAATGTAATAAAACCAATTATTAGTGTAATAATAACTAGCAATGTAAAAAAAAAAACAACCAGTAGTGTAATAGTAACCAGCAATGAAATAAAATCAACCTGTGGTGTTATAGTAACCAGCAATGCAATAAATTCGCCCTGTGGTGTAATAGTAACCATCAATGCAAGAAAATCAATCAGTAGTATAATAATCAATCAGTAATGTAATACAAATCAGCTAGTAGTGTAATAGTAACCAGCAATGTAATATAATCAACCTGTAGTGTAATATTAAACAATAAGGTAATACAAATCAACCAGTAATGTTATAGTCAACCAGAAATGTAATACAATTCAACCAGTAGTGTAATAATCAGACAGTAATGTAATACAAATAAACCAGTAGTGTAATAATCAAACAGTAAGGTATTACGACTCAACCAGTAGTGCAATGATCAACCAGTAATGTAATACAAATCTCCCAATATTGTAACAAACAACCAGTAATGTAATACAAATCAACCATTAGTGTAGTGTGACAATGAACCCGTTATATAATACAAAAAAATCATCTAGTAGTGAAATAATCAACATGCAATGTAATACATATCAACCAGGAGTGTATTAATCAGTCAGTAATGTAATACAAACCAACCAGTAACATAATACAAATCAACAAGCAGTGTAATACTCAACCAGTAATGTAATACAAATCAACCAGTGGTATAATAATCAACCGGTAATGGAATACAAATCAACCAGCAGTGTAACAATCAACCAGTAATGTAATACGAATCAATCGTTTGTGTAATAATCAAACAGTAGTGTAACAATCAATCAGTAATGTAATACAACTTAACCAGTAGTGTAATAATCAACCAGTAATATAATACAAATAAACCAACATTGTAATAGTCACCAGTAATGTAATACAAATCAACCATTAGTGTAATAACAACCAGTAATGTAATACAAATCAACCAGTAGTGTAACAATCAACCAGTAATGTAATACAACTCAATCGTTAGTGTAATAATGAACCAGTAGTGTAACAGTCACACAGAAGTGTAATAATCAACCAGCAGTATAATACGAATCACCCAGTAATGTAATAATCAACCAGTAGTGTAATAATGAATCAGTAGTGTAATAATCAACTAGTAATGTAACAAAAATCAGCCAGTAGTGTAACAGTCAAACAGTAATGTAATATAAATCAACCAGTAGTGAAATAATCAAATAGTAATATAATACAAATCAACCAGCAGCCTACTATACTAATCAACCAGTAATGTAATAAAAATCAGCCAGTAGTGTAATAATCAAACAGAAATGTAATTCAAATCAAACAGCGGCCTATTAAACAACCAGTAATGTAATACAAATCAGCAAGTAGTGTAATAATCCAAAAATAATGTATTACAAATCAACCAGTAATGTAATAATCAATCAGTAATGCAACACAAAACCCAATATTGTAACAAACAACCAGTAATGCAATACAAATCAACAGTAGTGTAACAATCAACCCGTGATGTAATACAAATCAACCAGTAGTGAAATAATCAACATGTAATGTAATGCAAATCAGTCAGTAGTGTATTAATCAATGAGAAATGTAATACAAACCAACCGGTAACGTAATACAAATCAACCAGTAGTGTAATAGGCAACCTGTAATGTAATACAAATGAATCAGTAGTATAATAATCAACCAGTAATGTAATACAAATCAACCAGTAGTGTAACAATCAACCAGTAATATGATACAAATACATTAGTATTGTAATAATCAACCAGTAATATAATACAAATAAACCAGTATTGTAATAATCAACCAGTAATCTAATAGAAATAAACCATTAGTGTAATAACAACAGTAATGTAATACAAATCAATCAGTAGAGTAACAATCATTAGTGATGTAATACAAATGAACCAGCAGTGTAATAACCAGTAATGTGATAACCTTAACCGGAAATGTAATAAAGGCCAATGACAATCAACTATTTTTCAACTAAATTCAAAAAAGTTTCGCTAGTATCTTAAATTATGTTTGTCGTATATCTTATTGATTTTTGATAATTTTATCACAATTCCAAAGACGTTTTCAAGGTCAAATACTGTTTGGTTTAATACTGTGACGGAAGATGTTTTCGTGGCTCTTATGTGCGTATATACACCATTTGTGGATATATCACTGTTGCAAGGTTTATGAAATTGAAAGGTGGCCAATTAAATATTCATAGAAACGCAGTGTTTGTTAGAGGGTGCTTATTCCGGACATAATACATCGGATTCTTTGATAGCACAAACGGTTTTTCTTCAGGGTAACTCGTAGGGGATAAAGCGTTCGCCTCTGGAATTAGAATTTTCTGATCCCTTACGTTGTCTGCATAAACCTTTTTGATTTTAATACGCCCCTGATGGGTCTCTAAAGATATCCCTTTCCCCTCCTTCTTCAGTCGTTGTATTGGAATACATGGACTTTTTTTGGTCGGCTCTGCCACTTTGAAAGATACCCTTATATAGCACGTTTGAATGAGACTAGTGCTCATGTTCCTTATAGGGAATTGTTCACCTATTAAAGGGGGGGGGGGGGGGGTATCACTGACCAAAGCGCGCTTACTTTGGAGTACAAGAAAATATGTTAGCCTCTCAACGTTCTGTTGACCATCAAAAGAATATATTTGACCCCATGAAATAATCGGCCACTTGAAATGAAATGAGAGCAGCGTCAACGAAGCTCTAACAGTACTCACCCGGCTTGCATACACAGTACTCTGTTGTTGAAAGGTGGGTGGGACGCCTCTGCCTATTCAAAAAAGCAGATGAAATGGAACAGATGATTTGGGGGTTCTCAGCACCACCATCCCCTTCCTCTAAGGAAAACGTGGGCACCTCCACTTAAGAAACACTAGGACCACTACTGGAAGAATGCAATCTCTTAGAATAGCTTTCAAAGTTGCCATCTAGACCGAAAAAGCTATACATTCCGATATAATGAATTGGCGGTGGTGCCAGGGAGATCTTTAGAGATTTGTCGAAGCGCATTAAAAATTAGAAATGTAGACAATGCAAGCGATCCGAAAATTCGAGTTCCAAAATCTACACTTTATCACCTACGAGTTATGCTGAAAACGTTCTGTGGAGTCACAGGTCCCGGCACGTTATGTCTGGAATGATTAGTATCTAAGAATAACGGCATTGCTATACATAACTGACCAATTTTGAATTTGTTGTAATCTTGCGGCAGCGATATGGCCACTTTCTGAAAGTTTGTTGAAGATATGTAGATTTTCATGGGCTTTTATTACACTGCTGGCTAAGTTTATTTCATTACTGATTATTGCACTACTGGTTGATCTGTATATTAATATTTGTTGATTATTTCACTGTTAGTTGATTTGTATTACATTATTATTATTACTCTACTGGTTGATTATTACACATGTGGTTAATTGTTATTAAATTGCTGAACAATATTACACATGACATATTACATATTACGGTAGATGATTATTACACTACTGGGTGATTTTTATTCCATTACTGATTAATATTACACTACTGATTGATTATTACACTACTGTTTGATGTTTATTGCATTCCTGATTAATGTTACGCTACCAATTGATTATTACACTACTGGTAGATTTTGTTACATTATTGATTAATATTACACTACTGCCTGATTATTACACTACTGGCTGAATTTTATTGCATTACTGATTAATATTACACTTCCGGTTGATTATTATAATACTGGTTGATTTGTATTACATTACTGATTAATAGTACACTACTGATTGATTATTACACTACTGTTTGATGTTTATTGCATTCCTGATTAATGTTACGCTACCAATTGATTATTACACTACTGGTAGATTTTGTTACATTATTGATTAATATTACATTACTGCCTGATTATTACACTACTGGCTGAATTTTATTGCATTACTGATTAATATTACACTTCCGGTTGATTATTATAATACTGGTTGATTTTTATTACATTATTGATTAATATTACACTACCGGTTGATTATTACACTGCTGTTTGATGTTTGTTACATACCTGGTTAATATTACACTACTTGTTGATTATTACACAGTTGGTTGATTTTTATTGCGTTATTGATTAATATTACTCCACCGGTTTATTATTACACTACTAGTTCATTTTTGTTACATTATTTGTTAATATTACACTACTGGTTGATTATTACACCACTGGTTGTTTTTATTACATTATTAATCAAATATTACACTACTGGTTGCTACATGGTCTTGAAATTTCCGTTGTAAAAGACTGACAATTTTAATCCATTTCGATGGAAAACTTTTCGCATTAGTCCTGGAACCCCCCCCCCCCCCCCCCCCCCCCCCCCCCCCCCCCCGCTGTCTTAAAAGCCTTGCTGACAATCTCCCTGTTTCTGCCAGTGTTTAAGACTATTGATCGAGACAAGAATAGATTACAGAATATTTTCTGGTCCAGAATCGTGATACGAATTCATAAAGTTGACAATTGCTCAGTGAATTTGTGTGGTACACTAATCAAAACTTTCAACGTGCAGCCTGAAATATTCATTGGTCTTCTCCTAAGTAGTGAATAAAGATTCTACCAGTTGATGGCACTGAACTGGTATGTAATATGCCATCAGGGTCCAACGAGTTAAGGGACGAAAACAATTGAGGTACAATGTGAAACTTTTCCATCCGGAGTTTGCAAATGGTCTTGCCTAAAATTGAAACCAAAGGTGCGCGCAGTTGGAATGTCGGATGAGAAAACACCCCCTCCCCTCCCATATAGTCTTACAATTTTCTCTTCAACAGGGCGCCACTGCGTTCGTACGCGCTTAGCCTGACTTTTAAACGCGACACCACTCTGAAACTTAGTACTGCTCTTCAGTAATATATGTCAGCCAAGACGTAAACATTTAAAAATGTCAGCACCCGGGTGGCTTCTGAGCAGTTACTTGGAATAAACGCTGATTAATTTTAATGCTTTCCTTTAAAGACGTGTAGATTATGTAAATCGAACTCTGAACAATTGTGCTAGCATGTAACAACAAAGTCTGCAGACTCCAAGAAATAGAGAGTGATCGCTTGACTGGACTGGTTTCGTGAAATAATTCATGAGAGGTGAGGGACGTTGTACAAACACGAGTGCGCGAATGCGCACGTGGGTTTTACAATATAGTCCCTCGCCTCGAATGAATTATTTTACGTAACCACTCCAGTCAAGTGATTACTCTGTCTATTACTTTTTATTATTAACGATAATTATATTATTTAACCATTTACCTATCGTAACGGCCAGCGCTATTCTCAAAAAATCGCCAATTTATTTTCATTATTTTTTCATTGTTTGTCTCTAAAACATAGGTTATGACCCCTCATTGGAACGAGCTCGTTTCAATTAGGGGGCATAACCTATGTTTTTGAGACAAAGAATGAAAATAATAGCTATTCAAGAATTTTTTTTGCAAGTGTCGTCTGCTTTTCATATTACTTGAAGGGGAAAAAACAATAAAGAATGAAGTACCCATTACATCCACGGCAAAGAGTCTTCGCTTGTGAGTACGGATACATGTCCCAATTGTTGATTCACTTGTTAAGTTAGCGTTTATAATCAAACCGGGAAATCCCAGTAAATCACACTTTGGAAAGTAAAAAAAAGTTGTTAAGGTATTTCTCTGGAAATGCTTCAACTTTATAATACTTAGATGTTGCAATGGGATTGTGTTGATGTGAATATAAGTTTCCGATTTATTATATGTCACTTGTACATACCACCACAATCATTTCTGTGTCTTCGTGGGACCTTTTCCGACTGAAGGCTTCCAGAGAATGTAATTCGAAGTCTAAAAAATCATGCTCATCAGTCGGAATATGGTCATTAGATGAGCATGAAGGTTTGTGATTTTTAATGATGCACCTGGCGATGCAAATGCAACAGGTTATATATTTTAGACACTTTCTGGCGGAGAGCTTTCAGGGTATCAAATTCTCGACGTTTTAACGAACCTCTGGGTTTGCGAACCATCGATATATGATCTTGAAAGTTTCGGTTTTTAAAGGACCTTTTGGCGTTGCGATGTAGCCACGTTTGCATTTTTAAGCAATTTGCCGCGAGCAGCTGCTTCGGTGTACGATTTGAAATGGTTAAACGAAGTACAGGTGCTGCAATGGGGTGAGCAGATGTGCAACTGATTTCAAGAATGTTTCTGGCAAAACGCTATGAGGGCTTTTAATTCGAAATACTGATCTTATGTTGCTGTGTTGGGATTTGTGAGGTGCAGAAAGTTCTCCGTGTTTTGATGTTCCACTGGCTCTTCCACTTTAGATACTTCTAGATTTTCTTATACCGTTCAATATCGTTCCCATTGAAAGGCTCTTTGGATATATATAATTTGGAACGCTAAAATTATGTTCGGGGTCGGTAGAAGCGCGTGAAAGTTATGGATTTTATTTGTACCACACGATGATGACACTGCAGTAACTTTTGTGCTTTACAAGACAGTTTCCACCGAATAACCACACGAGTGCATAATTGAAACGGTAAAACTATGCACAGCCCTTGAAATCCGTTCTTTAGGTTTGGAAGTTTTGATCTGTCTGCAACTACTTTTATGATTAATTAGACTGCTCTACTCGAAGTGTGTACAGGTTGTGTAATTTTAAATCCCAGCAGCCAGTTTGAAATCTTGTGTGAAATGTTCCGGCGATATGCTTCTTGAGAATGTCATTCGATGTTTAAAACTATGTTCGTGTGTTTTCAGTTAGGTGTGCAGAGGTGTATGAACGTTTCAATTTTTTCGTTACATGGCGGCGCCACTGTTGCCAAGTTTAGTTTGTTCAGACTATATCTGATGAGAAAAGCGTCCATGGTATGTAATTTGAAACGCTAATTTTATTTATTTATTTATTGCTGTTTAAGGTCACATACTTATGCACAGTGGCTAATCATGGCCGTGACAGTTTCACGGGTGGAGGAAGCCGGAGTACCCGGAGAGAACCACCGTGCAACGACGAGCAGGTGCCAGCTCCCCAACATCGTAACTCCGCACTGCGGCACAGGCAGGATTAGACTGGTTGAAGACATGCACACCATCGACGTGCAGTCCGCCTTAGTACACGGCGACATCGTGCCCCCGTGTGGACAATCGGGGTTAAGCGCTTTGCCCAAGGCCACAAGTCGGGAGTTCGAATCGATCGCTCAGACGGTCACCCTTCTGATGACGAACCGGGCTCGACGTTGCTTAACTTCGGTGATCGGACGAGAACCGGTTACCGCAACGCCACCGCGCCCATTGAAACGCTAAACCTTTCTCTGTTGTTACAATATGGTCTATATATGCTGCCTCTACCAGTACTGTACGCATCATATAGGGATGGGGTGTAAAAACAAAACACAAACCAGATTACGCCAGGATTTCATCAGCAGCAATGTTGCTGTGCTTGTTAAAGTTTTTTTTTTTATTAGAATTCGATTGATTCCAGTGAAGCTCCACTACGTGATTATTTCTCAGTACATTATTATACCTGCATCGCATATCAAACTTATTCCATTGGGCTCGATATCCACCCAACAACAAAAAAGTGAAAAATGTTAGTCAGCCAGTAATAAATAATTCTAGAACACTGGACCCGCAGCTGGTGTGTCTGTTAGCCGAAAACCATGCGAAGATGAGCGATTTTGGGGGTAGGGGAAGAAGGTGTTTGTCCCCACTGCGATGGGTCAAGTCCCAACCGATAAAAAACATCCCAACTACATCATCAAGGCATACCTTCATGAAAGGTATGCCTTGATGATGTAGATTGGGTGGTAGTCAATTTGGATTTCAGTTCAAAAACGAAAGATATTTATTTCTGAAGAAATAAAATTTATGAACAGTGGTCGTGACGCATCTTCTTATGTAATTAACACGTACGGTAGTCCAAAATGGCCATAGTGGACCCCCGGCTGTCCGGCTCATGCTTCGGCGAGGAGAGCTCAGATATGGAGTTTGCTGTATCTGGGGCGGGGTTGGGCGGGGGGGCACAGAGTGTTTCTCTCGTTCTCCTCTTCTTTTCCAACACCTCTGTCACAAAGTCCACTGTTTGGTGTATTTTGCCTTTGCTTACCGGAATATTCCATGTAGTAGCAAAAGCAGCCAACAAGCCTTGCTGTACTTTTGCAGTTCAGTTGGAAGATACGTCTGATATTCTCACCTCGGTGTCCAAGGTGTGAATGTGTGTGCAAGATCAATGGTTTCGCGCGCCCAAGGCGCGCAGGGGCGGTTTGCGGTGAGCAGCTTCCGACCCTATTCTGGTATTTTTGGAATTTTATTTCGTAGATCATCATGGCAGTTCACAGCAGAGGAGGAAAAGTTTTAGGGAGTCCGCTTCTGATGGTCTTCCCTAGTCGGTTATTATTGTCCTCGGATGAGGACCAGTGTGAGAGTGTGACCTCTCGACAAAGGTGCTGCCTCTCACCGAAGGGGGTGGCATTGTGAAATGTGAATGTGTGGTGTGACAATTTTTGTTACAGGCACAAAGCATGATACAGTATAGTCGCCGTTGATTGGTCGTAATGCACACGTGGGCAGTGATGTCCACATATTCTCTTACCAGGTAAAAATCATCAGCAAACTTTAATTACAGGTTACGAAGCACCGGGTGCCCGGTGCTTCGTTAATTCAATTTTTGATTATTATTTCCATAATTAATGTTTGTAGTCCAACATTATTGCTCCCGTGGAAATATTGCCCGCCCGTTGAAAGTGGCCAGTCCACTGGCAGCTTTACTATACTACTTGGTGGAAACCGTAGTCTGTTGGTATTTAATTTATGGGGGCGCGGTGGCCTTGTGGTACCCGGTTCTCGTCAGATCACTGAAGTTAAGCAACGCCGAGCCCGGTTAATCCTTGAATGGGTGACCATCTGAACGATCGATCCCGCGTTGTGTCCTTGGGCAAGGCACTTCACCCCGACTGTCCACATGGTTGCACGATGACGCCGTGTACTAAGTTGTACCGCACGTCAATGGCACGCATGTATTCAACCAATCTGACCTTGCCTGTTCTGCAGTGCGGAGTTACGATGTTTTGGAGCTGTTGGCTGCTCGTCGTTGCTCGGTGGTTCTCTCCGGGTACTCCGGCTTCCTCCACCCGTAAAACTGTCGCGGACTCGATATGACCCTGGCTGTTAAAGTGTCGTTAAACCCTAATAAATAAATAAATAAATTTAATTTATGACCCGCAATAAGTCATACCAATTCATTGCTGTAATTATTGCTCACCTTCTGTGATGTTCACTTATTAAATCATTAATTTTAATCATGCACCCCAATAACTGCGGAACAATAACGTGTAATATTTAATCAAATTGTGAATCGTGTTTTGTGGCAAACACATAACACTGAGGTTCATTGACTGAGGAGTTTGATAACTTTATGTCACTAACATGTGGACCTTTGAGATTTCGATTTTCCTGATTCTGTTTCGGTTTCGGACCGGTTTCAGGAAAAAAAAACTCGGTTTCGGTTCAGATTTTATGGAGCCCAAGAGGTGACGTGGGTAAAATCACTCCTTATCGCGCAATAATCGTCAATAGTTTATACGCCACCACTCACCACAATGAAGTCTGTTTGTAAATATCTCCATTCAGTCTAACTTCCCATTGATCATTCTTAACCCTTTACCTAACCTGAAAAGCAGACGACACTTGCAAACAAAATTCTTCAATAACTATTTTTTTCATTTTTTGGTCTCAAAAACATAGGTGATGACCTCTCATTGGAACGAGCTCGTCAAGCTCCTTCCAATGAGGGGTCATAACCCATGTTTTTGAGACACAAAATGAAAAGGTAATGGAAATTAATTGTCGATTTTTGTAAATAGCGCTGGTCGGTTTTGGCCGTTACGTTGGGTAAAGGGTTAAGGGTTCAAGGCCATCAGTTGTTGAACCTTAATGAGTCAGAAGAAAACCCTTAAATGAGGGTTATAAATGAATAAATTTAATCTAAACTCTGTATGTATTCTCATTGTCATATTTCGTTGCTTTGTGATTCAATAACGGAGAAAACGTGAAAATGAGAACCCAGAGGTGAAGTGGTCAATTTTGTTTAGTAATCCGAGCGCACCCTCCCGAGGTGGATCAGTAGGTAGAGATGCAGGCTGTAAGCCGAGAGCTCCACGGTTCCTATCCCACCTGCGGCAACCGCGTTGTGTCCTTGGGCAACACACTTAGTCTCATTTGCCCACGTGGGTGCACGGAGGCGTTGTTTACTAAGGCGTACTGCACGTCGATGATGCCCTTGTCTTCAACCAATGCTATCCCTGCTTGTGTGGAGATAATACGTTGAGGAGTCTGAATGTTGCTCGACGTTGCTCGATTGTTGTCTCCGGGTATCCGGCTTCCTCCACCCGTAAAACTGTCCGACAGGGTGTGACACTTGCTATCGAGAGTGTAGTGAAAACCCCAATAAATAAGTCACCTCTCGGGATTCATAACTTGTTGTATGTGTTATAGCGGGGGAGGAATTCGCTAGAATTGTGCACTTGGTGATACCTTCCTGAAATTTGGCATGATGTAAGGGTAGGCATCAGAGATTTCAAAATCGATCGGCTACAAGTTGGCACCATCCTCTAGCCACCACTAGCAGCGAAATCCAAAATGGCCGCCAAGCGGATCGAAAAAAAGCTATTTTCGCCGATCGCACAACTGAAGCTCCAAACCTAACACCATACATGTGCTGTAATTGATGTGAATGATGGAGTGAAGCCCTTGGAACAAGTTGGGGGGAAGATTAATGGATAATGGGATCAGAATTTCCGTCGATGTGTGCGTCTGTGTGTCTGACTGTCAGTATGATCGTCCGTCCGTAGATAAATTAGTGTTGAATGTTTCTCGGGAATGCAATGGTCAAATGAACATGGTATGAGAGATTCCTGTCAACACATGAACAAGGGTACTCGATAGTATGCAGCAGTGGGGATACTTGGACATTTGATAATCCAATTAAAGTGACAGTCTATTCTCAACTTCCGGCATTTTCGATAGATTTATTTTCTAAGAAAATAAAACTATCAAATTTCTAGAGGAGTTCTGGTTCAATCTCAACACCATAGCGACACGTCTGCCAGCAAGGGCAGTGCTGGAATGAACTCGGGATGCATTAGTTCCCGTTGTTAATTATACAATGTTATCTTGCCAGTATAGAACATTGGCAAAATGGGACTAGAAGGGGTGAGTGTATGTTTGCAGTCATTCGAGGTACAGGAATATTTTTTGACTACAAGTAGTATTCTTCATTTTCGGCCAGTTAAGATGTGGTGTGTTCCAAGTCAGGATTAATGTTGCCGACACTTAATGCCCATCCCTCATGGTATGCTACTTTACCAGGGATATAGAGATATAGCCACCACTGGGAGCCAAAACATGACCTTTGATGTCGATGAGTGGTCGAAATGTTTTAGCGAATAACTTATCGAAATATGATCCGGTATGGCAATTTGATACCTTACGTTAGATTTATTAGATCAACTCAGGTATGGATTCATTGAGACATGAGTGCGCTACAAGATGAAGGATTTCCAAGTTGATTTGCTATGGAGTAGGAACTGACTAGTCACATGTGGCCTATGGCCAGAGAAAGACAAGGATACCATAGATGAACACACGGGTGAACGAAGGTATCAACTGTTGTACAGAGGCAAAATAGTTGGGGATATTGTATCATGCTATGCATGAATTAACACCGTCTTGTGCAGTAAATAACAGACTATTTTCCGAAATCTAAAACTGTATTCCTATACCCCGGACAATGTAGCAAGCCACATGGGATGAACATTTGTTAGCAAAATCAACTCAACTAGAAACATGACATGTGTTAACTGGCCGAAAATGGAAAAAAAAATACCAGAATAGGAGATGACTGGTCCTAACATGACAGTATACTACTCAATATTGTTACAACAGCCACCTTCACACTTACACAAAGGTGTGCACCTTAATCCAGCTTTCAAGCATTTGCAATTGCCCTTGCAGGCCTTGGCACAACTACAGTGGAGCATCAGTGCACATGCAGCACTTGCGTCTCCTAGGTGAGTCCAAAATGGGACCAGAATATTGAGACGTGGATTCCACTCCCATCCGTACTGTGATGGGTCTGGCACACATAAGTGTTTCTGCAGAGCACGATGCCAAATGAAAGATGACACAAGAATTACCCTTTTTACATGTTGATACAGAGCTGCTTTGGTGGGCGGGATGTTTTCCATAGACTTAAGGCCATGTGTGAACATATGCCGTCTCGCATCATTGACACGTGTACTGACACAACTGTTACTGTACATCTGTATGGTGAGTTTTTCGATATGCTGCATATGAGGGGAATCCTCTGAAAAGACTTGCGGATTCTCAGTCAATTCTATCATCATTTCAGTTGATGCGGGAAAATTCATCCATGCATTCCATCCTGTCTTCTTCCCAATGCCGAGCATGCTGGATGTTACATCACAACCTGTGAAGGCGTGGAAGAAAGTCAGGGCCTTACAGTAATCAGGTCCAAGTTGTGAAGCTATCTCATGAATTGGCATATCTTTATATGCCTTTCCAATTCCAAACCCAATCCACAGCTCACTGAGTCCAAGGTCACGGAATGTTGCGAAATGGTGCAAAGACAGAATGACGACATCAGAATCAACCGTGCGAAGAAAAGCTATTTTGTGACCTTGTGAGACTGCATGGTTGAGATGAAGCATCATGCGCGTGTCTGCTTCCTCGTGGTTCGATGGAGATATGTCACATAAGCTAACATCCTTATTGCATAGTACATATTCTCCTGATGTCGTTAACAACTGGTACTCGGATGTTGATGTTAATTTCAGCAGTTCAGCAGACAGGAACTTGAAAAATTCGTCTTTATTCTCACTAACTTTCAAGAATGCCTGCCAATTCTTCCCTTTAGGTAAAGGGACGTTCTCGGACACCCGTATCAACCTAACTGCTGTCTCACCGAGGCGTTTTGCTCGCGTCTGATTCTTCAAACTGCCTTCGGGGTAACAGTCATAGATCGCATCAACCCTTGTGGTGTTCGTGTTAATCAGAGATTCGATGTATGGCAATAATTGCAATCGAGCATATTCTCCAAACAGATCCGCTTTCTGTGGTTTGATTACATGGACTACAGCAGGCATATCCAAGATGACAACTGAAGCTTGTCTAGCTGCTGAATTCTTCCCTTGTGCAGGAATAGCTGGTAAACAATTGAGAATTTGAGATTTTGTCCCACTCCGTAGCTTACCTCTATCGGATAATGCTGGCGGATCACGTGCATTCTCGTGCATGAAAAACTCATCCATGTTTGAATCAGGCCGGGCTTGCAGTGAAACGAACATCTGGGTAACTATTGCGGCAGTTGCTTTACTTGACATGAGTTTGTCTCGGCCTTTGTCCAGGTTGGCTGGGGGTGGGTTAAGGAAGGTATATATATTTGCCTTGGGAATAACATCATTCAGGGGTACGGTGCATTCCACAAGCCTTTCCTTCAAGAAAGTGGAATATAAATGCTTGCCCCTTTCGGGTAATGACCGTAAACTCTTACTAACTTCGGGGTCCATATATTCACCAGTATCTAATGTCACCAGCTGACCACTAGTTTCATCATAAGGGTTGATAATGAGTCCCTGATTCACCAGATCGAGGAGAGATTTCAATTGATTCAGAAATTTTTTCTGCTCTGATACCGAACTTTCCGGGTGTTCCGTGTTATCTGATGATGTTGTGTGGAAACTTGCATATTCATACTCATCTATAACACGCAGAACTTCTGACCTTGAAAGCTCAATAACGACTTTCTCTTCAGCCTGGCCATAGAGACCTTTTGGACCACTGTCTTCTTTGAGTAGTTGGATACTATGTTCTTGGCTCTGATCTAAACCCATCATACTGAACTTCCTCTCACTACGCTGGACCACAAAATGGCCTTCCATGAATTTGTTGTGGATTGAAGGATGCCGCCTGGGTAGCTGAGACATGTCTCTCAGAAATACGGGGACCCACCGACAATAATTTGTATGTCCTAGGGCAAAAAAGTAACTGCACAACTCATCGATAGAACACAGTGTACCAGGCCAGTTACCGATTCGTTGGTTCCGAACGAATTGACAGCTTGTCAAGAGAAAGTTCCGAACGATTTCACCCCAATAGCGCGCAGTTGGAGATTGTGAAAGAATCCTCTGTTCCCACATTTCAAATGACTCATGGGGCCCAGTCTGCTGACAGTAAATCTCATAAGCATTCTTTCTGAGGATCTCAAGCCAAGCTAGAGTGAGAAGATATGCCTGTCGCGTCCTCTTGACATGTTTCCCACCAAGTAGGGATGATGCTACACCGGGTGTGAATATCTTTGCGAGGTGAAACATTCGCTCCCAACCAGAACCACCCATAAGCTTACCACCAGCTTCTTGGGTGCACATTTCAAGATGCAGGAATCCAATCATACACACCATTCGATCCTCACCTATCTCCTCTGGGAACAGCCATTGACATTTTTTCTGCCTGGCATACAACGGACAGTCACCTTCAATGACAGGTATCTGGCCGGGGTTTACGAAAGCAGTAGCTTCCCTGACCACATACATAGCATGCTTCTGCATACTGAGTGAGTCCGCTTTCTGCTCACTGAAAACAGGGAATACCCCAATAACTGCACGAGGTTTGACATTGTCTTGATCTTCATGTTTTGAAAAGAAGCCTGAAAAGGTCACAGGGACTTCATCAAGCTGCCAGCTGCCATCAACCTTCCCTTTATTGCTGATCTGTGACACATGAGACAACCAGTCATTCTCTCCCACGTTCAAATCTGCATATTCATTGGGCCGTACATTACATTCATCTGGAGATTCAAGCCTGATGTCCCCACCAAAGTCTTCAACGAAAGGAACAAATGCATAGTCGTCTGGGAGTTCAATTTGTGTGTCTTCTGGAACATCTAAACTCAGTGGTGGGGGATCAGTACCCACATTGTCCCTGCTCAGTTGACCATTGAGTGTGATGGACGTACCATGCATATCAGATCTACCAGATACATCAATGTTATCAGTGGTTCCTATCGAGAAAACATTACGTTTGCAGTTAGCTGGGACTACAACACCTTCGTTCTTGAACCGCAGTGAAACAGCTCTCGCGAAACTCCTGCGAACATCCATTACGCGATCATAAGAGACAGAGAGTCCCATTTGATGAAAATCTCTGATAAGATTTTTCATACGATCATGGGCATGCAACTTCAAACCCACATAAAGAGGCATTGGAGTTTCTCTGTCACGTCTCTGGTGAACATTTTGTGCATGTTCGGAGCGTTTCGCTGAATTGCTGATCAACATCTGTGAAATAGTACAAGCCACTCGAGTCTTGGCATTAACAGTCTCATCATCGCCTAAGTTCTGTATACTACATGTGCCCTCAAGTAGAACTCTAAGAAGAGTCAGGAGTGAGTTGGGTACAGGCTCGCTCAAGCAATAAGATGAAAATGATCCCGTGAAAGGAGCTTGAGATATGAGTATGTGTTTACGCAGAAGAAGACCCACATCAACTATCTTTTTTGCCTCTTCCTCAGACACTATACGAGTTAAAGATTCGGACAACAAGGAGCCAACTCGAAACCTACTTGAAATAAACACATCTCTACCCTGTGTGAAGGCGTCCCAGCCATCGCCCAATTTCTGCAACAAATGTTCTTTGAATCGAGTGGAATGTATTTCTTCACTAAGCCAATCAGAACCGACTTGCTTCAACCTCCGACTGTACAGATTCTTGAGATCGACAAGCTTCATCGCGGAATCGTTGTGTTCAACAAATGTTATGAGCTCTGCCATAACGAGAGGGTCATAGGGCAGGCCTGACGCGGAATGTTCGGCGTTCTTCGACTTTTTAGATTTAGCCGCTCGTGCTTCATTGGCAAGCTTACAATAACAGGTTTTGTGATAGTAAAGATCACTAGCAGCGGAATCAAATGCTGCATTGACCCGAGAAAAAACAACCCAGTTCTCGGCTTCCTTTGCCATAATTTTGAGTTTATTGTTATCAGACATTGATCTGCAAATAGGCTCACTGCTGTCACCTTCGCGTTTGTGACAATAAACACACTGGGGCAGTTTCCTGTCACAGCCAGATTCAAAACTTGTCCGTGTTCTTTTAGGACTCAGCGTGGAGCAGGATGCCACTGCCTCATTTCGCTCTCGCTTGTGTAGCACGCGCTGTACGATGTGAGTCCGAATACTGTCACGGCATGTCTTATGATATATTGCCTTATTCGTCAACAGTGACATCGACATACACTCATCACTCTCTCTCATCAAACAATCAATGGTCAAATTATATGGAAGCTCAACGCCATTATCTAGGAAGCGCGTTATGTCTTCCTCAATAGCTTTATAGGCGTCATGAAAACGAGATTCTCTATACGGACGCATCAATTTCTTGGAACTGTCTTGCTGGCAAAAGCAACAACGTTCCCAGTCAGTACTAGTCCGTACACGAAGAGGATTCTCACTCATTCTGTGAATGATTTTTGTGAACAATCGCGTTCTCGAATTAATTTCGACAGACAAATCAGAATTGCTTGCGGAATTACGCCAAACAAGAGATTGTATGGCAAAGAGACTGCTTCATAAAGAGCGTTGTTTCTCCGGGATCAGCGTCATTCAGGTTTGCCTGAATGACGCTGATCCCGGAGAAACAACGCTCTTTTCAAGTTCCAAGAAATTGATGCGTCCGTATAGAGAATCTCGTTTTATTCTACATCATCTCCCACGTCTGTTTCCAACACGTGCGTGGATCAGAGTTCACTTTCGCGCCCTTACAATCGGATGTATAGTCGGTAGACCGTCGAAAAGGAGGTTCCCTTCAGCCGCTGGCGGCCATTTTGGATTGTGCCGCTACTGGTCGCCACCGGTCGGTGTCAACTTGTAGCCGATCGTTTTTGAGAACCTCATAGCCTACACTAACAGTGTGCCAAATTTCAAGAAGGTATCACCAAGTGCACAATTCACCTGTATGTGACGAATTCCTCCCCCGCTATTAGGAACGTACGGTAAATGACACTGCACTCATTATCGCGCAATAAATCGCCGACTCCACTGACCACAAGAAACTCTGTTTGTAAATATTTCCATTTGGTTTCAGCCTAACTTCCCTTTGTTCATTCTTAAGAGTTCGAGGCCATCAGATGCTAAACCGTATTGAGTCAGAAAAAAACGTAAGTTAGAGTTAACAAATTAATAAAGTTAATCTAAACTGTGTATGTACAGTTAGAACTAGAAGTCCTGCCATGAGCTGTGCGTTTATCTAGGCTTAATAGCGCGTTGGAATTGCGCATAGTTGCCATATCGAATGGCATCCAAAGCACGGCAGGTTCTCCTGGATGCTCATAGCAAACACAGGCAATGTTTCTGTCAATGGACCTCCGGGTTACCCTGAGGTTCATTGGCTAAAACATTGTCTGTGCACAGCCATGCGTACAGTATTTGATAGCCTTACTGTGGTCCTAACGTACAGATCGACGTGATATGTGTGCACATTACATGACAGGACTTCTAGTTAGTCCGTGTGAAACACACAGACTATTGTTTTTGTGTGGTTTCTTTTTTTTTCTTCTTCTTCTTCTTCTTCTTCTTCTTCTTCTTCTTTTCTTCTTCTTCTTCTTCTTCTTCTTCTTCTTCTTCTTCTTCTTCTTCTTCTTCTTCTTCTTCCTCCTGTCTTCTGTCTTCTAACCACTTTTTTGTCCGCAAGATAACTCGAAAACGAATTGCCCGATCTCGTTGATTGATTTTTGGCATACTGACGAAGAGTCACAAGTTCTCAGCACCTAATATTTTTCAGATTCCTCGGGCATTAGGGACCTCCGTGGAGGTGTTTTGAAAGTGGGTCACGCCCATATCTCAGGCGTGGTATGACATATGGACCTGTGACCAACACCAAATGAGTCGACACTCGATGGAGATTCAAAGTATAGGTCAAGGTCACAGAGGCCACCTAGGGTTCATTGAGTGCATTTTTCATAATTGCTAGAATCACATTCATTTTTTGACCCCCTGAAGCATTCCTGACCATGCACTTTTATGTTAAAAAAGTGGGAGTGGCCCACATTTTTGAAAGTGGGTCACTCTCATATCTCAAGCATGGTATGATGAATGGACCTCGGACTAACACAAAACTGAGTCGACACTTGATGGGGATTCAAAATATGGGTCAAGGTCACGGATGTCACCTAGGGGTCATTGAATGCATTTTCCATAATTGCTGGAAGTCACTTTTTTGACCCCCCCCCCCCCAAAGTATTCCTGAGTTTCATACATGCATTTTGCCATTAAAAAAGTGGGCGTGTCCAAAATTTTTGAAAGTGGGTCATGCTCATATCTCAAGCAAGGTATGATGAATGGACCTGGCACTAACACCAAATGAGTCGACACTTGATGGAGATTGAAAATATGGGTCAGGGTCACGGAGGACCTAGGGGTCATTGAGTGCATTTTTCATAATTGCTGGAAATCACCTTTTTTAACCTCCTCCCCCCCCCCAAAAAAGTATTCCTGAGTTTCATACATGCATTTTTCCGTTAAAAAAGTGGGCGTGGCCAAAATCTTTGAAAGTGGGTCATGCTCATATCTCAAGCAAGGTATGATGAATGGACCTGGCACTAACACCAAATGAGTCGACACTTGATGGAGATTCAAAATATGGGTCAAGGTCATGGAAGTCACCTAGGGGTCTGCCTGAAAGAGGTCATCAAAAGTCATCAAGTGCATATTATTCAGAAAGACTGGGAAATGCATTTTATTACACCTTAATGCATTTCTAAAGATTATGAACGTTTTCATCACTCAAATTAGTGGGCAGATCCAACAATGTCCATTTCTGATTCGTGTATCGAACCCTTTGAATGCTGGTCACATATACGCCTTTTCTGGTTTCTTATAAAAACATGTTCTGAATTGTTCTGATTCCAGTATGAATGTCTGTAAATACTATTGACGAAAATCCATTTCTGATTTGTTTAAAAATATTTTACTCCTGAAAATAAGCCTCCATAAATTCTCTTTCTCTATAGTTTATTCTTGATACTTTAACTCTTTTCACACAGACTTGAATTTACTGGGTGCAGTAAATTCTGTTTCTCTAGTTTTAACTATTCTCATTGTCATATTTCGTTTTTTAACGACTTGTCCGGTGGGCGAGTCAGTTAGGGAGAAAACGTGAAAATAAAAACACGACGTATTCGCCCTTTTGCCGCATAGACTAAACACGAGAATCCATAGCGGCCACTAGACCAGTTTTTTTTCTGCTCTGTGAGTCGGTTTTCCCGGAACCGAACCGGACCCCCCCCCCCCCCCCCAAAAAAAAAAAAAAAAAAAAAAAAAAAAAAAACGCCACGTCAACTAACACAAAACGTCATTCACAGTACGTGGGGGAAACTCCGCTCTTTTCGTGAGATTGATTCAAAATCTACTCAGTCATACTACATAGAACGTCAGTATTTAATTAGTCTGTGTGAAACACACAGACTATTGTTTTTGTATGTTTTTTTTTTTCTTTTTTTTAATCTTCTTCTTCTTCTTCTTATTTTCCTATCTTCTGTCTTCTAAGCACTTTTTTGTCCGCAAATTAACTCGAATACAAATTGTCCATTCTCGTTGATTTTTGGCATACTGACAGAGAATCAAAAGTTCTCGGCACCTAATGTTTTTCAGATTCCTGGGGGCATAAGGGGTATATGTAGGTGTGTTTTGAAAATGGGTCATGCCCATATCTCAGGCGTGGTATGACCTATGGACCTGGGACCAACATCAAATGAGTCGACACTCGATGGAGGTTCAAAATATGGGTCAAGGTCACGGAGGTCACCTAGGGGTCATTGAGTGCATTTGTCATAACTGCTAGAAATCACAATTTTTGACCCCCTAAAGTATTCCCAAAGACCGTACATGAATTTTTACGTAAAAAAGTGGGCGTCGCCAAAATTTTTGAAAGTGGGTCTCGCTCATATGTCAAGCAAGGTATGGCGAATGGACTTGGGGCTAACACCAAATGAGTCGACACTCGATGAAGGTTCAAAATATGGGTGAAGGTCACGGAGATCACCTAGAGGTCATTGAGTGCATTTTTCAGAATTGCTGGAAGTCACATTTTTGACCCCATAAAGCATTCCCGAAGTCCGTACATGAATTTTTACGTAAAAAAGTGGGCGATGCCAAAATTTTTGAAAGTGTGTCACGCTCATATCTCAAGCATGGTATGGCAAATGGACTTGGAACTAACACCAAATGAATCCACACTCATTGAAGGTCCAAAACATGGGCCAAAGACCGTACATTAATTTTTACGTAAAAAAGTGGGCGTCGCCAAAATTTTTGAAAGTGGGTCTCGCTCATATCTCAAACATGGTATGGCCAATGGACTTGGGACTAACACCAAATGAGTTGACACTCGATAAAGGTTCAAAATATGGGTCAAGGTCACGAAGGTCACCTAGGGTCATTGAGTGCATTTTTACGAATTGCTGGAAATCACATTTGTTGACCCCCTAAAGCATTCCCAAAGTCCATACATGAATTTTTATGTGAGACAAGTGGGCATCGCCAAAATTTTCGATAGTGGGTTACGCTCATATCTCAAGCATAGTGTGGTGAATGGCTTGCGACTAACACCAAATGAGTCGACACTCGATAGAGGTTCAAAATGTTCAAAAATATGGGTCAAGGTCATGTAGGTCACCTAGGGGTCATTGGGTGCATTTTTCGGAATTGCTGGAAATCACATGTCGTGACCCTTAACAGCATTCCTGATAGATACTTTAACCCTTTTCTTACAAGCTTGAATGTACTTGATGCAGTAAATTCTAGTTCTTGTATTGACATTATTTTGTATTTCAATGATGTTTGCCTGATGGATTCCATATAATACTATTCTACTGAAATTTGGCACATATAGAGAACTTCATTGGACGTTTATCAACCGTGTCATGTCAGTTCTGAAGTTTTTCGTTTTCTGCCAAAACCGCGCAAAATGTTGTCACAATGTTACATTTTGCCACAATTCTCAAACAAGACCCTGGACGATTTGGCTTGAGTTTTCGTAATATTTGTAGTATGACTACGTACATCTGACTACATAAGCTGTATTACTCACGTTGATCCCTTTTGACCACAAAATTGTGAGCAAAGTGTATTTTGGGGCAAAACTGGTCAGTTTTCATATGCGATTTCTCAGCACTGCGGCCACATTTTTTCAAAACGTTTTCCATGAGAAGTTTGGGCATTCATCAAAGAATAATTTGGCTGTTATATATTTTATTCAAAGTTTCAACCTTCACCCTATTTTCCAGCCTTGAATTCAAGTACCCTAAACTTTTTCATAAAATTGGCTCATTTTGAGCTCATTTTTCTTCCATTTATGAAAGGTATATCGAAAAATGATTTATATGTTCGTATTCACAATTACCTACCTAGCATATTTGCTCATTTTGCTGTTGTACGTATTGTTGTAAAGTTTAACCATATGCCTATTCTGTTTGCATAAAGATAGAAAGATAGATGCTGTCCAAAAAAACTCTCGAGTTTCCAGAATTTGGTACGATTTAGTGGCAATTTACTCCATTCCTAATTGATTGAGCGCTGAATGTTTTCTATTGCTGTATGCAGCAGTCATAGTATGTAAATTTTGTTTTATGTGTTAGTATTAAAAGTTTAACCCTTGGCAGATTTGAGACTCCCATATGGGTGCTGTCTGAATATTGTTATTTTCGTAAAATTATTGAATATTGGTAAACGTGCAGTGGTAGTTTGGAAAAGAATATCTGAAAAGTCTGTTGACATTCATATTCACACTTCAATTCCAAGAAGAGTTTCTGTTATAAGGCAGCTGTTAAGTTTAACCCAATCCCCGTTTCGGTTACATAAAGACAGGTGCCTTCGAAAATTATTCCATTTTTCAGAATTTGGTAAGTTTAAGTGACAATTTACTCAATTTCTAATTGATTGAGCGATGCTTATTTTCTATGGGTACATGCGGCAAGCAAAGTGTGACATCTCTTGTTTTATATGTTATTAAGAAGAGTTTAGCCCTTGGCAGATTTGAGACTTCCCTTATGGGTTCTATCGGAATAATTGTTATTTTGGTAAAATCACTGAATATTGGTAAGCGTTCAGTGGTAGTTTGGAAAAGAATATCTGAAAATGCTTTTCGATATTCAGATTCACAGTTCAATTCCAATAATATTTTCTGTTATAAGGCTGCTGTAAAGTTTAACTCAATCCCTGTTTCGGTTTCATAGAGATAGGTGCCGCCGAAAAAGCAACTTTCATTTTTTTTTAGAATTTCGAAGGTTTAAGTGACAATTTACTCCATTTCTAATTGATTGAGAGCTGAATGTTGTCTAAAGTTTAATCCTTGGAAGATTTGAGAGTTCCCAAGTGGGTACTGTCGGAATAATTCGTCCCCTGAGTTCCAATGTGTTCTATGTGCCAGTAGGCACATAGGACACATTGGAACTCAGGGGACGAATTGTTATTTTCGTAACATCATTCCCTGTATATTGGTAAGCATGCGGTGATCTTTGGGTCCTATTTAAATATGCATATAGTTAACGTTGAACAGCTCATCAAATAGACAGAAATAATGGCAAACTCGACAGTTGACAGGTAAATAATTAATGAAAATTTCATTGCATTGAAAATAATGTGGGAACGAACCGTTCACACGGTTTCCACGCGATCCACGGTGTTTCCACCCGATCGCAGGACTCGAGAAAGATACTAAACTGTCGAGTAGGGATAGTAGAACACATTCTGAGAATTTCAAGTGGCTGCCTTGGGTGGTCTGGTTACAATTGGCGTATATCCGACACTGTTGTCTGTTAAGTTTCAAAGTTAACTAAGCCAAATGACAGCCATTTCGCCACTGGGTCGAGTTGTCAGTTTCTGTCGGGACGATCTAAAATGAACAGTTTAAATCTAAACGTTCGGTCATATATAAAGGTGCGAGTAGTTAAAGTTCAACAGTTCATCAAATATACCGAAATAATGCCAAAGTCGATTGATGACACGTAAATAATGAATGGAAATGTCATTGCATTGTGAATAGAGTAGGGGCGAATCGTCGCATCGGTTTCCATGCGATCCCTGATGTTCCATCAGGGCCTCGGCACTCAACAAAGGTACTAAAGTGTTGGACGGTGACAGTATAGAACAAATTCTTAAGATTTCATGTGTAGCTGCCTTCAGCGGTCTGGACACGGTGGGCGTATGACCAACAGTGGTGCTGCCTGTTCAATTTTAATATCAAATTAGCCAAATTACCACTTTTTGCCATTAAACCATGCGCGATTTCTGTCAACTTTTCATTTCTGGAGATTACGTAACTGTTACCGGCTTACCGGGGCCCATCTGGCACCAGTGTACGAGGTGCATCTTTCAATCATCAGCATCTCTTCACCAGTGACTGTAAATTATAAGTTTCAAATGGAACTTGCTCAGAGAAGGAGCACAACCACAACCTCAGACATCAACCCAGCGCCAGCTCGTATCCGTTAGAAAAAGACCAAATTCAAACAATTACCCCCACTCATCAAAACGCTATATCTCAGGCAATTCACGGTCGATTTCCATAAAATTTTCGCTCATTCTCCACAAATAGTTATCGCATCGTCTCACATAGCGAGAGACACCAATTTCGCATTACATCATGTTGAATGTTAGGACAGCGTATGTGCAAGTTTAGAGGGGTTACCGAGGCTCAAGTGCTTGGCTTCGTGACTTTCTTATAATACAACCGAGTTCAGCCGAGCTTCAAGAACAAACGTTGAAAGTGTGGAGTCGCTGCTCCAAACACGTCCCCTACATTCCATGATACCTGATACGCACAGGTTGTTATTATTAAGTATACAGGATCTGTTAAACAGTTTCATCCCTCCCGTGTATAAAAGCAGGTACTGTCAACTGAGAAACTCCAATTTGCAGCTCTGCTGAGCTGACTACAATCACTACTCTCGAAAGTACTGCCAGTGTGGATGGCCGCTCTGAACTCTCTTAAAGAGCTAATCTCTCCTAAATAGCTCATGTATGATAGATTTTGGGGTTAGTTTTAATTAACTCTGTTAGGCTAATTGGGCCAAAGAGCTGATAACCTGTTTTTATTATAATGAATTACTAATTGTGGTCTACTTTCTCGAAAGAGCCATAGCTCTCTTGTAGGGCTAAATAATTAGTAAAAGTTTACGTATTGTTGGTCTATTAGCTGAACTATCTTTTAACCCTCAGTGGCCAAGTCCAATTGCAAATCTGAGTATTGTCTGTTAATTTTACACATAGACATCACTTGAGAATCGGTCCTGATCATTGCCAACCACGTGATTTGTTCGGCTAACTTCTTCCTCAGTTTTCAAGCTAGTACCTTTTTTATTATTACAATATGTTAACCCTTTACCTAACATGAAAACAGACGACACTTGCAAAAAACATCTTGAATATCTAATTTATTTCATTTTTTGTCTCAAAAACATAGGTTATGACCCCTCATTGGAACGAGCTCGTCGAGCTCGTTCCAATGAGGGGTCATAACCTATGTTTTTGAGACAAAAAATGAAAAAAAATAATGAAAAGTAATTTGCGATTTTTGAGAATAGCGCTGGTCGGTTTTGACAGTTACGTTGGATAAAGGGTTAACTGCATTCGCTAATATGAGTAAGGTTAGACATCGAAGAGAATAAAATGAGTAACATGACCACCGTTGTGGAATTGACGTCGGATCCACTGGGTAGTGAGAAAATGTTCCGTTGTTCAATCAGAATTCTGTCTGTGTGAGTTGCCGGTTGGAATGTTAATAGAAATATAAAATCACAGTCAGAATAAAAAATGTTACAACAATGCTTCGAATTTGCAACTGTCGGAATTTTTGCCTGAACAATTTTCAATTATCTTGATTTTTGGACAAATATAGGGGTGGTGAGACACCGCTCCTACACCCCCTCCCCTACACCCCTGTAGCTTCGTGCATTTGTGGAATGCCGAGTGTCTTTCTTGAAGTACCTATCACAATTATGAATGAGGGAAATGGAATACTGAAGTGGTGTGATTTTAACTCCCTTAATACTTCAAAGTGCGTCTGAAAGCTTTCAATTGATGTAACTTAGAGATGTAAAACGTGTTGTATGCTTCTGTCACATTTCCGCACTGTACACAAAAGCCAATCTTGAAATCCAACCAACTTCTTACTCCCAGTATGCCTCGTTTAAGGCTCTAGATGCCATTCAATAGATCAGACAGGAGAGTAGTGACTCACTGGTTATGACGTTGGACTTTAAAATCGAAAGGTCCATGGAACATGCTTCACCAAATGCAACTGCCATGTGTCCTTGGGTAAGGTGCTCAGCGACATTATTTTCTAAGGTGTGCTGCACTTAGATCGACGAATGCTCTCCCTGCGTTTGTGTGGTTAGTATGTTTTGACTTTTGATAGTTGCTGGTCGGTGCTCGGCATATCTATTCAGGTACTCTGGCTTACTTCGTCCGTAAAAACTGCCCGATACGAGATGAACTTCAACCTCTCTGTCTAAAGTGCTGTTAAAACCCAATAAAAAAATGTTCAGGCAAGAATCTCAAGCACAGGATGTGATAATGTGACCTACACACAATGTCTGTCCCCTTCCTTTTGTCTTGACGATAACTCAAAATCAAAAAAACATATCAACTGTTCTGGTTCTGTTTGGCATACTGGTAGCCTGTCACTAGTACTGGCTGGCCCAGCTATGTTTTTAGAGTGCTGGAACCTTTGGGTGTGGCCTATTGGGCCACATAGTTTTTTACAACCCCTAAATTCTTTATAACAGAAAAAGCACCATACAGAAATAGCAGTTTTATATTTATGTACACAAGAGAATAATGTAAACAATCAAATTGGAGATAAGTTGCTATAGCTGTCACACATTTACCCTTATCAGCTCTTGCAATCTGAATTAAATTTCACCCCCAAACCAAGTTGAAAGAAACTCTTTGAGTGGCAAGGAAATTTATTTATTATTCAGCTCTATTCAGCTCTATCTTACAACACTTGATTAATTCTAGTTGAATAAATAACCCTTCACCTTTCATTGTATTTTTATTTTTTTTTATTCTCAATCCTAACTCATGATCAAAAGGTTTCGGTCCGAGTGGAAAGTGGCTTTCTCGAAACACTTATCACAATTATGAATTAATGAAATGGAATATTTTAATGGTCTGTGTCTTACACTCTTCATACTTCACCGCGAAGAACAAAAAAACTTCATTTAACTTATGATTGTAGAACCTTTTGGACGCTTCTGGCCATATTGCCGGTTTTTACACAAATGCCATTCTTCAAGATTCCACCATCTTATTTTATGTGTGTCTTGTTTAGGGCACTAGATGCTCTTTCGAGTAGGCCTTCAAATGAGCTCTTGAGGCTTTTGAGGTTTGCATGACAATACCCCCGATATAGAATCTATGCACCCTTTGTCGGCTCGATAACTCAAATACGAATCGTCCTATCTCTATGCGTTTTGGTATTCTGGTTAACAACCAGTTAGCACTCATCTATGTCATTTCCAGCTCGGATGAGTCTCGAGTGATCCAGTGGGCTGATTGCTTTATAGTCTTCTAGCCCAAAATAATATTTGTTATCATCACCAAAAAATGACAGATCTGGAGTTGGTGGTGTCATTACTTTAAAGTGGATTGAGCTCATTCTTCAGTGTTGATTGCAGACATGGATTACACCGACTGAGTTAAAAATTGCTGGAGGTTCAATATATGGTCCGCCTGACTGATGTCACCAAGGTCATGAAGGGCATATTATTTCGAAAGACTAGGAAATGCATTTTTTTACTCCTTAATGCATTTCTAATGTTTATGAATGTATTTCATTACTCAAATTAGTGGGCAGAGCTAAAAATGTCCATTTCTGATTCGTGTATTGAACCCTTTGAATGCTGGTCACATACATGCCTTTACTGATTTCTTATAAAAAATGTTCTGATTCCTGTATGAATATCTGTAAATACTGTTAACGAAAACCTATTTCTGATTTGTTTAAAATATTTTACTCCTGAAAATAAGCCTCCAATAATTCTCTTTCTATATAGTTTTTTCCTGATTCTTTAATCCTTTTCAGACAGATTTGAATTTACTGGTGGCAGTAAATTTTGTTTCTCTAGTATTCATATTTTATATTGTGTACTGACGCATAATGCTCTGTTACGTTTTGCTATTATATTGTGTAATGAATTCTTATAACATAATCTTTGATCAAATATTGTTTAAATTAATGAACTTTGAATGGTAGGGATCTGCGTATCACAATTTTTTTTTCGAATCGAATCGTGTCATTGATATCGATATCGAATCGAATCTCGAATCGAATCTTCAAAAACAAGTTAGTTGATATTGAACCAAACGGAAGGTACGGAACACTGTGATGACCCTTACAAGACTGACTGAAGACCTTTAACACCAATATAAAAATAGTCTGTGTGGTACCGTCGCTGAAACGGATAGGCCCATTATCCATAGTTTTAGTTTTAGTTTTTAAAGGCTTAATTTGTTACTATTCACGTTCTTAAGAACGTGAATAGTAACAAGTTAAGCCTTCAAAAACTAAAACTGCGGAAAATGTTCTGGACAAAAGTCACTCCTTACCTAACAAGTAACCATTGCCAATTACTCAGTTAAATGCGAAATTGAATTGAGATTCATGAAGAAATTGTCCAATGACAATTTTATCCAATTTGTGTTGGAAATGTAACAAATTGAAGTAAGTAAGAGAGATTCGAAAACATCGATTTTTGAGACTGATTCTGGATCGATCACGAAGCAGACGTATGGTATCCATATCGAATCGAATCTTGAATATTCGCAGGACCCTTCTTTAACTTGACTGGTTTGGTAGTGTGTTAACTTGATATTAATAAAATTATTTGAACCGTGTAATATCTCACAAGCATTTTGTTCGCAATCTTTAGTAGTTGGTGATCGACGATTCAATAATTAAATTACCCAGAAGATTTGAAAGGACACACGCACATTCCAGATTTTTAAATTAATATTTGACACTGCGATGTGCTTCTTATCTCAACACAATCAAAAGGCAATCTGTGATAGATAACATGGGAATCCCAATAGCCCCTTTGATTTCGTCAAAACCTGGAATGACAAGAACTTAATTAATTAATATTAAAGGCTGTTTTCTTAGCAAATGACATTGGGAAAATGAAAATCAGCTTTCGGTATTAAATCCGTTGAGAACATTTTCACATTTAGTACCAGTCTGCATGTCAATATGCAACTAGCGACAAACAAACATGATCATTGCAAAATGCACTCTTGAGTAACGTAATACATGTTTAATGTTGATGAAAGTGCAGTTACCGTCAATTGGATTGGTTGACAAAGGTATTGTTCAGTTCTCATAAAATCGTATTTATGTGACCCGATGTTTATTGGGCTCTTCCATTGGGATTTCTTCAACAAGGAATTGGGGGATACATGCGTCCAATTTAAAACTGAACTGTCGTGAGAAACCATAATGAAGCTGTACAAGATGTTCGCAAGAAAATGTCAAATCAGCCACCATCAATGTTATACCGGCTATGCCCCTGCATTGAATCACGAACGTTAACACAATTAATCCTACAGGTGGAGTGAGACGTGTAAGTACACAGCTACTTCGACTCAAGAAAATGTACATTTGATAGCAAAGAGGATAATGTATCACATGATCACCATCAAATAGCTCATTGCGAACAATATCGTTCACAACACGTCTAATACAAGAATGACGTCACAAGTCAACGTCAACGTGGTAACGCTGTGAGCGAGTTGGTTTTGGTAGACGAATTGAATTAACCCTTTACCCAACGTAACGGAGAAAAATGGCCAGCGCTATTCACAAAAAATGCCATTCAATTTTCATTATTTTTTATTTTTTGCCTCAAAAACATAGCTTATGACCCCTGATTGGAACGAGCTTTTTGAGCTCGTTCCAATGAGGGGTCATAAACTATGTTCTGACGCAAAAAAATAAAAAAAAAAAATAATTATTCAATAATTTTGTTTGCAAGTGTCGTCTGCTTTTCATGTTAGGTAAAGAGTTAACGTTCTCTTATTTTTCAATATTTGTCTCCCTATTACAAATAACAGACAACGCTTGAAGAAAACATTTCCTGAATAACAAACACTTTTATTTTTTCGATTTTTGTGAACAGCGCAGGCCAGCATCAGTCGTTACGTCAGCTAAAAGGTTATACTTCATCAAATAGTTTTTATAATTTTGTCAAACTGCCATCATGTTCAGGAGATTACTCCCTTCTAAGCGACTTTCACTAATTCATATCCCGTTAAGTTAGGTGCCGTACCAATGTATACCGCGTCATGATAACGTAAAAATTATGCGTTACGCTCGTCCTGATTGTAAGATGAGAATTAAAAAAATATTCGAGAAGGCGAACGTCATACAAGTCGATTTATCACCTGGCAAGTGGCTGCGTAGCACCTAATCATTAACTCAATTGGAAAATCACCGTTTCTTATCTGCCTTGAATGGTAACAAGTAAAGATATGTTCCGCGTTTCAAGTTGTCCCCCGAATTCAAGTGTCTTACGCGCAAGATAACCGTGCCATATCTTCCTCGGGTGGCAATAAGTAACGTAGTTCTCTGAACCCAAGTGTAAATTGTGCGCAAAAATACGATATCATATCTTCCTTGGATGGCAACATGTGAAGGTATATTCCGCGTTATTACGCGTAAAATTTATTCTCAGCTTTAGAATTACGAGCCATCTATCATTTATCTCAATCTCGCCCTGGTAACAGAGGCAGGGGCAAGTTCGCATACAGTATTCACACATCCAACCACTCCTTGGCCCGAATCATTCAAACGGTATGTTCTTCATATATAAGTGCATTGTGTGCAAAATCACCTTTTCATATGTCAACAGGTAAAGATATGTTTCCCGTTTCACGCTGTTTCCCGCATCCCAGTGTCTTACGCGCAAACTAACCGTATAAGTTCTGTTAATAATACAGTAATAAAAAAAAATTCGGTTATTTTGCTAGGGTCTGGGATGTTAGCGGCTCTCGTGTCGTCTGCCCTTCTCTTTTGATAGAGGTGGCTCTGATGGAGATAGCCTTTGTAGCTGTTGGTGTTGCTGGTCAGCTGATGTTGTTGGAGGACCGCCCTCGATGGTAGGGGCGAGTCTTGGCTGCATCGGGAGATGTTAGGGTTACATGTTGCTCAGTCTGTGCTAGTTTGTCTTTTGTGTGTTGTAAGCAGTGCCATGACCTATTCGTGTTGTTGCTTGCTTTTCTCCGTTTTTCCATCTTTCCTCAAAGCTGTCCTCTAAAGATTCTTGTTGAGCTGGTGGTGGTGGTATGGTTCCTAGTCCTGGCTTTCGGGTACCAAAGGGAGAGGCGAGTGAGGATCGAGAAGTGGCGAGAAGGCAACTTCTGGTGCCACCTCAGTCTCCACAGGACGTTACACATCCATTAGTTATGGGGAGCCGGCAGTTGGTTGGGTTTTCTGTGGAAGTGGGAGGGGAGTGATGGCTGCTTCTGGCTCTTTTCTTTCCATCTCTCTCTTCTTCTCCAAGAAAGCCCCCCCCCCCCCCACCCCAGTAGTCGGACATCCCTTCACTTGGTGAACAGGTTCTTCTCTTCCTTTTGTTCTGTCTCTTTTCGGGGCTTCCAGACTCCCTCGGGTGAGGACCAGTGTGAGAGGAGGTCCTCCCACCATAGGCACTACCTCTTCCCGAGTGAGGTGGTGTTGAGGTGTCTTCAATTTTAAACTTCAAGGTCAGGTGTACGCTCTTGCTTTTCTCCTGGACAGTCCATGAAATGGGACAAGAGACACTCAGAGGTGAAATGGTCTTCCTGAGTCTCGCAGGTAATTCCAGGTTTTCCGTGATGGCTAATCAAGATGTTCACACTTTGAAGTCAGACGTGGAAATGTAGATTTAGACTAGGAAATGTAACGATAATCCAGTGAGCATTGATTAAGAAGCAGATCAAATGTTTTTTTGCTCACCAAAGGCGCACAGGGATGGTGTGGACAAGCCCCTTTCTACCCTCATTAATTGTATGTGATTTGTCTTGTCTGTTAACAGTAAAGGAGGAGAGTGTATGGGCACTCAGCGGCGCTTATGTCTTCTTTCCTTCTTTTAGAGAGGAGGTGGTCTTGATGGAGAGACTGTGGCAGTCGGCGTTGTTGGTGGACTGCCTGATGACTGACTTGGTTGGTACTGTTTAGTCTTGGCCGAATCTGGAGTTGCTTCTAGTGGTGGCTGTGGCTGTTGTTGGAATCGTGCCTCTGTCAGTTGAGTTGCTGCTTCGATTTGCTGAGATAGTTGTTCAAACTGTAGACTCATTTTTTTTTTTTTGCTGTGCCGAGCTGCCTCTTCTTGATATTTCAGGCTGTACTGTTTGTATTCCTCCAGCCATTTATCCAGGTCCTAGCTTTTTGGTTCTGAAGGGAGAGGCGAACGAGGAAGTGAGTGACCACCTCTTGGGATCGAGTGAAGGGTGACCAGAGTCTGTAGCGGTTACTAACTATCCATAGCGGTTAAAATAATTCCGTAGCGGTTATTGGAAAAAAAACAATAAAAAATCACAGAATTCGATTTGTACATGCTAAAATGGAAGAAAACCGAATTAGTATGTTGCATGCAAATGATATAGTTAAGGTTACTATGCGATAGGTCTCCATAGAGCTGGAATAGGGTCACCCTCGTGCACGCAGAGGGCCCTTGTAGATGAGAGAAGAGCAGTCTACAATCCTTATATGCCACATCCGAGGTTGTTTGCTGCTTCTTTTTCACCATCGATTTCTTGTTATTGGCGAAGGCAGCCCATGATTTCTCTAGGGCCCATCGGAGTGCATACCTGCCTATTCTCGCCACCGGGTATTTATTGTTTATTAATAATAGGTGGAGTCAGCCCACGATTTCTCTTTGTCGCATCGGAGTGCATTACTGATTATTCTCGCCATCGGGTATTTAATTTTTATTAATCATACACACTGAAAACTAAAGTGTTAAAACTGACACTTTCGAGGTGTTAAACCCATTCTAACTGTTAGAGTTTGATTTTAACACTCAAAATGCAATGCTTTAAGCAATTAGACATTACAATCGTCAGACATCTGAAACTTGAATGGATGGCACTTCCCATGTGTATAGCATTGGTGGTTCTTCCAGAACCGTCCATGTTTTGATTTGCGCCTGGTGGGTACATAATTAAAAGGACACAACGCAGATGACGCGGATTAGGCTCGAGAGTTCGAGTCTGATCCGCGTCATCTGCGTTGTTTCCTTTTAAGTTTCGCGACATTGCACTTGTCAAGTGGCATTATTGTAACACCTGTCAAGTTCTGGGATATCTACACTTGAACAAAGTGCTAATTCAGCACTTAGTAAGTGTTAAATACAGCACTTCAAGTGTAGTTTTAACACTTTAGTTTTCAGCGCGTAGGTAGTGGCAGACCTTAATTTCTCTCAGGAGCACCGAAGTGCAGTACTGCCTATTCCACCGTAGGTAGTTTGTTAGAATTTATTCGAAATTGAATGATAGGGGTGGTTTTATAAGAGGAGAGCCATTTCAGGTCTCCCCGGCTCGTCCAGGCCCGCCCGCGATCAGGCTGGTCAAAGGGTAGTTGTAGTCACTATAGGTGATTATTTTGTGGCATTTTTTGTTTTCTGCCGGCTTGCACAGATGTCATGTAGATCTGATATTAGTTTGCTGTCCATGAGGCGATCGCGGTTTTTGGCAGCAGGAGAGGTAGGTGAGGCGGTCTTCTAAGGTTGGAATTCCGCCTCTCTCGTAGAGTAGGTTGTTCGGAGTGTCCGAGGGGAACCCTAAGCGCGTGGTTCTGGACATTTTGGAGTTTGCCCATGATCGATTTATTTCAATCACCGAGGACGAGTGCACCGTATTTAAGTATTTACATTTACATTTTTTTTCTTTTTTTTTTCCTTTTTTTTGTTCGATGTTTTCTTCTTTTTCTCGTTTGCTTCTTTCTTTTCTAATTTTTCTAAAAATATTCCTCTTGTAGTTGATGCATTCCTGCACATCTTTACCCGGGGGTCTGCCCTCTCCCACTCTTGCTTCGGTCTGGGTCTGGAGACCTGGCTCGCGACCCCAATTGGTAGCTGTGTCTTGAAAACAGAAAAAATGCCTGAATGGCATCAGTAAGGTGTTTTTTTTTTTCGAGTCGACGTTTGGTTCCGTGGGGTGGGCTGGGCCCGCGGGTATTGATGTGTACGTGTAACTACTGACTGACACCACCTGTCGAGTGAATTGATAAACGAAAGAGGGGGACGACTTACATAAGCTGTTAGCTTTCCGTCGAATCCCTCTCATATACAGCGATCTGTCTTCGTTTACCTTTGTTATTTTGTGTACTGTTGTACATTGTGTTGCTTGCTCTTCTTTGTACCTGTTGCGTACTGTACACAAATAACATAATTTCAAATAAATATTGTTTAAACTAAGTACGGGGCGCGCGAATGCTTTGTAAAGTTTAAGTAGGACTGTCCCAGCGGCTTTCTGGGAGGTGTCGCGAAGCATTTTTATCAGACTAATACATTTTGTTGCCTTTGTGGTGATATCATTGGTGTGTTTATTGAAATTTTGGTCAACGGTTATACCAAGAAACATTGCCTCAGTGCACTCTGGAAGGACTTTGTCCGGTAGTTTGAGGTCAAAGTTGCATTTTGTTTTTCTTACGGGTGAAGGTGATTCTTTGAGGTTTGTTTACGTTAAGCTTAGTTCTCCATTTTACACATTATCATTATGTGTACTCTCCCTATAAAACACTGCCAATCGACTCCCCACTAACTACTCTATGTGGTGGGGTATCACAACCCAACCACGTGACTCCAATATGACGTACTATCGGTCATAATTAGCACAAAGTGTTTCCCAGTGTTGTGACAAGGTTATGCTTCCGACCCAAAATAGGGCATCCAAACATTATTTCTCTGCAAAACGACCGTTGATAATTAAGGAAAAAAGCGCATCGCTCCCAAACTTCACAAATAAAAATAAAATCGTTAAAATTTATTTCGAAATATCGTACAAAATTACTTTTGAGGGCAGTTTCGATCTCGCATGAATATTTGTGAAGACCTTCTCGCTACTTTTTGTCGATGTCTGTGTTTCTTTGATCCCGTAATTTTTGGATACCAATTAGCACACTTTCCCAACCAGTCGGGCAAATACTATTTTTAATATCATAGGGAAATTTTAAAAACGCGTTTCGTTTTGAATATATTGAGTAAAAATCAGTGCGATTTCGTCCTTGAATTTTTATAATCCGATTATTATTAGCGAAGTTACGCCAAAAATGGAAATAATAAAACAATCTCATTTGTAACAGGCTGAAGAACCTTTCGAAAAGAGTCATTCAAATACACACCTTTTTTATTCTGCAGTGGTAGACATATTCCAGGCAATGGAAAATAACTTTACACAATTTGGTTGGGTTTCCAGGTATTCGCATGAAGGACAGCTGACGTCGGCTTAACAGGTTGAGAACAACGTAGTTTCGTTACCCACTAAACAGGCCAAATTGCCAGAGTTATTAGACCACAGACGTCTGGAAACCTGATCTAAATCACTCCTACCTCAAAACACCTCATTCTTATATGCACCCCCCCCCCCCCCCCCCCCCCCCCCCGGTGAACTGTGGTGGGGTGAGAATCTTACGGAGCATCAAGTGGGATTCGCCGTATGGGGCGGAACAAAATTTCCTGACCGACCAAAATAATTTCCAGACTGATATCAGATGTGTAACCAAATTTGATAAACAAACCATGCGAGCACCTACTTATCGGTTCCCGGGTATAAGATGGCGCTATACTGAAATCGTCTATTATGATTGAATAACATGTGGGGTCAATTCCTCTCCAACGCAGTTTCGTCCAGCATGCGGTTCGACCCATTGTTCAGGTGAACAGATTATCCTTTTACATTGAACCATGCAGGGCCTTTGAAACACTGTGGATGACCAAGACTGTAATTGTGGATATCCTGGAACCCATCTACATGGAGAGAAATTCTAAACAGAAACACTAATAGAGTGGAATTTTCACGCATATATCGTCTTAACTCATGTGAAAGAAGCATTTCATTGAACGACAACCTGCGGTCCATCTGCAGAAATATGTTGTGTTCGGTGCCCTTTTTCCACCGAAACTGAGAGCATATTTTGTGAGTGGAAACCTCACTCCTCGAGTGTTTTAGCAGAGACCCTTTTTATGTGGCGAGATGGGACGCGATGTGTCGGAATGTATCTGAGATCAGTTACACATTATAAATTGGCAGAATTTGGGAGAGTTTTCAGTTTCCGGTATGAACTCAGCAAAATTAGAAGAAACATATACATATATTTTATATTTCGTTAAAAAACGATGCGTATAGCTTTAGGTTGTTTCTTTGGACCACTGAGAAAAGTAGACCTAAGCTGTTGTAATATAACTGAATATAACACAACACTTAACATGATCAATCATTGAGTTCTCGTGGCAGCAATAAAATTTGGTAGCAATAAGATTTCCTAATCCGAACTAATCCTTTAATTACCATTCCAAAGATGTAAAACAACAGCCGACAATAGCTACTGATTGTTTCTGAAACAGCATCTGATGAAAACATTGACTGGTGACAATAGATAAAGAATAAATTACTCCTATGAAGTTTATTCTTTTGAGATGGGGACTTCCCGGAATGTCGACATCTATTGTTCTCCTACAGGGAATAGTGAAGGTGTGATAATCGGATTAACTAGCTATGTCCTGTACCTATATCTTGGACAAATTATTTTTCATCATTCATTCCTCCCCCACACAATCTGCTCATTAGTTGCGGGAGCATTGTTCTCCGTGTTAAACAAACACGTGAGTACTAGTCTGTCTGACATCTGTCAAGATGTTAGCCGGTCAGCGTCCCGGCTTTTCAAAACACAAATATCCGATTCCCTAATTAAGGCCGCAATCAACACCCAATAAAGCCGCCAAACATCTCTAACCAAACACCGAAACTAAATTTCAACCCCATCATGAATAAGTTACAAATAGCCGCGTGGAACACCAGTAGCGTTAATAATAAAGAACTTCAAATGAGCCGATATTTCGAAGATACAGACATTATCTGTATCTGCGAAAGTTGGCTTCAACCCAGCAAAAAATTTTCATTAAGTGGGTTCAGCACTATTAGGAGAGACCGACTAATCACCCAAGGGGGCAGCGTTGCTCTTCTAACAAAGCAAAACATCAAAACTAAAACCATAAAAACTAATCACCTCGATGCAAAATGATTGCAACTGAAATCACAGTCGGCAATAAAAAAAAAATCGCGATTGTTTGTTATTATAACGACCCAAGCAAATTGTTTCTGACACTGTCTTTGAATTCTTCACGAGGAAATACAAACACTGCATTTTCCTTGGCGACTTCAGTGCCAAACAACTGTACTTTGGCTGCAACAAAACCAGCCACAACGGTCAAGCTCTCCTCGAAATAACAAAAAATATAACCTTCCTGTGGTCATGAACGACAACTCAGCAACCTTTATCAGTAATAACCCACTATTTTCATCTGAAATCCTCGATCTAATTATCGCCAGCGACTCCCTGATACACCACATCGACGACCACTGGGTCAGCGATGATGACTTGGGCAGCGATCACCTCCCGGTCCATGCCTCACTGCAGCTAGGAAATGGCCCACTCAGGTACCCCCAGCTCTCCGCAGAAATTTCAGAAAAATTAATTGGAACCTCTACCGCGACATCATCGATGCCAAACTCACAAACACCCCCCTATGTAATGCAGCAGAATTAGAAACCCAATGCGAGGGCATAGAGAAAATCATTAACTCAACCCTAAACGAAATATGCCCAAAAGAAGAAGTGCGCCCCTAGAGAAATACTATCTCGGGTGACACACTGTCACTAATCAAAACTAAACGAAAAGCTCTTCGCGCTCTTAAAACCGAAACTGACCCCGGTAAGAAAGCTGACCTCCAAAAAACATACAACCGCTTCATGGCGAAGTCAAGGAAGCCATCAAAGCTGAAAAACAAGCCAATTGGGAAAAGGTAACAGCCAATCTAAACGGGGTCCAAGATGCTAAAAAATTCTAGGACTCCTTCAGAATCCTAACTGGGCAAAACAACAAGAGCGGCAAAGCCGCAGCCAAACCTCTTAGAAGGGAAGACGGTTCCTTCACGCGCACCGACAAAGACAAGGCCGACACCTTTGCCGACCTCCTAAGAAAAACGCATCGCCCGCATCAAGACGCGGGCAATGGTGACGCCTTCATAAACGCGATTGATGACTTCATCAATGAACACCCTGATATCTACCGTGACCCCAAATTCGATAACGGACCAGAAGACGGGGATCACGATGACCTCGTCACCCCCATCACCAATGACGAAATCACCATCGTCATAAAAAAATGCAAAAATTCCTCCTCACCCGGCGAAGATGAAGTGAGCTACAACATTCTAAAACAAAGCCCAAACTCCCTAATCGAAAAACTAAACAAACTGTTCAACGCATGCCTCACCCATGGCCACTTTCCCAAATGTTTGAAAAAAGCCATTGGTGTCATGATACCAAAACCTGACAAGGACCCCTCCGATCCAGCCAGCTACCGCCCAATCAGCCTCCTCAGCTCCATTGGTAAGACATTCGAACGAATCCTTACCAATCGGTTCAGGGGGCACCTTGAAGACAACGATTTTTTCAATAAGTGGCAAAGAGCCTATAGAAACCGTAAAGAAGGCATCGAGCATGTCTACCGACTAGTCACTCAAATGAAAACCGCAATCAACAATCAGCAAAATAGGCACGGCAGTCCTGTTAGACGTCGAAAAAAGCATTTGACTCTGTTTGGCACAATGGAATGCGCTACAAATTATCAAAAATGAGACTCCCCATGAAACTGCTCAGATTACTATCCTCTTTCCTACATGATCGCGAAATTAAAGTCAGAGTGAACAATGAAATATCTGATTGTGTCCCCCCTTGAATCAGGCACCCCCAAGGATCCTTCCTAAGCCCCCCTCCTTTACATCTTCTATGTAAACGATCTTAATTTCTCCGAGGATCGTGTTCAAGTCTCCCAATTCGCGGATGATAAGGACCTCTGGGATTCTAACAATACGGCCAATCTGCTCCAAAAACCCCTGCAACGCGCTCTCTTTGACCTAGAACAATGGTGTGCCAAATGGAGAATTAAGCTGAACGCCAATAAACCCCAACGAATCACCTTTACTCCCAAGACAAACAAACGTGATTTTGACCTAAAACTAATGGATAACACCCTCCCAGAATGCAAGGATGCGAAATTCCTGGGCATCACCATTGATCAAAACTGTCCTTTAACAAACGCACCGACGACATGGCGAAAAAAGCAACCAAACGCATTAACTTACTGAAAATGCTAAAGGGAACTTTATGGGGAGCCAACCAGTCCACCCTACTCAAACTATACAAAGCCTTTGCGCGCCCAGTACTCGAATACGGGGTAATCATCCGAACTACCTCAACCAAACTAATATGGGAAAACTCCAGAAGGTCCAAAATCACGCGCTTAGAGTCGCCCTCCGCACCCCATGGGACACATCCATCAAAACACTCCACGACAGGGCCGACATCCCCACCATTAAACACCGCCTAGCCACGCTGGCCGCGAAAAATCATGACCGGCTAGCCGCCAGTGAACTAATTGCCTAACTTGGAGCCATTTGCGAAAGCCGACAAAAGCCCAAAAATTCCCATCAAAACTAAGACCGCTCGAAAAAAACTAAGGAACGAGAAGGTGAACTAACAGGCAGATTAACCGCTTAACTGTGGCCTTCTACCAGAAAGGGCTGCCTTCACCGACTCAACTAAAATTACATCATGATTAAATATTGTAAAAAACTAAACACGCTTAATAATAAATAGGGAACGAGAAGGTGAGTTAACAGGCAGATTAACAGCTTAACTGTGGCCTTCTACCAGAAAGGGCTGCCTTCACCGACTCTATTAAAATTACATCACGTTTAAAAACTAAACATGCTCGAGAACAAATAGGGAACGAGAAGGCGAGACAACAGGCAGATTAACAGCTTAACTGTGGTCTTCTACCAGAAAGGGCTGCCCTCACCGACTCTATTAAAATTACATCACGTTTAAAAACTAAACATGCTCGAGAACAAATAGGGAACGAGAAGGTGAGACAACAGGCAGATTAACAGCTTAACTGTGGCCTTCTACCAGAAAGGGCTGCCTTCACCGACTCAACTAAAATTAGATCACGTTTAAACACTGTAAAAGGTTTATGTGTAAGCATGTTATCTCTGAACAAAAACGCCCGCGATCCCCGACACCTCCAAATATCCTTAAATTAACCTAAATAAGATCGCAACCAGCGAAGGGTACAACAGGAAAGAAACACCCTCGGGTGTGGTTTAGTGTGCTAAACCTGTTACCCTTCCGCTGCAATCTCATTCCCAGCCGCGGAAGCTCAGCCCACATAAAAAGGCTCGCGATCCCCGGCACCTCCAAATAAACTCAAACTAACCTAAATAAGGTCGCAACCACCGAAGGGTACAACAGGAAAGAAACACCCTCGGGTGTGGTTTAGTGCGCTAAACCTGTTACCCTCCCGCTGCAAACTCACTCTCAGCCTCAGAAGGTGAGCTAACAGGCAGATTAACAGCTTAACTGTGACCTTCTACCAGAAAGGGCTGCCTTCACCGACTCAGCTAAAGATTAGATCATAAATTAAACAAAATGTGCTATTTTTATCTTTTTATATTTTACATATTCTAATGAAAACTAATTCTTCCTTCTTTTAAGCAGGTACACAGAAGATACTTGTTGACCAGCACCCCAATAACCGCTATGGACACTATAACCACTATGGAAACAGTAACCCCCATGGTTCCTGAACATCCTCCACTCCATCCCTAAAAGTGGTCGACCACTTTAAGATAGGCGAGCGTTGGTCCTGCGTCCCGCCTCTGCCCCTTTTTCTAAGCGCATTGTCCCAACCCAATAGGATTACAATGCAGGCCTGCCCCGAACAGGGAAGTTCGGGTCTTCTTTCTGGTGGTCCCCGAAAGGGGTCGTTGTTGTTTTCTTTCAAAGAGTCAAACCAAACAGAGACATCCTGAGGCAGATTATACTTGCCAGTGATGGCCATCACTCAAAATCATCCTCCAAGAGGCAGACTTTACTTGCCTGAAAACCTATTTACTTGCCTGAAAACCTAGAACCACTGCACCCACGGGGAGAGGTAGTGTGGACCCAACCTCCCACACTGGTCCTCACCCGAGGGTTCAACCGAGATATGTTAACGAAGCCATCACACCGCAACCGGAGACACCTGCCGAGTACCTGAACCTTTTCCCCCTTCAACATGCCTAGACATGTAAAAATTGATCATTTACAGTCACTGAGGGTCGAAAGGGGCTTGTTCCCCAAAACCGTCCCTGCGCGCATTCGGCGCGCGAAACCATTCCGTTCGCAAATCATCATTCACACTTGAGGGTCGAAAGGGGCTTGTGCCCCGAACCGTCCCTGCGCGCCTTTGGCGCGTGAAACCATTCCGTCCGGGATCATTCACGCTTCTGACTTCAGAGTGTGAGCACCTCAGCAACAACATCATGAGAGGACTGGAACTACCAGCAAAGCTGCAAAACACCAGCTCTGGGCGTCTATCGTCCCATCACCTGGACTATCCAGGAGAAGGGCGAGAGCGTCTATCTGACACTGGAATTCTCCACAGAAGAAAAGATCGCACCACCCCTCAAGGGTAGAGGTAGTACCTTTAGTGAGAGGATCCCCTCTCACACTAGTCCTCACCCAAGGGGGTCTGGAGGCCTTGAAAAGAGAAGAAAACCAAGAAGAAAGAGCTTGGAGGCATTCTTGGAGATGAAGAAATAGAACGGTGAGGAAAGGAAAGAGCCAGAGGCGGCCACCACTTCCCCTCCAACTCCCACAGACAGCCCCATCCAAATGCCGTCTTCCCAGCCGGTGTTGTCGGATGTGGAAGAGTGTGTGGAGACTGAGGTGGAAATGGAAGATGCACTCTCGCCTCTTCCTGATTCCCACTCGCCTCTTCCTTCTAAACCAAAATGCCAGGACGCGGACGACAGGCTGGAGAACATCTTACGGGAAAACAAGCTTCAAGGGGACCTTCACAAGCAAAAGATGGACAGGAATTTCCAACTATTCCTCCAACAAGTCGAAGAAACCAAAAAACTAATAGACGCCAGAAACCTACAACTACAACAACAAAAGCCTCAGCAATCACCCACAACCACTCCAGACTCGGCCAGGACCAGACCCTACAAAACTCACGAATCACCATTAGGCAGCCCACCAACAACACCAACTACCACTGCCTCTCCTTCCAAACCCCCACCTCTGAAAAAGAAGCAGAAAAGACACAAGCGCCGCTGACATCCCACAACTTCTCCTCCTTTACCACGGTCTGTCACTTCAAAATTCTACAGCTAAAGAGGGTCGAAAGGGGCTTGCTCCCCAAACCGTCCCTGCGCGCCTTCGGCGCGCGAAACCATTTGATTCATCAAATGAAGACGAGATCAATTAACAAATAGATATTTTCTTAGAATTTTTTTTTAACAAACAACATATGAACATCCATATTTTTAACGAACAATTTTGGACATTTTTACATTTCAAATTTACAATCCTACAAAATGAGACACGGTATCACAATACTGATCTTTTTGGGCAGCACCTTGCCCCCATTCCTGAGTTGCAGTAAATTATTTTGAATCTGTTTGTAGGAAAAGACAGCGCTCGTGTGGAGTTTTCCAACAAATAGTTGCAACACAATGATAAAAAATTAAATTTCTAACATTCGGCCTGTCACTTAAGTTAACCGTGCACATGTATATTAGCACTACAAAAAAGCCCTGGGCCGATCTAATACGTGGACCGACTTAGGGGCATACCTCAGTTGCTGACTTTATTTTTGGCCGACTTCTCCCATGGGCGACTTCATTTGGAGGCGACTTCCCACCATTTAACCCCTTTTCACATTTTAATGATGTTAATGATTTCATCGTCGTCCCCTACTTCTGGGTCAGTGTCGAATTTATAGTCACGGTAGACTTCTGGGTGTTCATTGATGAAGTTGCCTATTGCGTTTTCGACTACGTCGTTGTACCCGGGACCTTCATGTGGGTGGTAAGTGTTCCCGAGGAGGTCAGAAAAAGTTCTCTTTATCGATACTGGCTATGGATCCATCCTCCTTACTGCTGTTTTTTGTTTACCTTTACCTTTACTTTTTCTGACCTGTTAATACTTAGAAGGTGTTCCAGAATGTTTTGGAACTATTTGTCTTAACTCTTTGTCTTAAGTTTATCTGTGTGCTTTCTGTATATGCCTCTCTACCCGTAACACATAAATTCATCCCAAGTATTTCCACACTGTTATATCCTTGCTGTCCTCTTCCCCAGTAACCACCCTACACCTTCGTGACTCATCTACCCTACGACCCACAGATGTTACCTTGCTTTTATTTGCTCTTAGTTTAAGACGTCATTCATCTCCGTACTTTCCTACTGTGGTTAATAGTTTTTGTAGTCCTTTTTCACTCCCGGCTGATAAAACAATGTCATCGGCAGCGAAAAGCCCAGGAATGTTTGTCTCTCCGAGTTTTACCCCCTCTGCCCTTGCAATCAACCCTCCTCCTAAATCTTATGTGTACAAAGCAAACAGAATCGGTAACAAGATATCCCTGCTTAAAACCTCTCTCCATTAGGACCCTCTTCATTGTGATGTTTCCCAGGTTAAGCACACTCTGCACATCTTTGTACAGTGTTTTCATGATTCCATTGATTCTATCAGTTGTAAGAGTGTAAACAAGTGGACAGTCACTCGTCTCCCTCTTCGGAACATTTTCTGGATTCCCCTTGGAATCCTCTTTTTTCACAAGCCTTCCACAGAGAACCTTGTAGAATACCTTTCCAATATTGCTGCTAAAAGATATCCCTCTGTAATTATCTAAAACATCTCTATCTCCTTTTTTGTGTATGAATGTTACCCTGCTTTCCTCCCTTTGTGATTGTCGCCGTTAAACAGTGCCGTAAGATGTTCCTATAATGGACACCGTTCTATTCTTAATAACTCGTCGGGAATTTCATCAGTGCTTGATGTTTTGCCATTTGTTAACGTAGTGACCGCATTTCGTAATCACTCTCTCCCCCAATTTCTCAGCATACTGAGTCAGATACATTTTCAGCACTCTCCAACATACATTCTGGAGGGACGCCTTCCCCACCTTCTGTCATTTACCTCCTCCCAATGCTTGATTATTTCTACTGATATACTGTCTCGGCTATCAGTACTCCCCTCCCCCACCCTCCATCTTAATACTCTGTGTGGTATTGCCTTTGTTAGTGTTATTTATCCATTTTCAGAATAGATTGGAACTTGACACCCCTGTTTTTCTTATCGCTCTAATGAGATTACTATTCTGCACCTTCCTACTTTTATCCATCATTTGATTAACCTTTGTTCTTGCTTCCTCATATACTTCTTTGGCACGTTTAGTGGCTGCATCATTTACCCCCTCGAGTTTTCTACAACTTCTAAAAGCAGCACATTTTTCTTGCTGTCTTTTATTGCGTGTTGGAGTTCATTATTTACTCTTTATCCTAGTTCATTTGTCGCCACTCCCTATGCTTTCCCTCCCAGCATCTTTTGGACTTCTTACAATTGAGTCCGCCGCCGCCGCCTCCAAAACGTTATCTCCGGTTGACACATTTTCCAACTTTGATTTTAAATTGTTCTCAAGGTACCCCCAGTATGTGTCTTTTCCCAACATCCAAATGCCTTGAAAGACTGCCCTTTGTTTTGTTATTTTATTGCCCTTAACCCTTTACCTAACGAATCGCCCGCATCCGCCCGCGTAATATGCAAATTGAGCAGTTGGAAAAAAATAAATTTTCAAAATATTTCAACAAAACCATGTCATGTGACCCCTCATTGGAACGAGCTCATTGAGCTCGTTCCAATGAGGGAGTCACATGATACGGTTTTGTTGAAATTTTTTGAAAAATTTAAAAAAAAATATTTAAGATAATAAATTTTGTTATCGTCTGCGTTGGGTAAAGGGTTAACCTGTACTGTTATCAGGTTGTAATCACTATTTAACCCAGATATTTCTTCGTCGTCTATTGCCATGTCTATGACCTCCTTCCATAGCTCTAGGACAGTGAGTACAAAGTCGATTATTGTCTTTCTATAGTTCCTTCCCACGTCGATTTACCCTTACACCTTGCACCCCTATTCAAAATCTTCAGGCCCGTTCTTTTGTAAACTAAGGGTTTCTTCCCATTAGCATGGATTGCCTTGTCCCCACCCACTATACTCTCCACATCCGCAATGTGTCCATTAAAATCTCCCATTATTACAACATGGATCCCCTATTTTCCAGTTCCGTAACATTGAATCTGAGTGTCGTATATATTCCATCATTCCACCCAGGCTTGCTCCCCTCAACTCAACACAACCCCAACTGCGACACTTCTGTTTTTTATTATACGCTAAACGATAGATTATAGAAGAAATTGCGGAAAGACAGAAATCGTATCCCCCACTGTGAAGATATAGAAATTTTCACTTTCACTGTATCAATCAAAATGGCGGCTTTCAAAGCATCACTTCAAGGTGAATACGAGTCAAATTATCACTGGAAATGATCAACTTGTTCTAGAAAAGTATAATGAAAAGAAACTCTAGTGTTTTTGAGTGGATACCGATCATTTCCAGCAATAATTCAACACTTGTTCACCTTGAATTGATGCGTGAAACCCGCTAGTCCAAACATTTCAAACTTTCAGGCCATGTTTGGACTAGAAATCCACCAACTGAATTAGATCGCAAGACACTATCTGTATCGATAAAATCACTTCCACATATCAATGATGGAATGGGTGAAACGAGTGAAATTATCAGATTCTTATAAAAAAGCGTATAAACAGAGAAACCGAATTTACTGCACCCAGTAAATTTAAGTCTGTGTGAAAAGGGTTAAAGTATCAGAAATAAACTATACAGAAAGAGAATGTATGAGGCTTTTTTTCAGGAGTAAAATATTTTTTTAAACAAATCAGAAATGGGTTTTTGTTAATAATATTTACAGATATTAATACAGGAATCAGAACAATTTTTTATAAGAAACCAGAAAAGGCATTTATGTGACCAGCATTGAAAGGCTTCGATACACGAATCAGAAATGGGCATTTTTGGCTCTGCTCACTAATTTGAGTGATGAAATACATTCATAAACTTTAGAAATGAATTAAGGTGTAATAAAATGCACTTCCCAGTCTTTCTGAATGATATGCATTTGATGACCTTGGAGATCTCTTTCAGGTGGACCATATATTGAACCTCCAGCGATGTTTAACTCAGTCGGTATAGTCCCATGTATACATCCACTTTAAAGTAATAGCTCCACCAACTACAGATCTGTCATTTTATGGGTGATGATAGCAAATATTCGTTATGATTTAGAAGACTCTAAGGCAATCAGCCTACTGTATCACACACAAGGCCTCAAACGAGCTGAAAGAACATAGATGAGTGCAAACTGGTTGTTGGTAACCAGCATGCCAAAACGAACAGAGATAGGACGATTTGTATTTGATTTGAGTTATCGAGACGACAAAGGGTTCATAGACTCTACATCGGAAATAGTAACATAAAAACCTTTAAAGCCTCAAGAGCTCGTTTAAAGGCCTACTCTTAAGAGCATCTAGTGCCCTAAACAAGGCATACATAAAATAAGATGGTGGAATCTTGAAGCATGGCATTTGTGTAAAGACCGGCAATATGGCAGGAAGCATGCAAAGGGTTCTACAGTCATAAGTTAAATGATGTTGTTTGTTCTTCACGGTGAAGTATGAAGAGGCCGGTGAAGTATGAAGAGGGTTAAAGGTAGACCATTTAAATATTCCGTTTCATTAATTCATAATTGTGATAAGTGTTTCGTGAAAGCAACTTACCACTAGGCCCAAAACCTGTTGGTCTTGAGTTACGATTGAGAATGAAAAAAAAGTAAAAAATGCTATGAAAGGTGAAGGGTTATTTATTCAACAACAATTAATCAAGTGATGTAAGATAGAGTTGTATAATAAACAAAATTTCTTGCCACTCAAAGGGTTTCTTTCAACTTGGTTTGGGATGGAATTTAATTCTGATCGCAATGGCTGATAAGAGTAAATGCGTGTCAGCTATAGCAATTTCTCTCTAATTTGATTGTTTACATTATTCTCTAGTGTACATAAATATAAAACAGCTATTTCTTTATGATGCTTTTCTGTTGCAAAGAAATTAAGAGGTGTAAAAAACTCTGTGGCCCAATGGACCACACCCAAAGGTTCCATAAAAAGATAGCTGGGCAAGTACTAGTGACAGGCCACCAGTATGCCAAACAGCAACGGGGCAGATGATTTATTTTTGAGTTATCGTCAAGACAAAAGGAAGGGGGTAGAAATTATGTGTATGTGACCTTATGACTTACTGTGCTTGAGATATTTTCCTGACCATTTTATTGGAGTTTAACAGCACTTTCAACAGAGAGGTTGAAGTTCATCTCGGGTTGGACAGTTTTTACGGGCGATGTAAGCCAGAGTACCTGAATAGATATGCCGAGCGCCGATCAGCAACTATCAAAATTCACAACATACCAACTACACACAAGCAGGCTGAGCATTGGTCGATCTAAGTGCAGTACGCATTAGTACACAGTGTCGCTGTGTCCCAACGGTGGTAGTCAGGACTGAGTGCTTTACCCAAGGACACATCGCAGTTGCATTTAGTGGGCACGTACCGTGGTCCTTTCGATTTTAAAGTCCAACACCGTAACCAGTGAGTCACTACTCTTCTGAATGAGCCATTGAACGGCATTTAGAGTCTTAAACGAGGCATACTGGAAATAAGAAGAAGGTTGGATCTCAAGGTTGGCTTTTGTGCACAGTGCGGCAATGTGACAGGAGCGTACAAAACGTTAAATGAAAGCTTATTGAAGTAGTAAGGGAGTTAAAATCACACCACTTGAATATTCCATTTCCTTCATTCATAATTGTGAAAGGTACTTCAAGGAAGACACTTGCCATTCCACACAGGCACGTATCTAATGGGGTGGGGGTGAGGGTTGGGGCAGGGGTGTAGGAGCAGTGTCTCGCCTCCCCAATATTTGACCAAAAATCAAGATAATTGGACATTTTTCAGGCAACAATTCCAACAGTTGCAAATTCGAAGCATTGTTGTACTGGATTTGATTTTGACTGTGGTTTTGCATTTCCGTTAAAATTCCAACCGACAACTCCCACAGACAGCATTGTGATTGAACAACGCAAGATTTCTTCACTACCGATTGGATTCTAGGTTAATTCCACAACCGTGGTCATGCTACTCATTTTGTTCTCTGCTGTGCCTAACCTTACTCATATTAGCGAACGGAGTTAAAATATTGTAATAATAAGAAAGGTCCTAGCTTCAAAACTGGGGGAGGAGTCAGCCGAAGAAATCACGTATCATACATGTGAAATTCTACAAATATGGACTAAGTTTGACAACCAGTAGTTTTGTGAAATATTGAGGCAAGTTAAAATCCTGACAATATGCAAACATCTGGTATATGTAGAAACATCCTGTGAAATAAAAAAGTAATGGATTTAAAATTATAAGAGGGGTTAGACAAACAATGTACCCTATATGCATACAGGTAGACGGACAAACAGGGGTAAAACAATATGCCCTCTGACTATTCGTTGTGGGCATAAGAAGTAATAGTTGATCTATTTGCCAGTACCTATGGATTAACACATTTCCAAATACATTTTTTTCTTGAGGGTGGGGGGGGGGGGGGGAGTGGGGGTAAACTGAACTGCATGGCTTATTTTTTATCTGAAAACCCCGTTCGCTTGTAGGTTGCACCTCTTTTCATATTAAAGTAAAATAATAAGAACAGACAGGCTTATGAGACTTAAATGACTGAGATCGAAATCAATCTAACAGAACAGCATGCGTCATATGTCGGCAAAAAGACGAAAGGAAGCCGCCAAATAATTTCCTACACAGAACGATGCGTGCCCCCAGGGATGTACAATCATGTAATTAACGCAATGCCCTATGAAGGCAAATATTGTCTACTTGTAGACTACAGTACCACACGACATTATCATTTTGCGCTATATTAAAACCACAAATTATGTAAATAGTTATTCAGCTGCAGTCATTTAAACTGCTTCGAAATATTCTCAGGATGCCCTAAAACGGCGCAGTCACTCGAGGTCAATATGTTGAAAAAATCACCCCTCCAAGGGTTTGGGGACTAAGGAGTGTGTGTGTGGAGGGGGGAGGGTTGAGGGCTTTACGTATCCATTCCTAGTTGGAATTTTCAAAGAACTACACCCCTCCTCCCCATTGAAAACACCCTGGCTATGTCCGAGACTACACCCCGAATCCTGTCGGTGAGAATAAATCAATTTAAAAATGCTTTGAAAAGTGAATGGATCTCTGTCCAGCTTGAGTTGAGACTGAATTTGTAGCATGAGACCAAATAGGCAGGCAATGTTATTCTGTTTGACCTATTAAACGTAACTCTATAATGAGTTCACATGGAAGAAATTGTCCACTGTTATAAATAATGCTTGATGTTTCACGGATCACATTTACCAGTAAAAGTAGAAGCTGTGAACACGTTTTGGCCTCTCGTGCTACCCTAATGTCCTAAACGCCTGTAAAACATAGGGTGCTAAGTACAAGTAATTACCTACTCGTATAGCAAAAAGAAGAGAGATAGGGTATTTTGGAAGTCGAATTTATGGGAATGTATGGAGTAAAATAGTTTTTAACAAATCTGAAATGGGTTTTCGTTAGCAGTATTTATAGATATTCACACTGGAATAATTTTTCTAAGAAACCAGAAAATGCATATATGTGCACACCATTTAAAGGGTTCGATCAAGGAATCAGAAATTGACATTACTGGCTCTGCCATTTATTTGAATGATGAGGCACATGTATAATCTTCAGAATTGCATTAGTTGGTATAAAATAGGTCTGAAAAATTTGCTCTTAATGACCTCTGTTGACCGCATTGAGGTGACCACATTTGGAACCTCCAGCAAGTGTCAACTCATTCAGTGTAGGTTCCATGTCTATAGGCCATACCAAGCCTGAAGTGTGAGCATGAACTACTTTACAAATATTGGCTCCACCAACTTTGGATCTGCCATATTTGTAGATGATGGCAATATTCATACTTTTTTCAAGTAAAAATGTATGTATGAACTTCGGAAATGCATTAGGGGGTCAGAAAATGTGATTACCAGCAATTCTGAAAAATACACTCAATGACCCCCTAGTAGACCTCAGTGGCCTTGACCCATATTTTGACCCCAATTGAGTGTCAACTCATTTGCTGTTGGTCCCAGGTCCCTTCATCATACCATGCCTGAGATATGAGCATGATCTACTTTCAAAATTATTGGCAACACCCACTTTAGAAATGCATATATGGACCTTGGTAATGCAGTAAATTCAAAAATGTGATTTCCATCAATTCTGAAAATGCACTCAATGACCCATACCCACCAGTTTTGCCCGCGCCCACTTTTTTACATAAAAATGCATGATTGGACTTCAGGGATGCTTTAATATGTCAAAACATGTCATTACTAGCAATTCTAAAAAATGCACTCAATGACCCATAGGTGACCTACGTGACCTTGACCCATATTTTGAACCTCTATCGAGTGTCGACTCATTTGGTGTTGGTCCCAGGTCAATGCATCAAATCATGCTTGACATATGAGTGTGTCCCACTTTCAAAAATGTTGACCATGCCCACTTTGTGTGTAAAAAATGCATGTATGAACATTGGGAATGCATCGGGGGTCCAAAAATGTGATTACCTGCAATTCTGAAAAAATGCACTCAATGACCCCTATGTGACATCCGTGATCTTGCTTGACCCATATTTTGAATCTCCATCAAGTGTCGACTCATTTGGTGTTTGTCCCAGGTCCATTCATCATATCACGCTTTACATATGAGCGTGACCAACATTCAAAAAATGTTGGCCACACCCACTTTTTTAAACGTAAAATGCATGTATGGACCTCAGGAAGGCTTTGGGGGGGTCAAAAATGTGATTTCCAGCAATTATGAAAAATTCAATCAATGACTCCTAGGTTACCTCCGTGACCTTGACCAATATTTTGGATCTCGATCAAGTGTCGACTCATTTGGTGTTAGTTCCAGGTCCATTCATCATACCATGCTTGAGATATGGGCGTGACCCACTTTCAAAAAATTTGGCCACACCTACTTTTTTACGTCAAAATGCATGTGTGTATGACAGGAGTGCTTTAGGGGGTCAAAAATGGGATTTCCAGCAACTATGAAGAATGCACATAATGTCCCGTAGGAGACCTCCGTGACCTTGACCCATATTTTGAATCTCCATCGAGTGTCGACTCATTTGGTGTTGGTGCCAGGTCCATAGGTCATACCACGCCTGGACCTGAGACCAACACCAAAGGAGTCCACACTTGATGGAGGCTCAAAATATGGGTCAAGGTCATGGAGGTCATAAGGGTCATTATTGGGTGCATTTTTCAAAATTGCTGTAAATCACATTTTTTGATCCCCCCCCCCCCCCCCAAAGCATTCCTGAAGTCCATACATGCATTTTTACGTAAAAAAGTGGGTGTGACCAAAATGTTTGACAGTGGGTCACACTTATATCTCAAGCATGGTATGGCAAATGGACCTGGGACTAACACCAAATGAGTCGACACTCGATGTAGTTCAAAATATGGGTCAAGGTCACGGAGGTCACCAAGGGGTCATTGAAAACATTTTTCAGAATTGCTGGAAATCACATTTTCTGACCCCCCCCCCCTAAAGCATTCCTGAAGTCCATACATGCATTTTTACGTAAAAGAAAAGTGGGCGTGGCCAAAATTTTTAAAAGTGGGTCACGCTCATATCTCAAGCATGCTATGGTGAATGGACCTGGGACTAACACCAAATGAGTCGACACTCGATCGAGGTTTAAAATATGGGTCAAGGTCACGGAGGTCACCTAGGGGGCATTTTTCAGAATTGCAGGTAATCACATTTTTTGACACCCTAATGTATTCCCAAAATTCTTACATGCATTTTTTACACGAAAAACGGTGGATGTGGTCAAAATTGTTTAAAGTGGGTCAAGCTCATATCTCAAGCAGGGTATGATGCATAGACCTGGGTCCAACACCAAATGAGTCGACACTTGGTAGAGGTTTAAAATATGGGTCAAGTTCACAGGGGCACCTAGGGGTCATTGAGTGCATTTTTCAGAATTGCTGGAAATCACATTTTTTTGACACCCAAAAGCATTCCTGAAGTCCGTACACACATTTTTACATAAAAAAAAATGGGCATGGCCAAAAAGTGGGTCATGCTCATATCTCGAGCATTGTATGACGAAATGTAGGTACGTAATTGGGGATCTATTGTGTTTGTGAGCAATGGGTCACCTACCCCCTTTACATATATACATCACTGAAATTTAAATGACGGAAGTAGATTGTTTTCTTGTTAATTATGGTCTGTCGCTCATCAAAACAGCCCTTAGGTGTTTAGCAGTTAATTGTGGACCTGTGCGTTTAAAATTGACAAACTCAAGTAATGTCCGGCCATCATTTTTCTCAAAGGTGACATTAATTGCTTTTAACTCAAGTAAAAAATATTAAGGTGAAAGCTTTTCAATTTTTTATCAGGAAAATATAGCATAGAAAACGTCAAAGTGTTAACATGCCAATAGAAAGCACACCCCTTTTTGATTGTTACTATACATGTCAGGCAACTACTGGGCAGGAAATCGTCACGTGCTCCCATCAAATGTGTTTTCCGATCGACTTAAAATATAAAGAAACTTTCAATTTTGTGACAAGACCTTTATGACACTCTCTGTGCATTTATACATTAAATGAAACTGATAATGAATTTTGAGCCCGCATGTCAGGATTTGAAGTCGGGGTGTAATGAAATAGCATATTTTCTGCAGACATTCTGTTAAATTCCGCCTTCGATTTATTCATGTAGCTTGTTTGAAATTGTTTTAACTTGTACAAACTTGTAAAAATTTGCTTTAATTTTGTGTTCAATTGGGTAAAACTGGTATTCGATACTTAAGGGTAGCCATAAATTTTCACACGTTGTCCACACCACTGAGATATTTTATGACGCTCTGGTTAGCATGTTTAGCCGACCATAACTACCCCACTCCGATCACCCTTTGCCGACTATGAGCACAATGGCAACAAGTAGTATGCAACGCTTCAATTGATTCTGTCTCTTTCTCCCACCTCACCGCCCGCTTTCAGTCTATATCGATGATACAGTACGGATCGAAATTAATTGCTCAAGCGTCATATTACAACACACGTTGAACCGAAATCTCATTCGTTGAACCATACTACAGCGCATGCCGAAATTAATTCCTGTGTAAAATTTTGTTAAGCATGTCCCTGTGCGCCGCTACCAGCAGCTACGACTATAGTGTAACTTTGAGTAAACACTTATTTTGTATGAAACCCGAGACCTTTTTGGGGCAAATGTCGATATACATATAAGATAATACACGAAAACAACTCCTGTACCTGCATTTTGTTGATAAAATATGTCTTGGATTAGAGCACATTCCCGAATATTATTAATGTACCCTCTTAATAACAACCAAATTTTTATTTGATCACAGTATCAGTGGGAAGTGTTTAGTTTCAATAATTGCCGAATATCCCCAAACTTGCATTCGGCAATTTACGTGGATTTCCGAAAGTCAGCGAATGCGATAATTGCCGAGAAAAAGGCTCGGTAGTTTACGACACACTACAAATAACACAATGATAAAACTTGAGATATGCTACATTTTTTTTTAACAATCGATACGAACCGGAGATCAAAACATATCAAATTGATTACTAATAAATTGCTAGTCAATATGAAATCTGCAACCATCCTATAATTTTGTTGGTCGATGAATTACTATTCTATATGAAATCCGTGACCGAATGGATATATTTTGGTCAATACGTTACAAACCGGTATGAAATATGTCGGCAAATGAATGCATTTCTGGAGTCAGCGTATATGCTGCTGAGGACTTTTTTAGTTGACTACTGTTCGGACTGTCACCCTGATGGTGAGAGGCTTTTCTTCTCTGCCCATTTTTATGGTTATTGAATGGAGCCTAGAGTTCTCCTTACAACTTGTTGGTGGGATTTGCTGCTTGTTGGTTGTTTTTTCCTCACTGCCGATAGATCGTACACTGTACACTGTAATGTGCCTATGGGCAACGTGATAGTGTTAACCGCCTCTTTGACTTTTATCCTGGCTTGAGCAAGATAAAGCGTCTTCATACTTTAGCGTGTTAACGGTTTTTTTATATTTTCTTTTTTGTTTTTAGTCGATATTTTCTTTCCACACTCTCGCTACTATGAATTCCAGTCTGCTTCCTCGGTGTTTTCTGGTTGCTTTCTTTGGGGGTGTGTCCATTGTAGCATTGCAGAGTTGCTGTTTCCTCGAATAAAGTCCAAGCGTTCTTTATTTCCGATCAGGCCTCGTGGGATATTTTTATTTTTTAAGAATGTTTGGCAAAATACCCCACCCCCGTCGGATGAAAACCTTTTCTTTTTCGCAGCAGGTCACTTATAAGATCAATCCTATTCGATCCCGAAGTTGTCAGGCAGTATACACAAGTTGGTCTTTCTCGACCTAGAATAAATTGGGTATATTCTTTATTATCTGGAGCAACAAATGAGCTCTCCTCTTCATAGATTCTGGTACACCGGTGAGCCGGTCAATAAAAGTTGGATAAATGACAAGTCGGTGAATAGTGCATCTATCCTTCAAGCTCCAACTTGATAACAACTCCCCCCCCCCCCCCACCCCCACCCATCAATGTTACAGACATCTTCTGCTAAATGAACAACACATGTGCTATAAAATGGTCTTAAATATTTTCAAAAGGTCACGTTACCCCCACAAAATGCCATTTTATCCAAACATGGTCGCAATAAATCAAGAAATCTGTTTTTAAGTTGTATTTACAAAGGCAAAATCAGTTTTTACAAAGCGAAAATGATTTTGAACGAATTTACAATCAATTAAAGTGGATTTGCAATCAGATTTACAATTTTACAAGTAATTTTTACAAAGCAAAAACGAATTTACAATCAGACAAAAAGGATTTTAAATAAGTTAAATTGGATTTACAAGTAATTTTCACAAAGCGAAAACGAATGTGCTTGATGTAGTGATAGTTCGAGATGTTTGGATTGTAAATTCGTATTCGCTTTGTGCACATGACGATTTCCTGCCCTCTGGTTGGCTGACATGTATAGTGACAATCACCAAGGGGTGTGGCTTTCTATTGGCATGTTAACACTTTTACGTTTTCTATGTTATATTTGCGTGATAAACAATTGAAAGCTTTCACCTTAATATTTTTTACTTGAGTTAAAAACAATTATTGTCACCTTGGAGAAAAATGATGGCCGGACATTACTTGAATTTAGCAATTTTAAACGCACAGGTCCACAATTAACTTCTAAACACCTAAAGGATGTTTTGATGAGCGACAGACCATAATTAACAAGAAAACAATATACATCCGTCATTTAAATTTCAGTGATGTATATATGTAAAGGGGATAGGTGACCGATCGTTCACAAACACAATAGATCTCCAATCACGTACCCATATTTCTAAATAAAAAACAGAATATTTGGTAGTTATGCACAATTCCTTGTCCCCCTTCCTGCTCGAAGTCCTGAACCTACCGTGACTGTCAATGCGCACACTCGAACCAAATAACTCTCGTCGATTAATAAATTACTCAGGTCGCAATGGCTTCAAACCCCACATTGTCCGTTCCTTCGACGCGCTGAAACTTTTCAACCTCCAAGAGCAGCTTCAAAACTTTCAGGTCGCAATGTCTTTCAAACCCCACATTGTCCGTATTATTATTATTATTATTTTTTCCCAAGTCGACATCTAAAACTCGTGCGACGGAATGGTATGGGGGAGGGGGTGTATGTTTCTTCATTTCCAGGAATAAATCGCTCGAAAATGGGATATTATTTTGGCTTGAGCTGTAGTCACGATATAGCTCTCGCTGCTGAAAGTGTTGCCACTACGGATATTACAATCGGAAATACATCCACAACGTACGAATTTGGTATTACACAGTCTACGAGTCTCGTTGTTTCTTGCTTGACAGAATAATGTTTGTGGGTGTTCCTCTCTGATTTGTGAAACCCAAAGCATTTTTTGATACTTTTATATAAAAGGTTGATAATGCACAACGGCTGTGGAGAATTATCTGAAAAATTCCAGAAAACCATAACACGATCCGACACAAAGTTGTGCATACGAGATAAAACTTAACATTCAAAGATTGCGACTGGAGAGGTAATACTGGCGTTTCGCTGCAAATTCTACAATCACTCTTTTTTTTTTTTTTTTTTTTACATTTTTTTTTCTGTTTGACATAATGCATTTTTCATTAGACCATAAAACAAATACAGTTCTTGAAGTAGATTACCATAATAGCTTAGGAGGAATTTGGGCTTATTCCTATTTCTTTGAATGATTTTCCAAGTTCAATTTTCGAACACTCACAATGTGCGCAGTCCATGACCAAATTTTATTTTCAAAATTCTTCTTTTGAATTGTTCGTGTCGCAAAGTATTTCCAATCTGGTGTACTGTCGTGCGCTTTTGACAAGCTGAAACTCCTCACTCATTGATATCAATTATATATTTATTGCGGTTTCTCAAAGTTCAGCTTGACAACGTATTTTCGAGTGCCTTTTGTCGTGAGTTGAACAATCACTACACTTAGTTTCATATTCTCAACAATAAATATGCTGTAACTTGAGTGCAAGTTTTCAAACATCCGAGGATCAACATTTCCCCAAGTTATCGATAATAATGTAAAATTACTGTTTTTGTATATTTTGTTAGACAAAATAAAATGTATTGAACCTTGAACAGTCTTTTGTTGTCCCAAGCCAGTATGTAATGTCAGAGAGCCACTTGTTTAGAGTAAGTACTTTCCAGAAAAAAATAGCACTGGTAGAAATTTGTTGGTTGGTTGTTTCAGCCAACATGGCGGGTTGTTTTGGAATCGTTGTTTAATTTTGTCAACGAGCAAAGTTGGACAACAGATTATCCCTTTATCTGTTTGGGTAACCACTTTAGTTTAAATGTTTGTGTAATAATATTATCAAAACATTGTTGGTCATTTGTTTGTGTATCAATGGTCAAAAACTTTTATCAATTGTATAACCACACCGAGTTTCTAGTTTAAACAATATTTATTCATGAATTATAATATTATACATACAGGTAAATGATAATTACATAATGTTCATGGAGACTTGTAATACAGGTGTATGCATAAAGGTATTTCAACATAGTTGATATACAAGTTGTATGGGTGGGATTCAGCAGTAAGCTATAAGCTTATTTTAAGCTGTCTCCCACCGAGTTTCTAAAACAATCTTAACGAAATATTCTTTATACAAGTATATTATTTAATTTTGATACATAAAAGATAAACCTTCAGACACAGTTTATTTACAACACAATCGAAAGAGGATTAACTCAAGACCCGTTATGATTGTTTGTTGATAAAAATAGCAGATACACGTTTAGATACATAGCTGTATTGGAAAACAGGGTGTGGGGTGGGGCTGGGGGTGGGTGAGAAGGGTGAGATAGGATGGGGGAAGCCTCTCCATTCTGTGTTAGATGAGGGAAGCCATGTTGAAATTTAAATCTAATACTTTGTGTGTGACAATTGAATATAATTTCCAAACACAAAACCATTTACCACACCCCCAGTACAAATTTGACCTGTTAATTGAATATAGGTTATAAAGTAATCTCCTGTTATTGAATAAAAATCTTACAACCTGTCGAGAAATTACCCTGACTCTCCCCAGTTTTCCTTTGCTTATAGACCTATTTGGCCTCAGTACATCAAATACAGTCATTTAATCTATTATATCTTGTTTGAAAGAGCTCATGGAGCTCTGTCAAACAAGATATAATAGAATAACTGCTAAGTGTATCTCTACAATATAGGAAATTGACTCAATCCCTGTTAATTGAATAATTTTCATTGGCAAAGTGACTATTCAATTAACAGGGTTCCACTGTATTAGTTTTATGTTCTAAAACGGGATTGCCGTGAAGTAAAATATCAACGGAGTTCAAATTAACATGAATTTTCAATAGTTTTCCAATGAGAGCGTTGTGAGAGTCTGAATAAAAGGGACAAACGAGGAAATAGTGCTCTACGTCCTCAACAACAGCTGGACAATAGGGACAGTATGGAGTTTCGGAGATGTAATTGAGAAGCGTATCACTGTTCAAATCGCTGCAACAACAAGTTCGAATTCTACTATGAATAATGTTGTATTTTCTGACACCACAGGGGGAGAAGTATCCTGGAGATCTCCCTTCAGGCGGTGATATGAGTGTTTTGAATTCATTAAGTGAACTGCTGTTTCGTACGGACACTGGTAGACTATTCCATGTTCCTGTACACGAGGGGAAAAATGATCTTTTGAATACCTCTTTTCGCATGCAATATGGCATAAAATTTGCCGAATTTCGAAGGTTATAACCAGATGTGTCACGAACTCTTGGTGGTAGTAATTCCTGCAGATAATCGAGAACATGAAATATATACAGTCTATGTTGTCGTACCTAGCCCGCGTACATTCTACAATAGAAGCCAGAGAGAAAATCATTCGGGGAAAATTTATATCGATCATCCCGTCCAGTTCGCCTAACGACCGTCAAATATTATCCGACCATCAAAACTCGAAGGCATGCCCAATAATTTCAGTTTTACGTCTCATCTTATCCCCATGATACATATGTCTTATGTGCACATAGTACCTGTACATATTTTTTTTTTATCGCGACGACACTCGTGTTTGGGGATGCATAGCTACGAGTCGCGCTTGCGCGACGAGTAGACATACATCTCCAAAAACGAGTCGAGTCGCCATAAAACATTTGTACATGCGCAAAGAGCTCATAACACGACTATTTACCCTTCAATAAACAAAACCCATAACCACGACTTCTCCAAAATAGCCGCGAACAAACCAAAATCCACTCTCAACTGACCAATATAATGAGCTCCATTTTCAATTTTCTCAACCCAACGGCACGAGAGGAAATTCCTCCAACATGAATGAAATTGTGCACGGTGATAACAGATATTCAAACCCGGGCCAAGTGTGCTTTTTCTGATGGACAATGATATTTCAAACCAGATTCAATTCAATTCGTAGGATTACCCACTAGATAGATGTGTGATTTGCGAAAATAACTAGGGAATTATATTTTTGTGGTGTGCAAAAATCGCTTTATGTACATGACGTCACTTCATTGATAATTTTTAGAAGCGTTCAAACCACAATGAGATAGACGTTACGTTTCAAAATGTTCTCGCTGTAACTATGTTTTGTGATTCACCTTCATCTTTTGTCTTTTGGTGTTTTACATGGTGGATTGTTTATGTAATGGATCGTGACATTCCTTGCAACATGGAATGTGTGTTGATGCAAACCACAAGCATCGTACATTGTAGTATTACCAGTTTTTGAAGGAAATGATTTGTGATTGCCAGCACAAGTTACTGAAATAGTCTGTCTGGCGTGCGTGCTTTCTTTCCTCGCGGCACCATTTGTCTTTTATCACTACTGCAATATCGATACAAGATCTTTTATCGCCGATTTTTTATCGCTTTGCGATTGTGTTTTAGGTGAATGGTAGATAAAGAACGGATATTTTGATGCTACCTTCGACACATGAGCCAATTTATTATAATATTTTACGGGATATTTTCAATTGCGCACGAAACTGTTGTTTTTGGCCAACTATGTACACAACCACATATGCAGATTTTCTTCTATCCTATTCAAGGTCATCAGATGAATCAATTAATGTAGGGATTTTCCGCCTTTGTTGTCTGTTTCTAGTTACTGTTAAATGTAACTAAGAAACAGCATAAGATTACGAAAATAGTTCTACACGGTTTTTAAATACCATACCAACGACTTTATCTATTTCTTCGAGCACTTTTGTCTGTACGTCTGGATACGCGGCCAAGTATTTTCAAGGCAAACACCTATAGTCAGTCTAGTTCTGTCTGTATCACTTAACTGGTAGAGTGCTGGAAGCCCATATTTGGGCTTTATTCTCAAGTGCAGGAACTTCAGCTTGAAGACTATTCAGTGCATGTGCTTTGTATTATCTTTCAAGTGATATTATTTAGTCTGTAAGGGGTTGCCTTGTTACAATTTATGGGACACTCTCCCATAAATTGTAACAAGGCAAATACATGTGTACAAGATTTGATGGTCAAAAATAATTTAGCACTCTACCAGTTAAAAAAAAAATTCTGAACCCCCTGTTTATCACTTTGTGTCTTAGGCGCTCACAGGGCCTATAATATGCCCGCTCTACGCATTGCTCCATGGGCCATTCTCACTCTTGGTGGCCCTGTTCAAATGACACTGTTTCCATTCTCTACTGATTAATACATTTAATTGAAAAAGTCACGAAGTTCTGACTTTTTTATTGAATGGAATAAACAAACATTCAAATGGCATGGCAGTGAAGGGGTCATGCTGTCAATATTTAGAGAATGATTTTCCCATCATTCATGGTTGAAGAAGCCAAAGTGTACAGTACAAGTCAAAATAAGTTGTAGGATAACCACTGTCAACTATGTAACTTTCTCTTCCTACACGGGTAAGGAGTCGTTTTTGTTGTTTTAAAAAAGTGTAGGTTGACCTATTTATACGTCTTGAGTTGATAGTCATGGGAAGGCTTTTTGCACAGGCCTCTGACACTGGTGGAAGTTGTAAGAGTACGTACCAGTGACCAGGTTCCATTCATATAAAAAAACACATGTTCCAGTTTGTTGGTTTTCCACTGGTCTTTCCTGCATCATGGTGGTCACAATTATCTTTGGGAAAAAAATCCATCATACACACAGAAATACAGGTAATAAATTAATCAAATTGTAAGGAAATAATTGAGTAGATATTGTCAAGAAAATCCAGGAGAATGCTTCTCCTACCACTAATTTAACTGGTAGAGTGTGGGAAGCCCATATTTGGGCTTTATTCTCAAGTGCAGGTACTTCAGCTGGAAGACTCATATTCAGTGCATGTGCTTTGTATTATCTTTCAAGTGATATTATTTAGTCTGTAAGGGTTTGCCTTGTTACAATTTATGGGAGAGTGCCCATAGGCACTCTCCCATAAATTGTAACAAGGCAAATACATGTATACCAGATTTGATGGCCAAAAATAATTTAGCACTCTACCAGTTAAATTATAAAAAAAACAAAAAACAATACGACGAGTATTAAGGCTGAAGAGGGGCAATAATGGAAAAGATCAGATATTTAGGCCTAAAAAGTAACAAAACATTCTTTTGTTCAGCGCTCCCGCGTGGTCCATTTGGTTGCCGCATGCTTTCTTTTTGTAACCAATACAAAAATTAAAAAATAAGTATCTAACTGTTTACCCAAGTTAATAAAATTGTCTTTAGTCAATATTTTTAATAAAGTTTTCCTTGCCATCATTGATCAAAATTTAATTGTGCAGTTAACTTGCTTTTTTTATTGCTATAGTGAAAATTAAAAACTGTTTTTGTTCTCCTTTTTTGACACAGTAACGTCTCGGCATTTTAGTGTACTTTTGAAACGTATCTCAATTTTTAAGTGGCGTCGGATAGGCGGCGGATCCGAAGATTTCCTCAACCCTTCGATATTGTGATGAACTCTCTTCTTATCCTTACATATATTTGCAAAATGTTCATCTTCACAAAAATATGCCTTTACCAAATTATCACCATTAACTCTCCTGTATGTTTCGGTTACCATTGTACTAAATATTAACGATCGTGCCTGTCCAAACAATTACTGAATTATCCCATCTATAAATAGTTATAAATTAGGAACAAAACACTCCTCCACCATACAGTGACGTTCTACAATCATCCTAAAGGCCATCTTCCTCATCCACTATAACCAAAATCCATGGAAATTTAGAGTTTCGGGACAATGCAATAGCACATGACTGGAGTGCAAGTGAACCCAAGTTGTTAACGAAAAAAAAATCCATACAAAGAAATGAATAAAAGCGGAAAGGAGGGAGGGTGCCCTGTGCATGTACGAATCGTACGTTGGCGTGTCACACGGGGCTTTAGTTTTTATTAATTCTGTATTAATTTCTGGTTGTTTAGGGACAAATTATTATTTAATTTTTGTGAAGTGGTTTGTATGTTTGGGTCAATTGTATGGTGGATAAATATAAAACCAACTCTAAAGTGTCCCTTTTCGATCGCGTATCTCGAAAAAAGACAAGATTGTGGGAAGTTGTTTATCGTCTTTCACAATTGCAAAAGAGGTTTGTCAAAGGGTAATATTTAAAAAGATGCTCATTAACTGGTAGAGTGCTGAATTATTTTTGGTCATCAAAATTTGTTCAAATATCTTTTGCCTTGTTAGAATTTATGGGAGAGTGCCAAGAGGCACTCTCCCATAAATTCTAACAAGGCAAATCCTAACAGACTAAATAATTAAACTTCACAGGTGATATGTTGAACAGCCACTGAATATGAAGCCTTTAAGTTGTGGTTCCAACACTTCAGAATAAAGCCCAAATATGGGCTTCCAGCACTCTACCAGTTAAGATCGAAATGCACTCTAAAATCAGTTGCGTTAAACATCTACCCAAATCAACTGAATTGAGTGAATATGAACCCAATTGGGTTGATCTTAATTGAGTTTTAGTACAACCGATTTAGAGGGTAGATACTTTGCAGTCTGTAATGATATATCTGTGTTTTCGTTTTGTATCATGAACAGAAAAAATTGGTACAAATTGTTTGTTCTAATCCAAGTAATTTGTGAAATAAGATGGTGAGTTGTTTTCTCGGATATCTTGAGGAAGTGCTTCTCATAATTGGGTAGTGCATAATAAGAACGCTTCACCTGATAGTGTGCGATAGAAAGGTACTGATAAATTTGAATAAATTTGAACATTTCAGTGTAAAAGTCGTGTTCTTGTGACTGATGTATAGATACTTAAGAGGATGGAGATAGTGGCGTAGTCATGGGGGGCTGGAGAACCCTGCCTCCAAATCTTCACCGTCCACTCCCCTATCAATTCTGCGACCAGCTTGGAGCGTCAACTAGTGACATTTCAGATGACTGATCACGCTTGATGCTCTTGCAAGCCTCAAAATAGCGTGATTTAGAGCATACTTTCAAACAAACGGAGAGAACAGCCAAGCAACGGCGAGTAACTGTCAGACTCCCCAACGTACTAACTCCACACAAACAGGGTTAGCATTGGTTGAAGAGAGGTATAACATCGACGTGCAGTAAGCCTTGGTATACAACGCACCGTACCACCTGTGGGCAATCGTGATTAAGTGCCTTGCCCAAGGACACACCCAGTTACCGTGGACTTCTCAGTGTGAAGTTTAATGCTGCAACCATTGAGCTCCAGCGCTTCCCATTAATTAGGTTAAAAATGAACCCAAATCAACTGGGGTGAGTCAAAACTGGGTTTTTATTAACTTGAACCAGTTGATTTGGGTTAATTTTTAACTCAACTGATTTTGAGTGTAGTCTGTTCTTAACAGTTCCGTCTTTTCTTTCTGAATTATTGCACGGATTTATTATTTATTTATTTATTTATTTATTTATTTATTTATTTATTTATTTATTTATTTTTTATTGGTGTTTAAGGTCACATATTTCTGCACAATAGCCACACGGAAAGATCACATTACAACATGTGATAGTGTATGGAAACGCAGTTTTTGAGTGTTTCAGCAAACATAAGATCCCCCTAACATAAGTTCTTGGACTATAATACATACCTGCGCCCACACCTGACTTCAGAGATGACAACGAGCAGCACCAGAACGTATTTAATAGGATCTATCGGTCCAATCTCCTTCTGTATCATATCTCAAACAAGTAAGTAAACGTAGGCTAACCCTATAATTACAACGGTAGAGCTAGGGCGTGTTTCGGTTTTAAGGTTAGGTTCCGGGATTTGCGGCAAACAGGAAAAATAAACCGCAAGCCCAGCAAATCCGACCAAGCAGTGTAATGTGTTTCTTGCTCGGAGGGAAATGGACTAGTGGCCCATATGACTCTCGTCACTATGTCTCTCGGACACAGGGGCGAATACGTCGTGTCCTCCCTGTCCTATTTTCTGTCATTGCCTCGTCCACCATCAGTCATAAATGGCCTGCGGTGTGTTGGCGGCGGCCGTAAGTCCCCACAATCGCCATAACGTTATTTGCACGGTAGAATATGGCAGCCGTGAGGTGATCTCGTCGCAGGGGCTCGCGATTTTTTGACATTAAACTTTTTTTCGGAAATCGCAAGGTCAGAGGACGCAACCCCACCACAGGTATCATCGCAAGATCACTGTACGGTGGCCTTGAGGTGACCATGTGAGGGCCGTGAGGTAACCACAATGTCACCCCACGGTTTTCACCATGTCTGGGGTGCCAAGCAAATCGTATGCATCCGCAACAAACCGCAAGGGCGCCGTGGGGCGCCGCGCGGAATGGAGATCTCGGTCTCCTCGTGGATTTTTATTTCATGACTTTCACGATTCCCGTGCTGAGCTCGGAATATTTATGAACATTGCTGTCGCAGCACGCCAAGCTCTGCGATTTGTATAAATCCCTTCTACAAACTGCAGACCGCACAACCGCGCGGTGGGAGCATTATATGTCACTGAACTTAAAGTAGGTCTTGCAACTGATCCACTAGGACACCTGATAATGATTAAAGGGGGTTAGGCTGAATGCAATGGAGATACTTACAGACAGAGCTTTCTGCGGTGAGTGATATCGTAAAACTATTGCGAAGCCTGAAGAGTTGTTTACTATGTGATTTTACGCGTAGAAAAACAATGAACCAAAATCGAGGTATTTCGTGAAAACGAACCGCAACCGGATCTGAAGAATCAAAACAGCTCAGCTCTATCCAGCAGTGATAAGCAGTGTCGAGTCTTTAAGGCCGAAATCCCTTTTCACGGTCGAGGATCTTGCAAAGTGCGAATATCATAAAGTATATGGTTGGTCATTCAGTTTGAGCGGGAGATCTATCAATATTTTCAACTTGGAGCTCCAAGACTGCCCGATGAATATATTAACTGGTCTACCCATATATAAACGAATGTGGACTCTTCTAAGTGATGGAATTCAATTAAAATGGAATATGGTATCATGAAGGAAGGGGTTAACACTTTAAACGATGTTTCGGCTATGTATGTAAAGTGCAATTACGAACATTTCCTATTCATTCTTTCTTCAGTTTTGCCAAGGTAGGTGGGTGGGTGGACGGGTGGGTGGGGGTTGGGGGGTTGAGTTCGCAAAAAAATCTCGACACTAGACCGGCGAGTCTTGGGTCCTGAAAGATGGGTTTTTGAGAATTTTCATTTTTTTCCTGGAATCTTTTTATGACTCAGTTATGAAAAAGAAGATTCTTTTCCAGTACCCAGTGGTCCCAGTGGTGGTTAATGATAAGCACACACACATACATTCCACAGACACGAATGACAGTTGATATCTCTGCTCCCGAGCAGTCATCAACGTAAGGTTTCATGTATTTCATACAAGCAATCTGACAGATGTGAGAAAAAACTTTGAACCGAACAATAAACTATTTGAAACTGAAATAAAATATCACATGATCATATCATAAAATCATACTATAAAATCACTTAGAATTGTGATCAATATGAACAATATAACCTGGGAACTGGAGAGAAAAATATGTTTTGGAGGCCGAAATGTTCATACAACTCGAGGCGAATAATTAAGTATATGCTAAAAGCAAGCCCATTTTGTCTCAGGCAGATAGAGGTTTCAGAATTGACTTCAAGTGTCCGTTGATCATATATGTCAGCCAGAGTGGTTAGGATAGGGATCCAATTACTTTCTAAGTGTGTGATCCGTGCGCGTAATGCCCTATTTCTAAAGTCCCCCGACTTTTCGACTCTTAGCCAAATGCGGCACTCTAGGGTCAAGAGGTCTTTGGGCATTCCTACAGTAGACTTTGTCTCTTTTGTGCCGCTTTGGGAATTGAAGAATCTTGTGTTACACCTGTGTCCCTATAGTGTCGTCATCACTACTAACAACAGATTTTGCTTTAATAGCTAGGATTTTAGACCCACTTTGGAGGCATTGCTTCCGATGACGTGTATTTTCCTTTGAAAACAGGAGGCGGAGTGGAGGGAGTACTTGAGATTTATAAATAATCAGAGCTACAAGCCTGAGGCAGTACATAACAGGTGCACATCTATCTATACACTGACTGTACACTAACTTTCTACCATAGCCAAAGTCTGAAGGCTCAACAGGCAATTGTGTAGGTCACGAAGTACCTAGTACTCTCCATGGTGGTCCATGAACTTCAAATTTGTTTAAGTTCTCAGATGGTTTCAGTTTGAAAGTAGAGACATACATATATATCCACTTGCCAGGCCGCCAGATTCCCAGTCACAACGTGCGTAAGTAGAAACACAAAATCTACGATACCTAAAGATGTTTGACCTACTAAGTAAGGGAAATGCCGGAAACAACCTCTCTGCTAGCAGTGTTTTTCATAAAACACCAACATATAAAGAAAATCTCAAGTCAAGATTTGATAAGAAATATATAAACCGAGTTCTCTAAAATCTATCTGAGCTGGGGTTTTCGAAGATCGATTTTAGTGGGCGAGGTTCAGACATTTTAACACAGATCGTGACAAATTTGAGATTCGTGTTATCACATAATGTGAATTTTATTCCTTCACCTTACTTACCGGTAAAACCGACCCGTGCAATTCACAAATTCGCCAAACAAATTCTATTAGTTTTAAAATTGTTGTCTCCTAAATATAGCATTTGACCCCTCGTTGGAACGAGCTCGTTGGGCCCGTTCCAACGAGGGGTCATACAGTTAAAAATATAAGTCCTGTCATGGAATGCGCACAAATAGCACGTCGATCTGCGCGTTAATCTACGCGTTATGACCATAGTAAGGCTATCAAATTATGTACATATGGCCCGTGCACGAGCAATGTTTCAGCCAATGGGCCTCTGGGTAAACCGGAGGTCCATTGGCAGAATCATTGCCTGTGTTTCTATGAGTAACCAGGAGAACCCGTCGTGCTTTGCATGCTATTCGATATGACAATTGCGCGAACCTACGCGCAGTTAAGCCTAGATAAGCGCACAGTATGTGATAGGAAGTCTAATTTTAACTATAAGCTATGTCTTCGATGCAAAAAATGAAAATTTCTTGCTATTTGGGAAACATTTTTGCATCTGACTAGCTGACTCACATCGTTAAGGTGTAACGTTGACATCTGATGGTTCGTTTTATAGGACGTGTTGCGGACGTTATGCAGATAATGGTCTATTTCATCGTGAATATTTGATAAAACTATTTTCATTGATATTCCAGTTTGGTGTCATGTGCAATGCTTCGGAAGCAAATAAATAAAGTTTGTGGTAATTCTTGAAAGTTCATTGAACCAAAATTCGTAGTTTTTCAGGTGAAAATTAAATCACGTGCGAGAAAATCATTTCTAGTATTTCCTGAAGTAATAATATGGGCAGATGTTTGTTTGGCTCAAAAGATCCACATACCTTCAGTACGGTCATTTTTCTTAATCTACTATTTATTTATTTATTTATTTATTTATTTATTTATTTATTTTTATTTATTTATTTATTTATTTATTTATTTATTTATTTATTTATTTATTTATTTATTTATCGGGTTTGACAGTTTTCCGGGTGGGGGAAGGCGAAGTACTCGGAGAGAACCATCGAGCAGCGGCGAGCAAATTTCAGACTCCCCAACATACTAATTTTGTAAAAGCAGAGTTAGCATTGGATGCAGGTAAGTGCACCATCGACATGCTGTACGCCTTAGTTCACAGCGGCACCGTACCCCCAAGTGGACAATTGAGAATAAGTGCCTTTTCCAAAGACTCAACGTGGTTATTGCTGGTCGGGGTCGAATCGTCGAGCTTTAGGTTGAAGGTCCAATGCCCTAACTACTGAGCCACCGTGCACCAACTCTTCAAAAAGACTTCAAACCCACATTGTTCAATTTTCTGACATCGGAAATGAATGCATAAAGGATATAGGTATGTCATGAATATTGATGTCCCTTTATCGACCGATATCATCGAGTATAATCGACCGAGTGATCCATTTAAAGTATACAGGGAATAAATAAGCATAGGGTCAAAACGAATATGCTGAATGGTCAACGTTGGATTTGGGAAAGTTTCCTTACTGAAATTACTCATTGCGCCTTTCGCACCGCATTTGTGACTGTTTATCTGTCACTTACAGGGATAAAGAAATCTGGGGGCACAGGGGGCACAGGGGGCACGTGCACGTGCCCTCAACTTTCTACAGAAATAGAGAGAGAGAGAGAGAGAGAGGGAGAACAGACAGAGAGAAAGAGAGGAACAGACAGGCAGACAGACAGATACGGACGGACGGGTGGGTGGACGGAGGAACGGACGGACGGACGGTGGCTGCAGGCAGGCAGGCAGATGTGGAGAGAGTAAGAGAGATATATATAGAGAGAGAGGGAGAGAGAGAGAGAGAGAGAGAGAGAGAGAGGAGAAGGAGACCAGACAGAGAAAAAGAGGGGAACTGAGAGGCAGACAGACAGATATGGACGGACGGGCGGGCGGACGGTCGCAGGAACGGACGGACGGTGGCTGCAGGCAGGCAAGCAGGCAGGCAGGCAGATATGGAGAGAGAGAGAGAGAGTAAGAGAGAGAGAGAGAGAGACTCACGATGGGGCGCAAATTCTCTTTACTCTCAATTATATACTACTCAAAGTTTGTTAAGCACCACATATTTGACACATCATTGCAAAATTTTCTTGTGACACATTTGCGATATTTTTGGTGAATATGACTGAGGAATGTATTGAGATGGTCCCCAGTGTTTACATTAGCTCGCTTGACAGGCAGGCCTTTCGTGACGGTCATGGGAAACATGTTCCCCTTGAGTTCCATGATGTTTTCGTGTACTGTCTACATGCACATGAGATGTGTAGGGTATTCAGTCTTCATTTCAACACACACCCTTGTGATTTAATGACTGAATATGGCGAATGCAAATGTAAGAAGACATTTGTCTGAAGCAGAAATGTGGTGGGCTGTTGGGGTGGTGGAACAAGGGGCTACCCATCGTCAGGTTGGTGAAGCCCATGGTATGAACCATACGGTGATCACCAGAGCCTATGCAAGATTTCAGCTGTATGGCACACCAGTCATACGACATGGTGGTGACAGAGATAGGGTAACATCTGTAGCTGAAGATCGTTTTTTTGATCATTCAGGCTCGTAGGAACTGCTTTGACACAGCAACCCAGCTTCGCAGTGATCTTCAGAATGCATCCGGAGTAAATGTTTCGACACAGATTATCCGGGCAAGATTGCACGAAGGTGGTCTCCGATCGAGAAGACCATGTATTCGCATTCAGCTGTCCCAGGACCACCGCCAGGCACGATATGAATGGACCATGGATCACGTTGGATGGACCAAGATTGACGACCTGTCCTTTTTACAGATGAGTCAAGGTACTGCCTAGACAACACAGATAGGCTTTTTGGGGGTATGGAGAAAACCAGGAGAGCGATTCCATGCAGTTAACATTGCTGAGCATGACCGCTATGGTGGAGGGTCCATAATGGTGAGTTGCATCAGCTGGAATGGACATACAGGGCTCTGTGTCCTTGGCCGTCGTACATTGACTGTGCAGCGGTATATTGATGAGATCCTCCCACATCAGATTGTATGCAGGTGCAGTGGGTGATAGATTCATTCTGATGAACGATAATGCCCGCCCTCATGTTGCCCATGCTGTCTGGGAGTACCGGCAAAGGGAGGGGATTGAGCGTAAGGACTGACCAGCAAGATCCCCTGATCTCAAAGCAATCGAACAAGTCTGGAATGAGTTGCAGCTTGCAATTTCAGTCCGTCCAGTCCAACCATGAAGTGTCCAGGCGCTTGGTGCCATGCTGTCCAAGAATGGAACAACATCCCACAAAGGACCATCTGGAACCTGATTGGGAGCAGAGAAGGCGTTGTCAACCTGTAATTAACAATAATGGGACTCATACTCGATATTGAACCCATATCAGTTCGCTCCGTCAACTTTTTGGCAAATTTGAAAAGTTTCCTCTTTTAAAGATAATATCCATTTTCCATGGTTGTCGTATTCAAAAGAAAAAATAATGTCAAACCCAAACAAAATCTCAATTTCTGTGCTTAAATCATTAAATATATAATTAAATATAAAATATATACACTTTTCATAACAATATTTCAACTAAAACGTAAAACAGGTAGTTGGATATACTTGGTGTTTAGCAAACTTTGAGTAGTGTATTATGTGATTGAAGATTGCCCCATTTGGTTTGTCTCGGGCCTTTAAAGTCAAATTAAATGCATATGGCTGACTCCACATTAAACAAATTTCCCCATCGGGGGCCGAAACATTATGGATATTTGTTAGATAATTATGGATTATAAAAATGTGTACTTTGTCTCATCGTAGAGGTGCATCCGGTTTCTAAGCCTTGAAAGGGAGTGAAAATTTTAGGATTTTTCGACAAAGGAAAATACTAAACTCTTTTTCCACACACGATCTGTGGTTGGATATTCGAATATTCGTGAAAGCTCTAAACGAATTGCTTATGTCACTGCAACACTTAGTTTAGTTTAAACATATTTTATTTGCAAATTCTCTTATAGCCAATCGGACCGGAGGACAAGTTCTTAACACTTAGCAATTCCTCATTTCCGTTTCAAATACCAAAATATAAACCAGTGCGGCAAAAAGAGTAATAAATATAAAATATACATAAACAATGTTGAAGATTACATAAATATAAATAAATAGTATAAGAAGTGTGAGAAATAGAAGGGTAGTGATAAACAGCGATAAAAAGAAAAGAGAGAGAGAAAGAGTGTGTGAGTGACCGAGAGAGAGGGAGAGAGAGAGTGAGAGACAAGTACTGAATTCCGTATACTGAACTTCCAGCCTAATCTGAGTAACTTCTCCAGACTTCTGGGTCACACCTCTTCGTGCCTTCTATTTTTGAACATTCCAGCAATAACAATAATAATAATAATAATAATAATAATAATAATAATAATAATAATAATAATAATAATAATAATAATGATAACAATTATAATAATAACAACACTTTCGACAGCCAGTGTCACTTCGTTTCCGAAATAATAATAATAATAATAATAATAATAATAATAATAATAATAATAATAATAATAATAACAACACTTTCGACAGCCAGTGTCACTTCGTTTCCGAAATAATAATAATAATAATAATAATAATAATAATAATAATAATAATAATAATAATAATGATAATAATAATAATGGAATACTTATATATTATATATATATATATATATATATATATATTTGTTGACGAGTCATATCACCAGTGTTCTTTCAGAAAACTACACACTTTACAGTATTCTTATTAATACGAATGATACAACTGTACAAATAATAGTTGCTATAATTATTGTCCTAAAAAATAAATTATTTAGTACGACAGCTAATTTCTGCCAATCGTTCATTATCTTGTAAGTGTCTGTTGAGTCTTTTAAACTCTGTCTTTCCTGTACTCTGTCATCTGCATCACAAACTCTGTTTTTGAAATATTGGGTTTGTGAACGGTGTTTCGAGGCCGATTTGTCTTTTTCAGATCCTGTTACGTTGGTATTCATTCCGGAATATTTATTATATGTCTGACGACTGCCACGAATCGTAGTAATTTCAGTTTCTGAGTTGTTGTCGTCTCTTTTGTATACGAATAACGGGTCTTCATTTATACGACACAATATATATTTGTTTATCCAAGGACTTATTGGCTTGTTATCTTTTTCAAAATGGCATCGGTTAACTATCACACTTCCAATTGTGGTTAAGACACTTAACAGGAAGAGAATGTCAATATAGACCGCAAGAATTGAAACGGATCCAGATGTTTTGGGCATTATATCATAAAGTAAACTAAAATATATTGAATAAGACAGCATCACCGCAACAGAATAAGATATTTTTTCACCGCTTTCTTCGGGTAACTTAAAAACTCCAGAATTCACAATCGAAATTAAAATTAAAGGAACAATCACAGTAATTATATAGAATGTTGATAAACGATGGATTATTAACGTCACTTTGATGGCATGATAACCGTGCGGTGAGGAATTGTGTTGAGAAATGTGTATGTCATCAAGACTCCATTCGTTTTCTTTGAATTGATATATTTCAGAGCTAGGGTATTGTATTGCGCGTCCCTCTGTCAAATTAATCCCCCAAAAATCCACTGATAGGAAAACCACAGAACATTCTTGACTGTCAAAAGGAAACTTGGTAATGTCGATATGACAAGACGTTTTTAATTTAGTATTCACTCCTAAGTAAGATGTGCCGTTGTAGAAAAATATAACTTTACTTCCCGAGGTATCGATTGTGAAGTGTCCATCAACACTGTTAGGTATTCGAAGTTTTGGAACCCACAAATTTTCAGAATCGATGAAAATATTATAGATATATCCATATTCCACTGGGTTCCACTTATGAATCTCATCTTCCCAGCGGACCAGAACCATGCACAGAACATGTAAACTTTGTTTGAGAGCGTCTATTTCTGTCACCTCATGTAGATAAAAATCCAGAACGACATTCGTTTGTTTACTTTGATTTAGCGCCGGAATAAAGGACTTATCTGAGCTATTGAAAATGTCTGCGTGAAGTTTACGAACATCAAAAATCGTAGAAGAATAAACAGAACCGATTCTGCAAATCAGTAGAAAGCAGAAAATGTAAGCCATATTCCAACAACTATGGTCTATAAACCACGCTGAACCCAATTTGTTTCTGATATTATCGACTCGTAAAACGCAATGTAAAGATCTAAATGGGACTAAAAGCTTTATATTGACGGATTTTACTCCCAATAGAGTCATGCGTATTTAAGCGCTCTTGGTTATGTCTAACACAGTAAATAACAATATGCCTTAGACTGTTTACACATTAATATATTAACTGTACATTATGAATGTCTAAATTATAGTCTTATGGGGATTTACATATTTATCGTGCAGAGACTCGTGAAAAGGTTCCTTTACGGCTGATAGATAATGCCTTGACAATATATTTTACTGCGTATTTTTTTATAAAAAACAACCTGTTCACAGTAGGGCTACACGATATTCAAAACGGAATACCGGTATCGGTATTAAAAAAAAATACCGCGGTTTACCGGTATATCGAAAACTGTTCAGATATCTGAACATAAGTACCACAATCGAGACTTGAATCATCACAGTCGGAACGAATCAGCATGCCTTGCTGATGCGTTCGAAAAACCTGTACACAACGCAGACGATATCAAAATTTATTATTTTAAATTCTTCAAAACATTTCTACAATACAATACCATGTGAACCCTCATTGGAACGATCTCGTTGAGCTCGTTCCAATGAGGGGCCACACGATATAGTTTTGTTGAAATTTTTGAAAATTATTTTTTCAACTGCTGAATTTGTATATTATTTGGGCACATGCGGACGATTCCTTGGGTAAAGCGATAATATTATTCATTCTGAGCTACAGTTAAAAAAAAAACTCAAGACATCTTGAAAATTAAATTGTGGATAAATAAATAATGACGATAAACCGATATTTTTGTAATTACACCGGTATTCAACTGATATTGGTTTGAATACCGGTATATATCGGTTTATCGAAAAACCGTGCAGCCCTAGTTCACTGGCTCTCAAAATGAGTGAATAACCTCCTAAAAACAGAACGTCACTTCCACATCCCCATAGTGTAAACAAGTTCAATCATAAATGACGCTAAGATGACCAATAGTGGTGAAAGGGTGATCTAAACCCGATTTGTCCTGTTTGTTATTGTTCAAGTCCGGACAAATTAAATTCCTCAGCTACATCATCACGGCATGCCTTAGGTGAAAGCAAGCCTCGATGATGCAGTTGGAATATCGGTTAGTCGGGTTTATAGTTCAACACGTGGAGTTCTTGGACATTTTTTTGTGTGGATACATACAGTTAGAAGTTGTGACACACGGGTTTCCCACCCATTATTCAGTTTCCACGTATCATACAAACTGATCAGGTCCTGTCCGAAAAAACCCCGAATCAAGCACCACGGGCCTACATACCTTAGGCCGAATGTGTGTGTGTGTGTGTGTGTGTTTAGGTGTGTGTGTGTGTGGGTTTGTCTTACCAACTTGACGAGGTAACTAGACAAAAGAGTTTGCGTGTTTCGCCTTACCGAGGTACAAAAGACAAAAGAAACCCTTTACCTCGGTTGTTTTCCCCGAACTGTACCGGCAAAACGAGGTAGAAACCGTTAGTCCACACAAAGGACAAACAATGGGGTACCTCGGTATGTAGGGTAAACAAGACTCTGTGTGTGTGTGTGTTGTGTGTGTGTGTTGTGTGTGTGTGTGTGCGTTTGTCTTACCAACTTGACGAGGTAACTAGACAAAAGAGTTTGCGTGTTTCGCCTTACCGAGGTACAAAAGACAAAAGAAACCCTTTACCTCGGTTGTTTTCCCAGAACTGTACCGGCAAAACGAGGTTGAAACCGTTAGTCCACACAAAGGACAAACAATGGGGTACCTCGGTATGTAGGGTAGACAAGACTGTGTGTGTGTGTGTGTGTGTAGACTACTCTTGCATTTGTTGTGAGAACCTAAAAATAGTGTTTGATTCTAACAATGTTTTTCCTTCGTTCTCGCCATGGCCCCACAAATCAAACAATGCAATCGGTGGATTCAACCATGTATTGTGAGGACTTGTTTGTCATTGTTTGTCATTGTTTGCCCCTGATAACAAAAGAAAAAATAACAAGTCCTCCCAACGTATGCAAAACACGCTTGTGTGTGTGTGTTTGAGGTTAAAAATCGCACTGGCAAAGATATTTCCTTCTGAAACGTTTTTTTTTCGTTTAATATGCGGCAGAACAATTTTTTTATTTACTGAACCCTGATGGGTTTCAAACATGACAAAAATTACATAAAATTGATTTAAACTAAGTGATGAGCTTAGGAACTGATTAACTGACTGGTAATAATTGAAGTTATTCATTGATAGCTTCATGTTTTTCAAAAAGCTTCACGTTTTTTTTCCTTACAAGGATGTTACGCAAGCTTTTGTGTTTTTATGGGCGATGACAGGTCGAAGATTCAAAGGTTCATTTAATTTAGCATTGGTTAAATTTAATTCATCTTTTCACATTTTTGCTATTTCGATATTCATTCTGTTGTACGTTAAAGTGAAAGGAATGATGGACCTCCTTTCGCACTCTCCCTCTGATATGTTCATACCAAATGGCCAGATGGTTTGAAGCATATTGATCAAAAAGCTTCACGTTTTTTTTTCTAAATTCATCCGTTTCTTCTAATGTGTCTTTAATTGATGGTTGTTCAATTTGTTGTAGGATGGATTTCGAAATCGTCCAAAGAATGGCCAGGAAGGTTAAAATGTTGTGCTACTGGGACATCAGCATTATGTTTTATATCCCGTTTGTGTCTAGTAGCACGTTCTCGGAAAGGATTTTGACTTTGACCAACATACTGTTTCCGACTTAGATGTGATACGATAAATAATATTTGGTGAATCACAATGGAGGGGGTTGCGGATCTGATAAAGACTTTTCGTTTGTTCGGAGGAAAATTCCTCTTTCTGATCAGGCATAAATGTATGCAATCTACAACGAGGTTTTTTTGCAATTAAATACCGCGCCACTACCATTCCGCAACGGTCTGTTGTGTTCAATCTTCAGTGGTACAAAATCAGTAGTTTCAGCTGGACTTTCGAGCTTTTTCAGAGTTTGGGATTTTAAAAGGCGCCGTGAGTACCCTCTCGAATTGAGGGTGCCAAATAGAGTAGAACCAAGCCTCATTGAAATCTACTTTATCACTTGAATTGCGGTGGGCTGTGATTTGATGATATCTTTAAATGTATGTTGAGGATGAAATGGTTTTGTGTGCAACAATTGATGTGAATCAGTTAGTTTAAAATATACTTTATAATCTAAATGACCGGACGCCTGAAATTGCTTGCCTTTATGCACGGTTACATCGAGCAAATCAATAGAACTTTCACTGACAGTAGCTTTTAATTTAATGTGTGGATCATGATTGTTCAAAATTTCTAAAAATTCATCGAAATCTTCTTTTGAATGTTCCCAAATAATAAAAATGTCATCTAAATACCTGAGATATACGAGAGGATGCTTTGCACATTTGCTTAAGGCACTTTCTCTCCCATTCCGCTACATAAATGCTTGCATAAATAGGACTGAATCTTTTGCCCATAGGACAACCCATTATTTGTAGAAAATATTCTCCATTGAATTGAAATCAATTACCTTTTAAGCTCAGATCTAAAAGATCCAAAATTTGTTCATCCGGGCGTTTTGCATCCGGATATTTTTCAAATGCATTTTTAACTGATTTAACACCTTTTATCAATTATCAATATTCGTACTATACTGTCGATATCCAAAGTAACCAGAATTGCATTTTTCGATATTATATTTTCAATTTCGAAATTTTTGACAGGAAATCCTGTGTATGTTTTAGATAGCTCGGATGTCTATTTGCTATAGATTTCAGAGGATAATCAATTAGCTCCGAGATCGCATAAGATTCCGAATTACAATCTAATACAATTGGCCTCCCGGGTGGAGTTACGTCATCCGTCCATGAAGAACGGTCCTTGTGGATCTTTGGTAGGATGTAAAATTGTCTTGTTTGAGCACTGGGCTCAGCTGTTAAATACTTCGATTGTCTTTTGGTGATGTGACCTTCGTCGAGGAGAACTTTTAAGATCTTATTGAATTTTTCGACATTACTAGGCCAGATAAGAAGATGTTCTCATGATTACTTGGTACATTCTCCTTACAGCAGCAACCCGAATGTGTGAGAGGTCCTGGCTACAGTCCGACGAAAGTGCTGGGGCTGGCATCAGATGAACACTGGCAAGGGCTGGTGTGTAAAAAGTAAAGGTCACGCAGTATTTTGGGGTGGGCACACTCCCATATATAGCCCCTATCATGGTCTTGACTAATGGAACCATAAGAAAATCAAATGATCGGATTATGTTTGATAATGTCGTTGTCAATCAAGTTTCAAGCGCGAAAATGCGTTGAATGGATTGGAATTACAAACTGAATTAGCTTATTTATTAGCTATTAGTAGTATGTAATGTGGTGAACGGGTCCTATTTGGTGGACCTCAGGTGGACCTCGGAGTCATGACCTCGCACCCAAATCCTTAGGGCCTCTCTGACCCCATAATTACACCCCAGGCCCCTTCACCTTCCCTGTACCCAGTACCCAAGTCATTTAGGCCCGCTTCACCCCTCCCAGTACCCAAAACCGTTAGGCCCTCCTCACCCCTCTCCGTGCCCAAGTCCGTGGGTCCCTGTGCCTAAGATGGCGGCACCGTTAATGTGCATGATTTCCAAAAGATGGCTGCGCGCATATTGGGCATGCGCAACAACACTTTTCAAGATGGTTGTGCCCATGATATGCATGACGTCAACAAGTTGGCTGCGCCCATATTTGGCATGCGCAATAAGGACGGTGTCCATGATATGCATGACGTCAACAAGATGACTGCCCATACATATTTTAGAGATGCACTCAAGCAAAAGAATACAACATAGGGGTCTCTGATTTGGGAACGTGGAGGGGTGATGGGGGACTAACGGACTTGGGTACGTTGAGGGGTAATGGGCGCCTAAAAAGGCATGGGCGCTTTGTGCTCTTAATAGGGTTATTCAGTAAAGAGATATCCAATTAGGTGGGCTCCACTGTACCTCACTTTTCAAACTTGTTCAAAAATGTATTCGTAACACTCGAAGATTCGATAATGAGCTTCCATCCTAGGTATTGTTCAACACATGCAGTTCTTTGCGACTCCTTAGGCGAGTGATTAGGCGGCAAAAGTGTAACCAATGGATGATTACAGAAATTAACATGTAAATACTAGTATTATTATTATTATTATTATTATTATTATTATTATTATTATTATTATTATTATTATTCGCCGCATGAGTGCTATACCGGTGGTAAGATTTGAGCGCGATAGTAAAATTATTATCAAAAGTAGTAGCTGATGATGGAGGTAGTAATAGTAGTGGTAACTTTTGTAGAAACGGAAGTTTAGTGTTATGGGAAGGGCAACCACTCAGTGCAGCGCCTTGTCGACCCTCGGCATGGAAAATCAAATTGACAGAGACAGACTCAAGGTACAGAAAGGACATCAATCAATCAATCACATTTTTTTCTCTCTCTCACTCTTTTTTTATTGCGAAGTTAGATTTTCTTGTATATACTTTTTACATTTCTCACATTTGTTGGTTTCGCCATTGTATTGATTTTTTGTATCATGTTTAGGGAGCGGAAGGTATACTAAGTGGAAAGCACTTGTCCTCCTATCCCAATTTGCAACTTATTTTTGTCAAATAAAAATATGTTTAACCTATGTTTTCTATTATAAAATCTGTAAAATTATGAAACGTGTTACAATTAAATAAGGTACGTGCAGGAAGACAATTGATGGAGACTTTTTTATATTCACATAAATTAAAAAAAAAAGTTAAAATCACACGGATGTATCTGTAGCAGTTGAATACCTCAACAATATTAATGAGTATATACATAATCCTAGATATGACAGTTGTATACATATAATATATATGCCACTTAAGAGCTATATCTGTCCCCGGTAACATTATTTCAGCCTTCGACCTTCAGTCTCCTCTGATATCTCTGCCAATATGACACTAACCAAGTAATAACTTCTATATATAAGAAAAAAACTTTGATATACTATTATAATAACGTGGAGGGAGTACTTAGGCTTGGTCATTTTAGAAGAAACAATATGATTATTATGTATATTGGCATGTGTCACGTGACCATTATAGCGGGTAGTTGAATTTGTTTTTTTGTCTCTGGCTTTCTCTTTCAAAAATTTTAAATAACGGTTTTTGGAGTGATGGATTATGTCTGTTTCCGTGGAATAGTTTGAATATGTTTATGGGAAGCTACCTGTGTGTTACTTTGAATGAGCCACCTCAAATTTTTATGGCATAATGACAATCTGTGTTGACGCAAATATTTAATCTCCTATTGTCACGTCAAACCCGCGCTCCGGATAAAAAAGATAAGGGAGGAGAGAGAGATATAAACGAAGGTGTTCATCAAGTGACAGTATATCAGCTCTGCACTCTTTGAAAAAGAAAAAGGACAATTTGTCGGAATCTGTGTCCGACATATCAATATATGAGGCTGATACCAGTATTGACAACAGTGTTGATAAAAGTATGGCTGCTACGGAAGAAGGAAATAACTGCAATGACATGCCTGACAGGATGATCTGGGCATTAACCGATCCAAAAGTATTGTTAGTAAAAACCTCTTTGCAACGACAGTTACTGAACAGTTATTCGAGCTCACAAACAGAGTGAAGAGCTAGAGAGCGCAAATAAAACAAGGATGGCATAACAACCCGATTAGAAAATGAACTTGATGACCCAAAACAATATGGAATGAGGAATAGCCTCAGAGTATCCTGAATTTCAGAATCTAACGGGGAGATCATAGATGATTTAATAATAAGTCTAGCAGGCAAAATGGAAGTGCCTCTTGATGTCTGTGAGATTGATCGAAGACATCGATCTGGTGTGCAGGCTTTTGGAAAGAGCGAACCAAGAACGATTTTAGTTAAGTTTGTCAGCTACAGGGTTCGCGATAGGTTCTTTAGGGTTCGAAGAAAACTGAAGACGGCCAATAATACAGGTCGTGATTTTGTGAATGAACATCTGACGGCAATCTGGCCAGGAGATGTCGTGATCTTGTGAAAGACAAGAAACTTATTCAGACTTGGAACCACTTGGACCCATGACGGTACTCTATTTGTGAAATTCAAGGATGAGACTGTTCGGCGTTTGTCTAAACCCCAGGAAGTACAAAATCTAGAAAAGGAATTGAGAGGTACCGGACTCTGATATATATCCATATATCCACATATCCATATATATCTTACCTCCAACAAGTATCTGGGAATTTCATTGGTTCAAAGACGTCACATGCAGTCTGCATATAAAACCATATACTGCCTGTCAACATCAATATACGCTGACAGCTATGGGTAATCTCCCCTTTGTTCATTGATTATTCAAAATGGCGGCTGCCGATAAACGCTTCAAGTTGAAAGATGGAGTGTTGGAAGCCCATATTTGGTCTGAAGTGCAGGTTAGGCAACTTAAAAGACTTCATATTCTATGGATGTGTGTCATGTTACCTTCGAAATGAAACTGTTTGGTATGTATGAATTTGCCTTGTGTCAATTTATGGGAGAGTGCCTGTACTGTAACTCTCCCATAAATTGTAACAAGGCAAAAACATGTGAACACATTGTGAGAATTCTCTCATTTAATTTTGATCGCTGTTGTTATTAGTTCTGTTATTAGTTCTGTTCATCGATGCATGTTCATCGATGCAGCAGTCGGTAAGATATATTCGTTACACAGTTTGTTGGTGGCCTAATATGGTACATATGGTGTCAGTTAATTCCATATTGGACTCGGGCTTCGTTCTCGTTCAATATGAAATTAACTGCCACCATGTATATCATATTAGGCCACCAACAAACCGTGTAACAAATAATATACAAGATAAAGGATAAACAGGATATACATGTGTCGAATATTGAACTGATAAGTAAAAGTATTTATCATATGACTCGTCCGTTTTGTTCACTCTAAAACATTTGATATTTTGTTTTCATATTAATCAGTGATAAATAAAGCCTTCCGTCAATTTCATTGGTCAATTTCAAAACTAGACAATTTGATTGGCTGAACAAAATACAACTGGGCCACATTTTCATAATTTGCATAATTAGAGTTGGGAGCTTTCATTGGTCAATTTCAAAACTGGTCAATTTGATTGGCTAAACAAAATACAACTGGGTCACATTTGCATAATTTCAGCAGGCAGAATTTACGTTAGCTGTCCTATTTAGGGTGGATTATATTGTATTAATCTTTTACCTAACGTAAAGGCTAAAACCGTCTCTCGCACTACAGAAAAAAACGCTATTTATTTTTTTTTATATTTTCACTTTTTGCTTCCAAAACATAGGTTATGACCCCTCATTGGAACGAGCTCGACGAGCTCGTTCCAATGAGGGATCATAACCTATGTTTTGGAAGCAAAAAATGAAAAAGTTTTAGTTATACGAGGATGTTTTTTCCCAGTGCCGTCTGCAACTCAAGTTAGGTGATGGGTTAAAAAGTCATACTAAGTGGCTAATTTGTGCGTGTGTGTGTCATATGATAAATAGAATATGAAATGAGTGTTTTTCTCATATAATATTTATGAAACTCGTCCGAATTTTCCGTTTGGTCTCGCCAGAGGCTCGCCCAAACAGAAAATTCTTAGACTCGTTTCATAAATATTATATGAGAAAAACACTCATTCGATATCCTCTATATATCTGACGCAAAGTGTGATATTTTTAAACAGATTTAAAATTTGATTGATTACGTTTTTGCTTTGTTGAAAATTGTTGGGCGGGAGGGGTGGGGGGTGGGGTGCTGTTGGCATCCAATAATTTGTAATAGGGCAATTTTAGGGAATAAGTGTTGACAATTAAAATAATCAAGCACTCAGTCAGTTAACAAAACGTGAGTATGCCTGCTGTAGTCTCCATATTCATTGTTCATTCCTCAGGGTAAACCAAAATGTAAGCCAAAAGCTTATAAAATTCAGTCGATGAAGTTTTGCCCCGTTAGAAATTATTGAAGGGTTTCTTCTGTCATCCTCCAATAAGTTGTAATAGGACAAATTTGTAGGAACAAATGTTGACTATCAAAAATAATCTAGCACTCCATCAGTTAATGAAAAGTGAATTTACCTGCTGTAGTTCCCATATTCTTTGTATATGAAAGTTGATCGATGAACTTTTGCTGTGTTAGAAGTTGCTGGATGGTGTCTTCTGGCATCATCCAGTAATTTGTTATAGAACAGATTTGGAGGAACAAACATTAACTTTCAAAAATAATCTGGCACTTAATCATTTAATGAAAAGTGAGAGTGTCTGCTCGCATCCTCCAATAATTTGCAGGGAGGCATATTTCGAGGGAAAAAAATGTTGACAATCGAAATATTCTAGAACTCAACCAGTTAAAATAAAGTGAGTATGCCTGCTGTAGCTTTTATATTCCTAGTTCATTTCTCATGGTAAACCAAAAGCTAATAAATTCAATCGATGAAGTTTTCTCTGTTGGAAATTACAGGAGTGTGTCTGCTGGCATCCTCCAGTAATTGGTAATAGAGCAAATTTAGAGAAACGAATGTTTAACTTTCAAATATAATCTAGCACTCAATCTGTTGCCATCCTCCAATATTTTGTAAAGGAGCAATTTGGGGGTAAAAATTTAAGAAGTTTTCGTATCATTCGTTCTTTCTTCATGGTGAATTAACCCTTTACCTAACGTGAAAAGCAGACGACACTTGCAAAAATAATTCTTGAATAACTAATTTTTTTCATTTTTTGTCTCAAAAACATAGGTTATGACCCCTCGTTGGAACGAGCTCGACGAGCTCGTTCTAACGAGGGGTCATAACCTATGTTTTTGAGACAAACAAAATAATGAGAATTAATTAGCGATTTTTGAGAATAGCGCTGGCCGGTTTTGGCCGTTACGTTAGGTAAAGGGTTAAATCTAATACAATTTGATCGATGAAGTTTGGCTTTGTTGGAAATTGATGGAGGTTGACTGTTGGCAGTTAAAAATAATGGCATCCTCCAATAATTTGTAACGGGGCAATCTGGAGGAAATAAACTAGCACTCAATTTGTTAAGAAAAAGTGAATATATCTGCAGTAGTTTCTATATTATTAGTTCATTCTTCCTGGTGTCTGCTGGCATACTCCAATAATTTGTAACAATGAAACGTGAATCTGCCTCCTGTGTTTTCATATTCTTTATTCATTCCTCATGTTGAACCAAAAGCTGTTACAATTTGAACGATGAAGTTTTGCTTCATTGGAAATTGTTACAGGGTGTCTACTGGCACTCCCCAAGAATTTGTAGGGATGAAAATTTCGAGGAAGAAATGTTGTCAATCAAAATATTCTAGCACTCAACCAGTTAAAGGGAAGTGAGTATACCAGCTGTCGTTTTCATATTCCTAGTTCGTTTCTCATTGTGAACCAAAAGCTAATAAAATTCAATCGATGATGTTTTGATCTGTTATAATTTATTGGAGGGCGTCTGCTAGCATCCTCCAGTAATGTGTAATAGAGCAGATTTGGAGAAACTAATGTTTACATTCAAATATAATCTAGCACTCAATTTGTTGGCATCCTCCAACATTCTGTAAAAGTCAATTTGGAGGTAAAAATTTAATTAGTTTTTATATTTTTTTTTCGTTCTTTTTTCTTCATGGTGAATTAAAGCTAATAAAATTTGATCGATGAAGATTGACTTTGTTGGAAATTGTTGGAGGGTGCCTGTTGGCAATTAAAAATAATCAAGCACTCAATCAGTTAACTCCTACCACTCTGGTAATGAGACAGAATATTCTCCAATCACTCTGTTTTTCTCTTGTTTAACTATGAATTTAACCATTTATATCTTGTTTGAGCTCTGTCAAACAAGGTATATTTGGTTAAATATCAAAATGCATGATGGGAAATATTTGCTGCTGAAAAGTTTGCCTTTTGACATCAGTGTGCAGAGAGTTAACAAAACGTGAGAGTGCTTGCTGTAGTGTCCGTATTCATTGTATATTCCTCAAAAAAACACTAATGGGTGTACCTGCTGAAGTATCCATATCATTTGTTCGTTGTTTATGGTGAACCAAAGCTTATACAAAGTGATTAATGAAGCCTTGATGTGATTGGAATTGTTGGAGGGTGTTTGCTGACATCCTCAGATAATTTGTAATAGGGCAAATTTGTAGGAACAAATGTTGACTTTCAAAAATAATCAAGCACTCAGTCAGTTAATTAAAGATGAATGTGCCTGCTGTAGTTTCCATATTATTTGTTCGTAAAATTTGATCGATGAACTTCTGCTTTCTTAAAAATTGCTGAAGGGTGTCTGCTGGCATCCTCCAGTCATTTGTAACAGATCAGATTTGGAGGAACAAACATTAACTTCCAAAATAGTCTAGCACTTAATCAGTGTAGTTTTCAAATTTTCGTTCATTCCTCATGATGACCCAATGCTAATAAAATTTGATTGATGAAGCTTGGCTCTGTTGGAAATTATTGGATGACGTCTGTTGCCATCCTTCACTGATTTGTAACAGGTCAATTTGGAGAAAACAATATAGCCCTCAATTAGTAAAGAAATAAGAAAACTTTCTCATGCTGAACCAAAAGCTAATAAACTTCAATCGATGAAGGTTTGCTCTGTTAGAAATTACTGGAGGGTGTCTGCTGGCATCGTCCTGTAATTTGTAATAGAGCACATTTGGAGAAACAAATGTTAACTTTCAAATATAACCTAGCACTCAATGTGTAAACGTCCTCCAATATTTTGTAAAGGGTTAATTTGGAGGTAATTATTTATCCCTTTACCTAACCTGAAAAGCAGACGAAACTTGCAAAAATAATTCTTGAATAACTAATTTTTTTCATTTTTTGTCTCAAAAACATAGGTTATGAGCCCTCGTTGGAACGAGCTCGACGAGCTCGTTCCAACGAGGGGTCATAACCTATGTTTTTGAGACAAAAAATGAAAAAAATAATGAAAATTAATTGGCTATTTTTGAGAATAGCGCTGGCCGGTTTTGGCCATTACGTTAGGTAAAGGGTTAAAAAGTCTTCTTATCTTTCGTTCTTCCTTCGTGGTGAATTAAAGCTAATACAATTTGATCGATGAAGTTTGGCTTTGTTGGAAATTGATGGAGGATGCCTGTTGGCAATTAAAAATTAACCAAGCACTCAGTCAGTTAATAAAACGTGAGTGTTCTTGCTGTAGTCTCCATATTCATTGTATATTCCCCAGGATATATAGACACTAATGAGTAAACCTGCTGACTTATCCATATTATTTGTTCGTTGTTTATGGTGAACCAAAGCTGATACAAAGTGATTTATGAAGCCTTGATGTGATGTAAACTGTTGGAGGGTGCTTGCTGTCATCCTCCGATATTTTGTAACAGGGCAAATCTGTAGGAACAATTGTTGACTATCAAACATAATCTAGTACTCAGTCAGTTAATGAAAAGGGAATGTACCTGCTGTAGTTGTCATATTCTTTGTACATAAAAGCTGATCCATGCACTTCTGCTCTGTTAGAAGTTGCTGGATAGCGTCTGCTGGCATCATCCAGTAATTTGTTATAGAACAGATTTGGAGGAAAAAACATTAACTTTCAAAAATAATGTAGCACTTAATCAGTTAATGAAAAGTGAGGGTGTCTGCTGGCATCCTCCAATAATTTGTAGGGAGGCAAATTTCGAGGAAAAATGTTGAAATATTCTAGAACTCAACCAGTTAAGGGAAAGTGAGTATGCCTGGTGCATCTTTCATTTTCCAAGTTCATTTCTCATGATAAAACAAAAGCCAATAAATTCAATCGATGAATTCAATCTTAATCAGTTAATGAAATGTGAGTGTACCGGCTGCAGTTTTCATATATTTCATTCATTCTTTATGGTAAACCAAAGCTAATAAAATTTGTTCGATGATTGGCTCTGTTGGAAATTATTGGAGGATGTCTGATGGCATCATCTAATGATTTGTAACGGTAATTTGGATGAAATAATCTAGCACTCGGTCAGTTAAGAAAATGATAAAGTCTACTGTAGTTTTCGTATTCTCTGTTCATTCTTCATGGTGAACCAACAGCCTGTTAATAAAAAATGAGGAAGCTGTGATTTATTAGAAATTATTGGAGGGTGTTTGTTAGCATCCTCCACAATAATTTGTAGTCGGGCAAATTTGGAGGAACATATGTTGACTACCAAAAATATGTTGACATGCAAAATATTCTGGCAGTAGTTTTCATATTCCTTGTTCATTTCTCATGGCGAACCAAAGTCTAATAAAATTCGATAGATGAAGTTTTGCTCTGTTGGAAATTGCTGGAGGGTCGCTGCTGGCATACTCCAATAATTTGTAATAAATCAAATTTGGAGGAACAAATGTTAACTAGATCGAGTTATTTGTGTGCAAAGCACACAATGGTGTATCCCTGCATTTCCTTAGCAACACCTTAGCATAGTTTTAACGTTTCGAATTAAATACCCAATGAGCCTTTCGATGAAAACTGACTTTCTAACGATAAAAGTGGTTTTACTGGAACCACCTGTGGCCAAATCAAAATTCTGAAACCTAAATGCACATTTAGAGATGTTACCTGAACACCTTAGCATAGTTTAAACGTTTCGAATTAAATACCCTAGGGGCCTTTCGATGAAAACGGATTTTCCAACGAAAAATCAAAATTCCGAAACTTTCATGCACATCAAGGGATGTTACCTGAACACATTAGTATAGTTTAAATGTTTCGAATTGATGAAAGCTGATTTTCGAGCGATAAAATTGCTTCCACTGAAACCACCTGAGGCCAAATCAAAATTCTGAAACCTTCATGCACATCCAGAGATGTTACCTGAACACCTTAGCATAGAGTTAACGTTTCGAATTAAATACCCTAGGATCCTTTCGATGAAAACGGATTTTCTAGCAATAAAAGTGGTACCACTGGAAGCACTTGGGGCCAAATCAAAATTCCGAAACCTTCATGCACATCTGGAAATGTCACCTGCTCACATTAGCATAGTTTAAACGTTTCGAATTAATTACCCTAGGAGCCTTTCGATGAAAACTAATTTTCCAACGATAAAAGTGGTTCCACTGGAGCCACTTGGGGCCAAATCAAAATTCCGAAACCTTCTTGCACATCCAGAGATGTTACCTGAACACATTGGCATAGTTTAAATGTTTCGAATTAAATACCCTAGGAGCCTTTCGATGAAAAGGGATTTTAACGATAAAAGTGGTTCCACTGGAACCACTTGGGGCCAAATCAAAATTCGGAAACCTTCACGCACATCTAGAGTTGTTACATGAACACCGTAGCATTGTTTAAACGTTTCGAATTGAATACACTAGGAGCCTTTCAGGATGTGACGTACGGACGGACGGACGGACGGACGGACGGACGGACGGACGGACGGACGGACGGACGGACGGACGGACGGACGGACGGACGGAGATCACGACTATGTCTCCGTATTTTTGGAAATGCGGGGATAACAATCAAAAATAGTCTAGCAAATGACCAGTTAAATGAAAATGAGAATGCCTGCTGTAGTCTTCACATTCCTTGTTCATTACCCGCAAATAAAATGTGTTCGATGACGTTCGATGACGTTTTGCCCTGTTGGGAATTGCTGAGGTGTGTCTGCTGTCATCTTACAATAATTTGTAGCAGGGCTAATTTGGGGGAACACATGTTAACTTTGGAAAATATTATAGCACTCGGTCATTACTGAAAAGAGAATGTGCCTGCTATATATTCTTCGATCCTCTTGGTGAATCAAAGCTAATAAAATTTGATCGATGAAGTCTGGCTTTGTTGGAAATTGTTGGAGAGTGCCTGTTGATATCCTTCAATGTTTTGTAGTAGGGCAATTCGGAGGAATAAATGTCAAGCTGATGCAATTTGAATGATGATGTTTTACTTTGTTGAAAATTATAGGGGGGTTGGCTGCTGGCATCCTCGAATAATTTGTATTTATGAAAATGTGTGCCTTCCGGCACTCTCCAATTGTTTATAATGAAGTTGTTAATAAGTTGAGGAAAACTGAGTATGCTAACTGTTGTCCGACATGTATATTCTTGGTTCATTTGCCTGCTGGCTCTCTCCAATAGGTTATAACAGGACAAACTCTGGAAACAAATGTTAACTATCTAAAATAATCTTGCACTCAACTCGTTATAGATAATTATGCATGGAAATTGAATTTTCCAGACTCCACCCCTCCAACATCATCGCACCTAAGAATATTCGGAAATCGCAATAACGAAGATAAATATATCTTTGTCTTTGTTTCAATATTGTAGTTTAGTTGAACCTGTTTTTCTTTTCCGCGGTCATCCTATCCAGTTGATTAGGACACCCCAACACATATACACCCAAGATTAAGTTAAAAATAAATATCTCTCTGACGTTTTTCTTTTCTTTTAGTCAAATCACTTCCATCTATGTATTTGGGAACTACTATAATATTGACTAACCTTTATCTCTGTCACATGCAAACCATTTTAATATCAGATAATTACATTGTTAATGTAGTTATACGTTTTGGGTCCAAATTCTCAATTCCCATTGATCGGCTGGATGAAAACGTCATGACCAAATGTAATTCATTTTCCAATGAATACATTTGGTCGAACTTTGACCCGCATTTACGGAAGAGCGCAGCTGACAGAATGTAATTCGGGCGGTGTGTGGGAGTGTTTTTAACTTTTAGCGCCTCTCTCAGTGATCAACTCCACTGGTGTTTCTTTGGTGACATTTCCCATCTGTGGCATAAAGTCCGTTAAAATTGTTTTGAACATTCCAAGTTTCGTTGCGTAAGACGGCAATTTGACAAATCTGGGTCAATGCCGAAAAACAGAGCTCAACTCCGAGTTGTGCGCTTTGTATTTTGCGTGAGGGTGGTTTTCGCCTCGTTCGTTCGTACATGTTTTATTTCGTCTTTCTGCTTTGTTGTTTTTTTAAAAGTAGTTTAAACAGTTACGGAATGTAATTATAAGGATTTAATGCAATTTTTATAACCTTTATTGGAGTAGGAACGTGTGTGAATGGGTACAAATTGTATGATCCCTTCGGGATTCATGCATAATTTGTTCCCATTCCCACACGTTCATACTCCAATAAAGATTGTAACATTGCATTCAATTCTTAAATAAACACCAATAATGCATCACAATCATTGTATTTATTTTTTTAAAATCCTTTACAAGGATACAATCATTGTATTGTTTTAAATCATTCAGAAAGATACTCCAGAACAAATAAATTGACCAGACATCAAACTCCTTCATCAATACGAAGGAAACATTTTCAAATGTCTGTGTGCACGGAATTTCATTTTTTGTCTCTCTTCTTTCAATTCATTATCGTGTTGACAACACAACTTCATGCAATCGTGCTGGTGAACTGTGTATTACGTTATCCGACTGACCCACTGACGTACATTTTAACAATTTAGTTTGACTGTCACATCATTATCGGGGAGTGTGGTGAATTGTGTATTATATTATCCAATTGACCCGCTGACCGTATATTTTGACTGATTAGTTTGACCGTGTGTTATAATCACATAATGTTTGCGCTGTGCTGATGAATTGTATTAACACCTTTAGGATGCTTCCACCGGGAACTGATTTTCTAACAATAACAATAAAAATGGTTCACGTGGTTCCACTTGGGGCGAAATCAAACCCCCGATACCTTTGTGGACATCTACATCTACCAGAACACCTCAACATAGTTTACATGTTTCGATCTACATGTATATGCTGATATGAAGCTCGGACGTACGGACGGGACGGACGGAGATCGCCCCACTATCCCTGCTGTTTTCAAATATGCGGGAATCATAATACTATACTACTCAATCTCAGTATAACACAACCCCATGCAACACCTAATAACATAACACAACATAACATCACTCAACACAGTACCGCACAACATAATACAGCATAACACTGCACCAAACAAACCATCATACCATACCAAACAAAGCACCACACAACACAACCCAACAATGCATAGAACAATACCGCGCAATACCGCTGAATAGAGTATAATACCACACAGTACTTTTGTGAACATCACAACACACAACAAAATATAATACAGCTCTACACACACAACGCACATTACACGACACTCGACACACAGCGCTTAACATTCTACATCACACGATACTACATAGTACAACACGACACTATTCCACCCAACACAGTGCCGCACAACAAACCGCAACGTAACATTACTCACTACAGTACCACGAAACCCACTACATCTGTGTCTAATATTAGCCAAATCACAAGCCACGTACTCATCTATCACAAAGTAAGCATAATCAATGCCCCTACCCCCCCCCCCCCCCCACGCAATACAATCCGAACCGCTAACAATATTACCTCTAGTAGTGAGCACTATCACACCGACCTCTAGCACTGAGCACTATCACACCAACCACTTATAACAGTATCAACGCTATCTCAGATCACACTACCTCCTAAGTCTACTAAAACACTACTTCTGGAACTATAATCGCACAAACCGCTTCTGCTTCTGCTATCAGTCCAACCACTGACAAGTACTCTAAACTAAATATCACCAAATCCACGAACGACCCCTCCACTATCACCCACCCCACGGCAGCACTACCAGTACCCCAAATATCATGACGGCTAAATGCCTAGCAATACTAAGTGTGTCGCGAAAAACTATTATGTGAACTTCTAACAACATTAGTACAAGTACTAAGTCACAAACAGCACTATCACCCTACCCTTACAGCAACCATCAACTCCAAATGAATCAACACAAGCTGATATCAGACATATAAAACAATATCTCATTCTCTACTATTAGCCAAATCACTAACAACACTGCCTCTATCCCATTTGAATTCAAACTATTAATCCCACCACTATCCTCACAATCGACCAAATTGCAACATTTCAGAACTATCACTCAAATATGTAATAACATGTGTTTTTCCGACCAACTGACAGACCGATTATATCAGACTGCGGATCGGCATCGTACTCATTGCTGAGTGTGTAAATATTTTTTTTGAAACACGAAGCTAACCGCTGTGCAAGCCATCTAAAAAACACCAAGGATTTTTTGGTTAAAATTTCAGATCTAAAAATATCAAAGAATACATTTTTTGGTGATGCTCGACGTCGATGTTATGTACACAAATACAGACATTAATTCGGGGCCTTGATTCAATCAAAAAAGGCCTGATAAACAAATGCTCCGACTGTTGGAAATCAGTCTAAACGGTAATGATTTTGAGTTTGACGGTCAATATTATCAACAAATCAAGGGTACCCCCATTGGAAAAAACATACAGTCCGTCGTTTGTCTCCATTTTCATGTCAGTCTGGGAAGAGGCCACCCCTTGCAGCAAAAGCCACAGTAAACAAAGTTACTTCTTCAAAGAGTCTGGCTCATTTTTCAGTCATCAAACCAAATGCCAACACAAACTACGCGACGAGATGGAATGTGACGCTTAAAATATTATATACCTGATTACTTGTACTTTGTGTAAATGCCAGTATGTAGGAGAATCCAGTTAGCCTTTAGGAACGAGAGCCATCCAGCACGTGTCCGACAGTGTCAACGAGAACGAGACACCTGTTTCTGAGCATTTCAACACCCCAGGCCACAACATCAGGCAACACTTCAGAATAGTTCCAATCGAAAAAATTCCACTTCAACAAGACGAGGGAGTTCCGTAAGATTCGCGAATGTTTCTGGATCCGAGAACTTCAAACTTTGACACCTCTGGTATGAAGCAAGACAAGAAGCATTTCTTCCCTTTGTCTTTGAGTGGGGGCGCGGTGACTCAGTTGGTAGAGGTGAAGGCTGCAAGCCGAGACGTCCTCGGTTCGAATCCCACATTCTGCAACCGCGTCGTGTCCTTGGGCATGACACTTCACCCCCATTGCCCACGTGAGGGCACGGTGACGTTGTGTACTAAGGCGTACGGCACGTCGATGGTGCACCTGTCTTCAACCAATGCTAACTCTGCTTGTGTGGAGTTGGTATGCTGGGGAACTGACAGTTGCTCGCCGTTGCTCGGTGGTTCTCTCCGGGTACTCCGGCTTCCTCCACCCATAAAACTGTCACGGTCACGGTCTCGGTTAGCCATTGTGCAGAAATATGTGACCTTAAAACACCAATAAATAAATGCAGAAAATACATTGTCTTTGAGTGTAAACACCAAGCCGTCCAAAACATTTTCTAAAAAAATCGCAGTTTAAGGAATATCTTTATGAATTCCAAATTTAAGCCAGTGAGCGTAAACTGATTTTGTGATGCAAACCTGACTTACTGGGAACGGTTGGGGGGAGGGGGGGGGGGGGGCTGAACGGCGGGGCATACAGATCTCGCAACGCGCCTCGTTCCTGAAGGGTGACGCCGCACGTAAGTTATTTTGAATTTGCAGACGGACCAACCTGTCTGGAAATGGCGTTCTTTGCTGGATGTTCAATCCCCCTTTCTCTCCCATATTAACTGAGGCCTTTAGGTACATTTTAAATCAACAAATCGACCAAATATTATTGTGATATTTAAAAAATGAAAAGCAAGTCTCGTAAACGGGTTTAGTCGAGAAAGTGATTTCGTTCACTCTGTGCTAGGGCGTATCTATCCATCAAAATATCAGAATGCCAGATGTTTCAAACTTGTTTACTACGAGTACATAGGGAAATTAACTGTTTTATTCCCTGTCGGAAACAAGCCCGATGTTTGAAATTTAGAATGTACCTGGAGGTGTGACTCTCCCTGATGAACCTATCCATACCCCCGTCGCCATCATCATTATGCTAAGTTGAAAAGAGGCACAACTCTGGCTATAGAAAAGTCCTATCAAAACTATAACCGTAAGTGCACAGGTTCCCATGGTAGTGAACATTCATACCAAGTTAAAAAGAATCGACCCAAAAACATCTGTGAAAAATCTCCGGACAAAATTCAGACATTCGGACACAAAAGGGGCATAACTCTGGACAAAAAAATCTAATCGAACTCTAATCGTATGTGCACAGGTTTCCATTGTAGTAAACACCCATTCCAAGTTTCAAAGGAATCAACCCTTAAGCAACTAAGAACATCGCCGGACAAACAAATTTCTAGGCCTGCTTTATCAAATCGAAAAGGGGCATAATTCCAGCAAAAAATAATCCGACCGGAACTATAGTCGCAGGTGCATAGGTTCCTATGTTGGTGAACACTCATACCAAGTTTCAAGCAGATTGGTCCATAAACGTCTGAGAAAATGTCCGGACAAAATTATGTCGACGGACGGACAAGGAAAGATCTTGGCGAGAAGAGATCGCGGAAAAGCGGTTTGACAACCAAGGTTTCATAAGGCATAAAATTCGAAACGATTAGCGGATTGGTGCATTATTCAGAACGTTTGTCTCTCACCAAATACCCTGCCAAAATGTAGAATGTGTGCTTTGATTTTATATGCCGTCATGCTAAGGATATTATGTTTTTCCGTAACTAATATTGCTAGAAAACAGAATAACCGAGTATTGTAGGCCCTTTTGGGGATTAATTTACGACGAGAGCACCTCTATGAAACTCATTACAAAAAGCCGTTCTGAAGCCATTGTATGCTCTGTAAAGTCTCACAGAATGACAAACTTGGTCTCATGTTCCTACTGACGACTGCAGTCAAAAAATCGAAGATTTTGGCCAGTTGGTATAGAAAGGAGATGACTCACATAAGCTCCAAGCTTCCTGACAAATACCCCTTTACTTAGCAATTTGTATAGATGCTAAATATATGTTATATTGTGAGCTGTTGTGCCTTGTACTGTTATTATTTGTTGTTGTTCATTTCTGTAACATATAGCATATTCTTTGAATAAATATTGTTTAACCCTTTACCTAACATGAAAAGCAGACGACACTTGCAAAAAAAATTCTTGAATAACTAATTTTTTTTCATTTTTTGTCTCAAAAACATAGGTTATGACCCCTCGTTGGAACGAGCTCGACGAGCTCGTTCCAACGAGGGGTCATAACCT